>JAGXOD010000004.1:3147500-3522500 GCA_020368025.1 Brachyhypopomus occidentalis | reverse complement strand
TCCTTTAGAACACGAGCAATTAAGAGGGAGCTTTTTTATGACATGTAGTTTAAACAAGGCATGGGGCATGCTGGGTAAAAGACCGACGGAGGCATATGGCATTGTACTGAGGCAGACACAATGGTGGGAGCTCTCGTCTGGGTCCCATACTGCTCATCTGGGACTGAGAGACTGCAGAGAGGCGGAGAGCCCACAGTTGGACTGGGTGTGCAAAGCACGTAGTGAATGTGCATGGTTAATAATTCATGATCATGACTGAATAATTACCCTGCGTGTGTTATCACATGGGCATGTAATCTATGCATGTGATCATTGGGAAGCTGGGAAAACCTGTGTAACTCAGCCAGCATAAACCACAACAACATTCAAAAAGCACCCAGTAGTTGGCAGCAAAAGAGGGCCTCCTGTGTGTGTGTGTGTATGGCTTGTAGATTATAATTGAAGCAGCATGAGGTGACCGGGAATGGCAGTGTGTTGGAAAGAGCTGCTTCAGAGGTGTGGCGGCGTCTGCACGCAGCGAGTGAAGATGCTGGCGGTTGGGAGTCGATCGCTGACATGTGACCAGCAGGCAGATTGGTGGAGTGACGTAATGGTTGTGGAGGCCCCAGCTGGTGTGATGGGGGTGTGAGCTAATCTATAGTGGGGGAGCACAACTTCATGCCGCCCAAGACACTCCCATCACTCAGTATGAGCCTCAGAGGGTCTGCTGTGTGCATGTGTGCCCCTCATTGTGTGTGTGCATGTAAGTGCATATCCCACCAAGTACAATAATTATAATATTAATAATAATAATAACAAACAATGCAGGAAGATGGCTTCAGCTTTTTAACAATCAATTAATACCCAGTAGGGAAAAAGGCAAACAAATTAGCTGTCCACAGCCAGACAGGCAAACCAGGATCCACCAGCTCAGCCCAGCTCCCAAACCAGGATCCACCAGCTCAGCCCAGCTCCCAAACCAGTATTGCAAGGTGGCGCTGTATCTCAACGGCTGACTGTCTTATGTACACAAAGCTATGAGTAGGCTGCTGGATGAAGTCATGGAAAGATAGAAACAGGAGCTGTGTGCATGTGGGGCGTGTGTATGTGTGGGGTGTGCGTGTGTGTGTGTGTGCGCACATGCATGTGCAAGTGTGTGAGTGTATAGTAGACATAGGGCTATCATTTTTCTTCCTCCCAACTGATATAGGGCCATTTTTCAGTGCATGACAGAATGTGTTTCTTTAGTGTACTGTCCCCTTTCAAACTGAATGGCAGTCTGACACAGTCACACTGAGAATGGCCCAGCGACCGCCTGCCAACTGCATTCAGTCTAGCACGTGCTCACACAAACGCGCTATTTTTACATGCAAGCTTTTCTGTCATCTTATTCATGCACCAATTAAAGTGCCACTGTGACTTGTGGCATTAACATATATTAGCACGATCATGAAAACAGCTCAGAGGTTACCTTCAGCCACAGAGAGTGGACTCTAGAGCAGATGTTCAAAGGAGATCAATGCCATGTTGCCAAATTTCAGCTTTACTCCTGAGAGTTTGCAAAAAAAAATGCTAAAGTTGGCTATAATTTGCTTCTTCATTTTTTTACTCCTGCTGTCAAGTGACTGATATGCTGCAGTGCCTCTTAGCCAGACAGCCTGTCAGTCATGTTAGATCTTAATGGTGGAAGATTCAAAGATGAACTAGATTTGACAGCGCAATTACCCCCTTGCATCCTCTGCTGCAGTTAGCTCCTCGTTAATTAGCCAGCCTGCAGCCGGTGCCATTCTGTTCTCAGATCAGCTCTTACCCACCTCCCCGAGCTCTGGGCTCAGAAATATAGCTTCTTTATATCCATCTCTGTATATATCTAACAATCGGATTCTATATATACTTCTATTTTTATATTTGTCTATATCGGTTGTGTTTTGCCTTACTTTGCATTAAACCATAGTGAGTATGGTAGTGGGCTATCCTGTTAACTCGTATATGAAACGTTAAAGCATTTGCATATTACACGCGCGTCTATAGAGCATGTAACCGACTTCACAGCTTCTACTGTGCGTGTTTTAGCAGAATCATGAATGGTGTATTTTTAGTAAGTTCCCAAATAAGGATGAGGAAGCGAAAATTACAGTTCCCAGTCCATCGCAGTTCCCAGTCCATCCTAGCTGCGCCACATCTTGAATGATTCACGCTCCCCTTATGAGACAAACCACAAGTTTTCACACCCCAAAAGCGCCGCACACGTCTCAGGTCCGTCTTAGTTTGTGATGTGATGCGCCGTGTCTGTGACCAACGGTCACTATTACAGTCTGACACTGTAATGTGTCATGCAGTCATTGTTGAAATATGAGTCAGCGTCAAGTTCCCCTTTTTGTTCTACAGAGATACTCGGAAAGACAACAGATGCATACTGTTATGTAAGATGCCCAACAATGCCTCCATCTGTGTAGCCCATCTTACATTACATCTTCTTCGTGTCTTTTCTTTTTTAACGTAAACCTCCTAATAGATGACGATTCCAAATTTGCCCTCATGCAAAGGGAAACTTTAGCTGAAATGCTTTAAAAAAAAAAAAAAACCTAAGCACTGAAGAAATTAACGTCTGGGTTTTTCCCACGTTAGAGGGTGTTTTACCCACGTTGCCAGTGTTTTACCCACGTTGCCAGTGTTGAGGTCACCAGCGCTGGAGCACAGAGGGATGATGATGCCACAGAGGGACAAGGAAGGTGATGAGGACCCAAACATTACTGGAAATGCAACTATGGCGGCACCATCCCGCAGACAGACTACACTGCCCGGCACACGCTACACTACACTGCCCGGCACACGCTACACTACACTACACTGCCCGGCACACGCTACACTACACTGCCCGGCTGCCCGGCACTGCCCACTACACAACACTGCCCGGCATACGCTAGACTACACTGCCCAGCACACGCTACACTACACTGCCCAGCACTACACTGCCCAGCCACTGCCCACTACACTGCCCACACACTACTACACTGCACTACACTGCCCGGCACACGCTACACTACACTGCCCGGCACACGCTACACTACACTGCCCGGCACACGCTACACTACACTGCCCGGCACACGCTACACTACACTACACTGCACTACACTACACTGCCCGGCACACGCTACACTACACTGCCCGGCACACGCTACACTACACTGCCCGGCACACGCTACACTACACTGCCCAGCACACGCTACACTACACTGCCCGGCACACGCTACACTACACTGCCCAGCACACGCTACACTACACTGCCCAGCACACGCTACACTACACTGCCCGGCACACGCCCATACTACACTACACTGCCCACTACACTGCCCGGCACACGCTACACTACACTACACTGCCCGGCACACGCTACACTACACTGCCCGGCACTGCCCGCCCTGCACACGCTACACTACACTACACTGCCCGGCACTACACTGCCCGGCACACGCTACACTACACTGCCCGGCACACGCACACGCTACACTACACTGCCCAGCACACGCTACACTACACTGCCCAGCACACTACACTACACTGCCCAGCACACGCTACACTACACTGCCCAGCACACGCTACACTACACTGCCCAGCACACGCTACACTACACTGCCCAGCACACGCTACACTACACTGCCCAGCACACGCTACACTACACTGCCCAGCACAGCACACGAGTTACTGTCGCAGGAGGCCCGAGACCAGCCCAACAGCCAAAACATGTTAAAGGCACTGTGTTAAATATTTAAGGCCATGTGGGCACTGGCAGAGCTCAGAGATTACCTCCATTCATCTTCAATGGAGGCAACGAAAAGGACACGCAGTGGATTATGGGAGGTATGCGATAGAACTCTGCCAGCAATGGTCCACAAAAACACTGTCAGCGCCTCCATGGTGAACAATGGCAGAGCCAATCAGAGCATCAGCCAATCACATGAGAGCAGGAGCCTGACTTCATAGTCCCTTCTGTATTGGTTAATACTTGGTCATATATGATCTGAATTACAACAAAACTTAATTTCCTTATTAAATTATCCAAGAACAGTACATCCTACGCATGCTGCCTGTTAGTTTAGGGAAATGAGTAAACCTCAAAGCTGTGTTTACACTGGCACCCCTAATGAACCAGGAAGTTCTTGAAGTAGCTCTGAAGATTCATGATGATGAAATGTAAATGTTCTTGGCCCATTTATTTGCATAAGCAGCTTATGCATAAGGATAAGTGTTTATGTCCTAAAATGCAAGAATGATAACAGGGGAAATCCTGAATACTAGAACTTAGTTAAATGTTGAAAGCTACTTGTTGGGACCGGCTCTGCTGTTACCCTGCACACTTCTAACTTTTCTTAAAATGAATTTTCTCAGCTTTTCAATAGTAACACATGCACATACATGAAAATGGCTGTGGCATTTCCATTTGTGTGTCTAGCCATTTGACAATCCTGTGGTTTAGCAATGGCAGAACAAGAGGTCCAACTCCAGAGGTGCTCAAAAACTTTGTAAAGAAGATTTTTGCTGAAGAAAATACCCCAACCCTAACCGTTAACCTTTCTATTTTTATACACATGACTTAGACCATGAATAGACCATGAAATAATACAGTATTGCACAAGATGCCACCCACAAAAACTAGTGCTTAAAATGACACGAATTACAAAAATGGATGTTAAGGAGCAAGAGATCTCCAGAGAGTCATACATCAGGGAGGATGAGTGAGTTGGGGGGGGGTGTTCAGGAATGCTATCAGGAAAACTCTCAAGACTTGAAATGATGACAAAGTCTGCATTCTTCATACACAAGCATTGAGCCAGGCTGGAAACCCCACATTTAGCCTGGGACGGAATGGAAAGATCTCTGGCCTTGATCAGGAAATACGTCAGCACAGTGTGTCAGCAAACGCGTGTATGCCTGCAAGAGTGTGTGTTCCTGTGTTCTGATGCACTTTTCCTGGAATTCAGCAAGTGTCTGAAGGTTCATCTGACCCTGCCTCAAAACCCTTGCAGAATCTTGACTCGCACCTGAAGATGATGACCTGTAGGATCTAATTTTATTAAGAAGCAACAAACCAATCTAACGTTCTCACCTGAATCCTTCAGTCAGAAATTACTTCTTGAAGAATGCAGAGGTCCAAAATGCCTACATTAACTCTAAAGAGATGTCCGCTGAATACTCACTTCCAAGAGATACACATACAATAACCTGCGCGTGGCCACTGCAAAAGCTTCATTCCAAAATATAAGAGCCATTCTAGCCCTTGTACACAAAGAGCAGTCTGTAGCAGTGAATGGAGTTTTCAGGGGTGCCAGGCAACTCACTGCTATGCTGCTACAAGGCCAACTTTCCTACTGCAGCAGCGGAGTAAGAAGGCTGTTAACACAGAGATTCCACACTTCTGTCCTTCGTGCCCTAGAAAGGGAAAGAGGGCCAGTGTGTAGTTCCACAGTGAGCGAACAGCTGGAAGACCTGAGCAAGCAGCCACTCGTGGGAGAGAGCGACTTGACAGGAGGGGAGAAATGAAAATGAAAACGTTGGGGAGAGGATGAGAGGGCAGAGGAGAGGGGAACAGAGGAGAGGGGAGGAGAAGGGAAGGGAGGAGAGGAGTGGAGAGGGGAGGAGAGAAGAAGCGAGGAGAGAGTACGGGAGGAGAGCAGAGGAGAGTACACATCATGCTGAAAGAATTTGGCAGCACCAGACCCTCTGACATTTGTTCAGCTCTTCACGTAATTTCTGGGAATTGACACAACACATATAATTTCAGGCCTTTGAGCCTACAAAGAAACTAGAGCCGAGTAAACAGAAGTGCAAATATGGGACGGGCATTGGTCATTTCTGTACACCACAAACTGTGTGTGTGTGTGTGTGTGCGCATGTGTGTTATTATGTGCATGTTAGAGTGAGAAAAAGTCAAAGACTCTTTTGGGGATTATATGAAAGGTCATCGTGTCTTTGACGACTGATGTGTGTGTGTGCGTGTGTGTGTGTGTGTGTGTGTGTGTGGAAGATCAGTTGAGAGTACACTGGCTGAAAAGCAGGCGACAGGCACCAGATGTGATGACCACAGAGGCCTAAACTAAAAATAGAGCAGTGTTCTCATCAGCAGAGAGTTTGTGTGTTTGTGTGTGTGTGTGTGTGTGTGTTCACAATAAAGCAGTGCACAATCCCCTCGGGAGCTTACGGCGCCGCCATCACGGCACCAGTGGTTCAGACTCTGTAAACTCATTGATCGGGCCCTGAAGGGCTGTGATGGACGTGTGATGGACAGTCACAGGAAGTCAGGCAGGTCACAGGGCACAAGCCGGCCTACCAGCAATCTCTCCACCGCATGCAGCTCAGACCAGCAGCCTTCCTCTCAACAAGTGCCGTTAGCTCTGATGCCCACTAATCGAGTCCTCTCTGGGGTCCCCACAACGGCTTTACTTGCGTAACTCTGGACTGTGGCGCGTTCAAAGTTGGACAGTAGAGTTTCTACAAGTAGCAAATGTATTAGTTTATCTTTGTTATCTAGTAATAAGTTGCTAGCATCACTATTGCAGTTTATGTGATTAATGTAGGTAAGCTTTTGCTATGTAGCATACATCCATCTTTGTGTTAAATGTTAGCTTTAATTCAGATGAGCTACGTTTTTTTTTTCAATGTAACATGTAGCTCAGCTAACTACATTCATCAAGACTCTTGTCCAGCACCGACATCATTACTGAGAGGTTTGCAAGCTACCATCCCAGTAAAGTAAAAAATGAGATGCTTTTGTTTAATGGCAGATTCAGTCTTAACCATCATGGTACCTAAAAATAAATATGAAGCATATCAATTTCTGTAATGAATCTCAGAGTTTAAGTGTAGAATTGGCTGCCAGTGAGCAGAAAATGTCAGGGTCTAAAAGTGCTGGGTGGAGAACTGGCTGGGTGGAGAACTGTCTGGGTGGAGCCTGAGCAGCATACAGCCGAGGGTTTGGAGCACCACACACACAGCACGACCCCAAACAGTGCACACGGGAAGGAACCATTAGCATTGTTTCACAGTCCAGAGTGTCTGCTCCCCGCGTTACCTCATGCTCCGACATACGCACACACCACACATGCACACACCCTCAGACGCTTCACCTCCGAGTAACACCCCGTCGGCAGGAAAGGCGCAGCGGAATGACAAAACTGCTTTCAGCTCCAAATTCAGCTGAAGTGCGAGGAGATGAAAGGAGCATAGAACGAATGAAAAAAGAGAGGGGAAAAGGAGAAGGGGAACAAGGGAACAAGGCAAAGGGAGGAGGAGAACAGGTCCGATTTCAACCTTTCACTCAGCCTCATCAAAGTGAAAGACCGCTTTGAACTTTAATCATATATAATCTTCCATCATCTGTCTACATAATCCCTCCTTTCTTCTGTTAACTATTAACCGGGAGCAGAGGATCAGATCAGGAAGATGTATTGTGATTCAGCCACGCCTAGCATGAGACAACGCACTGAGAGCGACTCAGGCACAGTAGCCAAATAGCTCCACATGAGACAGTACTGCAAGAGCAGAGTGCCAAAGACTGGTCACTGTGGTACGGTGAGGTAGATGCTCAACACACACACACACACACACACACACACGCTCTAGCGCACCAACACGCATGCACAGTGTACGTGTGTACATGTGCACACACACGTGCTCGCACATACACACACACACAAAATGAGTAACTGACCCAGTAGATTTCAGGTCCAAAAACAGGCAGATGGCAACAGGGTGGTGGAAATCACAAACACATCTGTACGGTGCATAGACAGACACACAGAACGATGCAGCTGTGCACAAACACACACACCCACACACACACACAAACATACTGCAGCTCAGTGGAAGGCCCACCTGATTTAATTAAATCCCTTCTGAGGGAGGTGTGAAAGCATTCGGCGTGTGATCCCCTGCATGTGCTCGGTGGGAGGGGCATGTGTGCTCCCTGCTCGCAGACGTCAGCACGACGATGCCAAACGCGGAAAAGAAGAGAGCAACATGGGAGATGCATTCCAACAGCGGCAAAAAAAGAAACACACATTACCAGCAGGAAATAACATGCCAATTCCACCGGGGGCAGCAAGGGTAAGTTCACATACAGCTTCAGCGTGCCTTCTCACCAGCCAGAGGGGCAGGACCAGAGGGGCAGAAACACTTGAGCCTCAGGGGTGACAGGAAGTATCTGTATGCCCAAAGGATAGCTAAAGAGGTATGGAGAGAGTGAACTGCTTGGTGATTCTCAGGACTGCTGTAGGGTTCAACAAAACGAAGCTTCCCCGTGCCGTGATCTGTAATTTAGTCACCCTTTCCTGCTGTGATGCTATCTTAGCTAGTACGAATCTCACCCTCCCTCATCTCCTCCCTTCTCTTCTGACTCTGACAAGAGCGCATGCACACACACACACACACACACACGTGTGTGTCTGCCTGTACACGGATGGGGCGAAGCTGGCCGGTACGTTGGGGGCAAATTTCAGTAGTAGTGCATAAACAGCCTCCTATCTTATCTAAACAACCGCTAGCAGAATAAAAAAGCATACCAGCAGCTCCCTGATATGGAAAATGTTTACCAGCCTGTTGCTCGTGATGAGCCGGTCTGTTTATTAGCGAGCGTCACGGCTACTGCCCTCCCAGTGCTGGCACTGCCCCATACTCTGCAAAGCGCAGCATCACTGTTGCATAACCAGGGGGGTCACCCGGAGTGTGTGTCAGTACCGTACTCCTCGAGGTCACCGCTGCGTCCGCGTGCGTGCCTGTGAGCCCTCTCTAATCCCTTTTCTTGCGTGTGCATGTACATAGCAGTTTAGGACCAAATCCTCTCCCAGAGACAGGCGAGACAAAAGCAGGCATAATGACTCCTTTCTTCATGCTGTCAGTCTCATTTATGGAGCTCTTTTCTTCTGCACCACCCCCACCCTTAGAGAACGGGGCTCTAAGCATGAAAACAGACAAGCAGAGGAGAAGAACCTCCACATCCTGCCATCTTGGCTCTAGCTCAGGGCTCCGTGATGAGCGATGCAGAAGGTGTTTTCACTCATGATGGCAGCATCTTGAGGCTTAGCTACATTATGTTTATGGTATTTGGCAGAAGCACTTCCAGAGTGACCTGTGTATTTTATCTGAATCCTGACAGAACGTGGATGCCCTGGGGATCAAACCCATGAGTCTGGTGCCGCTAGCACTCTAGCCTGGTTCAAGAGCACCGGGCTGAACTGCCGAGCGGCTCCAGGAGACATCAGGAGTGGAGTGGTCTGAAGAACAGCCGCACCATGACAGGCCGTACGAACCTGCAAAAGGCAAACGAATGGAGCTCGTACTGCAAAAACACCACGGCAGAAAGAACCCCCCCCCCCCCCGTCAGGACACGTCTGCTGGGCTGGCGCCGAGAACGAGGCAGGGTTAGGAAGAACTGACGGGCCGGTAATGGGTCAGAACCCAGCCACCCAAAGGCACAATGCTGTGATCGATGCCACTGTGGTGTCCTCCTCAAGGCCTGATGCAGGGCACACACACACACACACACACACACACACACACACACACACACACACACACACACACAAGCCCTCTAACGCCGGCCTGGACTCGTTCTCCTGCATTACGTCAGCGCCGCTTTCAGGCTCACATCAAAGACGAGGGAAAGGTGTTTAGTCGTCTGCGTCGCCTCAGTGTGGCGCTAATGAAACCCCCATGTTCACCCGTGTGTGTGTGTGTGTGTGTGTGTTGGGGGGAGGGGGAGGTGAGCTGCTCCTCTTTGCACAGTGTGGGGAAGACCGTCTGGCTTGTGGAACAGATGAATGGCTGTTGGCTCAGGGCCCTGCGCGGAAGGCTGGGACAGGGTCGGGTCTTCCGCCCCCCTGGCCAGGCTCGCGTGCACACGGCCAGGTTGGTTTGATGTGGATAAAACCGGGCCGGCCCAACAAAACAGGCCGCAGCCAGGAGCCGACAGGGTCTCCCGCGGACTTTCATTGACCTAATTTTGAAGCCCGCCTAGGCCTATCCAACTGGCCCCGCACCTCTGGAGATTATCTCCCTCTGTTGTCGTGGAAACGGCGGCTATCGGAATGGAAGAAGAGCGATTCCACCCTGCGGTAAGTCTTAATCGGACGTGTGAAGCGCAGCGGGGGGAAGAGGGGGGACGTCTCGGGTGTGAGGAGAGACGGAGCAGACCAGAGCCAAACCTGGGGTGGGGAGTGGGCCAAACGAAGAGCTGGAGAGTCCCAACAGAGTTTAGTCATCAGAAATGGGAGTGTATTACCGCCACTGACTGCCTCGGAAGCCCTAATCTCCAGAAGAGGGGCACATAATCTGAGATTATGTAGGAGCTGGGACGCACTTTCAAAAAATTGGCCCAAATCTTGAGTGAAACAGTTTTGGGGTTTTTTTTTTTGTTTTTTTTATCCACCGATGACATATTTGGAGCAGGGAGGGTTTGAAACCCCTAAGCTTCAGAGCAAAAGGTGCTGGCTGTGCGCATTAGATAGGCTTCGTAGCGCTTCACACGTCTGAAAAGTTCATACAGCTTCACACATCAGAAAAGTTGCCCAGTGTGACACACACACATCAGCGTTTCCCGCATCCCTAATTAGAAGCCCAAGGGTGATTTCACCTGCTTTTGGAGTGCAGTGCGAGTGGTAGGAGGATGGAGGTGGAGTGGTGGAGGCCCTGCGTGTGGTACTCACAGAGTCAGTCTTCATCATGAACTACAGAGTGATCCACGCAACAGTGAGATTGGTGTTAGAAATACCTCTGCTGACTTTTCTGCCAATCCTTTCCCATATGCTACTGATACCAATTCTATTAAATCTAACATTAATTTCTAAACTCAAACCTGTGAACAAACTGCATTGCAAAAAAAACGAAAAAAAAACAACTGACATTTAGTGAAGGAACTGCTGTCTCATCAGAGCTGTGGAAACACGCCTCAAGATTCAACCCTTCTAAAAATACACGATTTAGTCAAGCGCATGTTAGTAATGTTCATATGATTCAAAATTCATTTTTTACTACAACACATTTCAGCTGTTTTATTAATGCAGGGTACCTTGGGGGAATTACATTCATAATAGTAAATTCATTAAAAAAACAGACGCTTGTGGAAATCAGTATGTGTACAAGCCAAATGCATCATGTATCATCTATGTATCATAGAATGTTAATTGGTATCTGAACGGCCTCTTTTTGCTGTCCCTATGAGTGTGTTGAGGAGAAGGCGTCTGTATGAGGCTTCATGGGCAGTAGGGAGGGGTGTGTCTAACCAGCAAAGTGCTACCACAGCAACCAGCGTCAGACAGCGCGCTTCTGTCTGACAAATGCATATTAGCAACAATTATCACGACCTTAATCAGTCACCACTGCGTGTTGACAAGGACTGAGGTGACGGGAGACAGACAAGCGGAGGACATTACTGCAGCAACCGAAAGAATGAGATAGAAACAGAGGAAACAAAGAAGGAAAGAGATAGAGGAAATATACAAGTCACATCTATAAGACATGGTGGAAACGGCTCCCTCTACTGGTCAAAAACATCCATCAGAAGGACTTTGTTTTTACATTTACATTACATTTACGGCATTTCGCAGACGCTCTTATCCTTTTTATTATGGTCACTCTGCTTGTTTCTAGCTGAGCAGGAGTGCTGAGTTCTTACCTGTAAGCAGAGACACTTTGTGGAACGTTCCATCCAGCTTGCTCAGGAGAATGTGGACAAAACCGTCTTTGGAAAGCTGACCAACATCCTTAGTACTTTGGTCATACACTACCACCTCTTGTCTCCTTGCCAGATCCACCTGCGTGTACGTACACACACACACACACACACACACGTTACAGCAAATAAAGTACCTAAAATAAAGTTCCAATACAGGCATATAACAGCAGAACAAAACCCAGACCCCATGACTAGAGACGACCTTCCTTTTACCCTTGTCTCTGTGGAAGGTTTTTTTTGGGGATGGAAATATTCTGTAAATACTAATGCCAATGGGTAGGAAGATTAGTGACAGAAAATGCATACAAGCTTTGCCATGGGGCTTTATGTAACACTCTTGAACACATGGAGAAGCCTAGAGAAGAGACAGCTATACCCACATACCTCTCGCCCCTAATTCAAACAAATAGGAGGTAAGGCACTGGCATGGCAATGTCAGCGTGTACAATAACTGTAATTTACATGTTACATGCACAAGCAGCTGTGCATGTAATGTGCTTGTGTGCATCACAGGGCGAGCAGTAGTGAGAGAGTGTGAGCGCCAGCGCCGAGCTGTGTGTGTGTGTGTGTGTGTGTGTGTGTGTGTGGTGTGTCAGCCTGCCTCCATGTTGTCAGGCAGTTTTTAAATCACGTGGCTATCAGCCAGAGCTGCTGCAGAGGGCTTCTGTACACCTCCAGCCCCGGCACAGAGAGAGAGCGAGAGAGAGAGAGAGAGAGAGAGAGAGAGAGAGAGAGAGGGAGGGAGGGAGGAAGCAGTGTAGAAGGAGACAGGAACACAAGAAAGGGTAGAGAAAGGAGCAATGAACATGCAAGATAATGGAAAGATGAGAAAGACAGATGAGAGAGAGAGAGACAGGATATCATGACTGATTCACCATGTTTTCCTTATTTAGAACACTTATTCAAATAATGTCTAGACATGACTGCTGCTTAAACATTCTCACCAATGGCAAGACAGACCGGACAGATTTGCCTCAATGACACATTAATTCCCCTTGCACGCAGTCACATTCACTGACAAATCAATTTGAGGGCGTGTCTGCCACTAAATAAGGATTAAATGAATGAGCGTGTGTCTGTTTGTGCTTATACAGCAGACTTATCAGCTGCAGACTGGCAGACTGCCCCTCAGGTGATGTCACCAGCCCAAGGTCAGACACAGGTGCCAAATTACCAAGCGGTCCCTGCTTGTGTCAGCCACAGTCTACACCACAGCACGTATGGGTGACAGTATTCCACCTTAAGCGTCCCCCTCTTTTATACCTGCGTTTGTTGCCATCACTGACCGTCAGCTGCTGACCACTACACCTCCACCTCCAAACCCACCTCACTGCCCAGGTGTTCCACCTTAAGGGGATAAAAACTAAATGCAGATGGTGACATCATCATCTGGGGGGATTATGTCTCTCTGGATTGGCCACCTGGCAGATCCTGGCATACGCACCATCCACAGCAGGAACCAAAGATAAATACAAGAATTTGAATGAGCAATAACAGTAAAAAAAAAAAAGAAAGAAAGAAAAACAGAAAGGAAAAAGAATTCAAACGAACATACTGAAAAACTGGCACTTTTCAATAACAAAAGGGACCACCAGCACCCAACTCAAACACCCAAGCCTATTCTGATACATCTCCTTCCTCATGGCCTGGGTCTAAACTTTGCTTTGTAGTGAGCCAACAGTCATTAACATCAGCGCTCATATCTCTCCAGAGCGATAGAGCAATCAACAAAGCTTACGGTTAACACAAAGTCCAACTGAGGCCAGAACACCTAAGAACAGGAAAGGCATGGACGTCTGACAGAAAGGCTATCTAAGGGAGATCATGTACGAAGACATCAGGCCCTGTCGCCTCCCCTGCTGCTCGGGCACCCGGGCAGCGGAGCAACCCCGCGACGCGCGAGCCAAATGCATTATTCACCCTCGCATCACCAAGGACAAGCTCACATCAGCCAGGCCCCGGCTCTGCCCTGCTATCACGGCTGACCATCACCTGTACTGCAAGCCTGGGGAGCAAAGCACACACCCCACAGCCTGCCGCAAACACATCTCCATTATGACATTCAGCAGACACTTCTATCTAAAGAGGTAAATGGCAGATGTGAGGAAAGTGGACCCTCTCCAGGGCCCAACAGTGGTAACTTGGCAATGATGGGGCTTCGAACTTTTGATTACTAGTCCAGTAGCTACTGAGCTCCTCCTGTCAGCCACAGCAGACACACCCACCAGGCGTAAAACACAGTGTTCCCAATGAGATCAGCCATTATGAATTCTGTAGTAGCACCTGCATGACGAATTGACTCTGTAGAATTGAGGGAAGCTATCAACTATATTAAAAACAGAATGTCATTTTTTTGTACCTCAGTGTGTTTAATAAAGTAAACAAAATCAATCACTTGTTCAAAGGTCTGCTTCAGAGTCCACTGCAGTATTTCTAGTAGCTGGAAACATACATTACACCATGGGCTCCATACAGTGGGGGGATTAGATCAGGGATGGCCAACTCCAGCCCTGGGGATGTACCACAACAAGGCTCAGTTCCAATAACTAGCCGCAGTTTTCAGATGCTACTAATTTAACTGCCCCATATGGCTTAGATTAGGGTTGAAATTAAACTGTGTAGGACCGTAGCTCTCCAGGATCAAAGATAGACAACTCCTATTTCATTTCTCTGATGACATACAGTTAATCCCACTGTGACATGTATTCCTGAATTGCTTATTTTTAATCATTCTCCAAGTTATGGTTTAGAGAACATTATCAACATATACTGGCTTCAATGGTAGGAAATCAGATGAATCAGATGAATCCCAAATGAATATTTTCTGTACACATATGATTCAGGTTCAGTCATGTCTCGTGTAAACGTAATGCTGTTAATTAACAACTAACAGAATAGCAGCAGATAACATGGCTTCCATATAAACTAGCTTCAACAAGGAACCATTACAAATGTCTTTGTTTCACCCCCCCAAGAGCTATTCGAAAGGCCCAAGGTCACCAACAACATACCATGCTATGTTAAGATTGTGCAGCTGCAATGACATCAGCAGCATACAAAAAAAAGGACAAATTTGGTTTGTCAAACACTTCAGCGAGCAGCTATGCGTTTCAGTGACAGCGATAAGACATACCGTCATGCAGATGACACAGACCGGGCCTCCCTGAACACATCCGCTACGTTAGAACGGAGTGACCGCCCTGTCCACTGTCCCTCCGCACCGAGAACAGGCCAGCAGATCTTAGCCAACAAAGCACGTGTCAAATTTCACCTTAGAGACAGGAACGGCAGTCGCTCACCACAGCTTGCAACTTGCAAGAGAGGTGCGATTTTATTTATTTATTTCACTGCTCCGTGGAGATCTGAGACAGGCTCTCTACTGAAAGCCATTAATGTCAAGGTGAGGGATTTGAATTTACAAAAGTTTTTGCCTCATTTAAATAATAAATATATTTTTGGATCAGGTCCTCTAAGCTCAAGGCCAACTTTTAAAGTTCAGCTCCTATAAGTTCATTAATGCATAACATGTCAGGATTTAAGATGATTACTTACAAAAATGGTTTTCTAATGAAATTTAAAAGAAAAATATGCCCCATTCCCTGAAGGAAAATCTCATTCCTTTAGGGTTTTTAAAAACTCTACAGACTAGGTCTGCTGTTAACTTGAGGCAGAACAGCATATATCTGGTTCACAGTGCCATTAGGACATTGGAGGAGTCATTAATTTGCTACCAAGCTGAACAGTGTAAGCTACAGTCTCTCTCTGAAAGATACAGCAATGGGCATGAGATGTGCCACACATCCTCTTGAGCCGTGCGTCTCTGCCTTAGGCTAAGGCCTTGTCCTCTTAGGCTATAGCTGAGATTCCACACACTACCAGGAAGTCTCTTGGTCTGTCCTCACCCTAGGCAACCACCGAACCATCTGTCAACAGCAACTCAACAGAACATTCGACAGCAGGGATTACCATAAGCCCAGAAATGGTCCCGTCTGTTACAGTGAGGCATTCATGTACAGGAAGGGGACTCTGGTCCAACTACTCTACTTAACTCTGACCCATTTACAAAGGCGCGCTAGGCAAATCCAGCAGTACCTTCTACTCACGTGTTACTGAGTGGATCAATCACAGTGCCGTGGGGGACCTTCACATTATCAACATACTACCCATCAATTTACACTCACTCTCACTTCACTTCACTTCATTCACCCTCACAATGGATTACATCAGCAGCCATTGGTTTGCTGTGCTTTTGAACCGAGGTCACTGCCCCGGTCCATGCTAAGAGTCTTGAGCAGTGGAGGAGGTTGTTCTGTAGCCAGGGCTGGTTGTATAGACACACTGCACGTGTGCAGCCCGCGCTCTGCCAGTGGCTGCACAAAAGAGGATGATGTCACACTTGGCCAATAACAAAGAGTCTCCAGTGTCCACCCCGCCCCACCCCCCTCTTAACACCAAACAAGCTCCTGATTTCTCAGTATTAACCACAGCCAGGGTCCTCTTTACTGAGGGCCATAATACAAGAACGCCAGCCCTATGGCTGGAGAGATGGAAGGAAGAGCAGAGTACGAGAGGCCCGTGTGAGCTGTGCCACTCGACCTCTTCACACGACCAGAGGCTCTGCCAACAGCCAAGGCCCAAGGAGCTGGTCTGCTCCCCCATCTGGGAACCAGGGCAGCAAACAAAAGCACAGCGTTGGCATGGAACAGCCGCACGCCGGGGCCAAGCCACCCGACTGGCCTGCTGGCCGTTAGCTCTTAGAGCTTCTCTTAGCCAATTAACTGAGAGAAGTTCTACAATGACGGTGCAAAATCTGAATCAAGGGAAGAAGCGGTGAAGAACACCAAGTAGAGCTATCGAGCAGTTTTCAAAACAAAAATAAAAATACACGAGGAATGAATCAAGTTTTGTCAACACACCATGCTAAAAAAAAAACTAAAATAAAAAAAAGTGAAATGATCTAATTTGACAATGTATCTTTTTTTCTTTTCCTGTTCGCTGTGCTCGTGAGCAGACACCTGAACCTGGAGTCTGCTGGACCAATGAGGAGACAGAGGAAGAGGAACTGGGAAAAGAAGCATGAGGCTCAGTGAAGCAAGAGATGCATGAGGCACAATGGCTGCCCAGTAAGTGAAGCATTCATGCCTGGAATTCAATATGAGGAGCTAAAACAATTCATTTGATGAACCACCTTTCAAAAAAGCAAGTGACACCTGTACCATCGTAAAATGACGTCTTCACGCTGATATGGACCGGATGAGTCATACGACCACATTAATATCACTAATGATACCCGCTCATATTTAATATACATATTATTCCATGAATAAACTGAATTTCCCATCACTAAGCTAAAAGTATTAATGGTGTGATGACATGTACAGTATGCCAAGGCTTTGGAGGCTTTCTTGAAAAGGCAAATGGATCTGGTCACCACTTTTGAGAAAATAAAATTATTGTGTTGGGGGGGGTTTATGCATGTCAACATAATCTCTGCTTGGGGGTTCCTTCAATTTCTCTAATCATCTAAAAATGATTTACAGTAATATAAAAACCAAAAAGTCTTTGCATGCCAGCTCACGTGGGTGGAAGAAAAATGTCATATTCAATGTTATTTTCAATGCAGATGTCACGGAAAGTGCAAGTATCCAATTTCTGAGCTGTAGATAAACAATAAACCTACAGTACTCCAAATATAGTACACTGGCAGTATCGGGAACAGTCTAGGCCCTGACTAGAATCACGCCACAGGACACTGATGACCATCTCATGTACTCTTCTTTAAAATCTCATCTTCTTGATAACTACAATGTTTTAATTACAAAACACTGTTTTACAAGGGATAGTGTCAAATACTGTAGATGCATAAGAATCAGGCAAAGTTCATTACTGGGTGCCAAAACTTTGCCTCTCTTAACAGGTTTTTCCCCACAAGTAATCATTAATTCCCTGCAACACTGCAATGTGACAAGGTCATTTCATCGATTGACAAGGAAGCGTAAAAGTCTCGGGAAGCGGGAAGCGCTGGGTTTGCACTAAAGCCCTTTAAACTTTCCATCCCTGCTCTTTGCAGATCTTATGCCATACCTTCACCTTCCCGTTGGGCTGCAGGAGTTCGGTGATGGACACCTTGTCCTGCTGCAGTCTCCTCTTCATCAGCTTGGAGCAGCAGATGTTGACGGCGCCATGCACGTGCGAGGCGTTGTACTCGGAGAACGTGCGGCTGTCGATGACGAGCAGGCGGCCGGCTCCGCGCTGGAGCAGGCCGGCCAAGCGCTTGATATCCATCGCGCCGCGGCGACACTTCTCCCCCGCCATGGAGGCACCTTGGGAGCCTCCGGAGCAGATGGGGCTTGCTCACTGAGAGGGACACCGCAGCTGGGGCGCGCTGGGGGAACGGCGGCGGGGGGGGAGGTGGGGGGGTCAGATCACCGAAGCAGTGCAGGGACAGACCTCATAGTCGTCATGCTGCCTGAGGGAACAGAAAGGGCTTGTTTAGGAAATGCAGCAAAAACATCACTTCAGCAGGACATTCTTGATGCCTTATTATCCACAACTCAGCAAGAAAAAAAAAAAAAAGAATCACAAAAAAGTCCTTTAGAAAGACGACGTTCCGTTTGCCTCCTCGTCATCGAATAGCACGCGTTACAATTTACAAGTCTGACAAGGGTGCTTATTGTCAAAGGAGAGAGTTCACAATGAAAGAAAGCAAAATCAGCTAGCATGATGTTAAGCTTTGGAGGAGCGTTGTGTGATGTTTGCTGTCAGATTTAGAAAGAGCTTTTGTTTGCCTGCTTGTGAAATAAGAACCAGGCGAGGTGGCCTAAATTAAGCTCAGGGAATTTCAAAGCTGGCACACTCCCTGATGGGCTGGGCACAGAGCAAACGCAGTCAGTAAAGCTTCAATCAGTTCATCAAGAGACTCGACTCAGCTCAGCTCACCGATCAACCATCGTTACAATACCTATTCTTAAAAGTAGCAGTCTGACATACAGACAGACCAACATGCCGAGTGCACACGAATCATCATTTACCAACACACACGCCTTTTTTATATTAGATTTAGGTTAGTACAGACTGACACACAACTGCATATTACACATGCAATTTTTTAGAACTTTATTAATGCAATCTGGGGTAAAATTATGCCTCCACAGTGAAGGTTGCTCCACTCCTCATAGCTCTACTTAGCTTATCACTTCATCTCACTTTTTGCCATGGTGACAAAGTGGACATCTAAAAAAAAAAAAAAAAACAAGACAGTCGGAAGGAACCGCTGCAAAGCTGTAGGTGCAGACACACGGCAGGCCGACCTCTTTAACGGCGCTTCCTGGAGACAGCGCCGGCATTCTCCTCACAACTCAGGACGCCACTTCACGCCACTCAGCCAGATAAAGACAGAGACAAGAGAGACAAGTGCACCCGTGCCCTGCGGTGCAACAGAAGCACTCGGATCGTTTCCTAGAAAGAGGGCAAAAGACCACTTTCACGTCGCCTAAGAGACGTGTGGACTTGATTCATACATTTTTTGAATGAAGTAAGCAAACACCGAGAGACAAAGATGTCCTGTAGGTGGGCTTCACTCATGCGTGTTTGACTGCCCCGTTTGCCACATATCTTGTCCAACACGGTCATAAAAAATACATGCCTCTGGCTATCCCCGTCCCCCCACCCCCCTTCCTCATGTGTACCTTCAGTGAAAGTAAAAGAGAGACGAGCCTCCTCACGCCTCCTCAGTAAAGCCGCTCTGCACACCGCACGCTAAAGACACACTGGCACTGGAAGACCCTGCTAGAGCCTCTTTAAACTTCCTCGTGTTGATGCCGTTTCCGAGAGAGAGCAGAAATGGTTCCTTACTCCAAGCACTGAAGAGCAGAGTGTCCTTTTGCTCCAATAAGCAGCAGGGCTTAGGGGTCAGGGGTTAGACAGGGTGGGCAGCCATGCTAGACAAATAAAAGCCCTCATCTACGATGTGGCATCTGGCTAAATAAAACCTAAGGACCAGGTTCGTTGTTTTGACTGCATATGAATATCACAACTGCTCAGAATGTCCACCAAGCAAATGAGTCTCTCTCTCTCCGACACCTACTGCCCCCCCTCGATCTCTGGTACTCTCTGCAGAGAGAGAGGGAGGGAGGGGTAATGGGACGATATTACAGCAAGAAAACCTGCAGTACCATGCAGTGAGCGTGCGTGTATGGAGCGACTGATGGAGAAAGAGTTCTCGCACAGAGGTAGTATGCACACAAACATTAAACGTTACGCAGAACACAAGCACAGCTTTCCCTCCCAAAATACAATTAAGCACAAACAATAAAATGACTCACCCAAAACGAAAACAACAACAAGAATAATACAGATGACAAACAGTCTCAACGGCCGAGCCAAAAAATAGGAAGAGTTTTCATTCGTCTTTTCAATCTCGGTACTTTACCTTCAGAATTTGTCAGTATCCCGTGTGCGGTAAGCACACCACGCCCTGCCTCAACACTGCCACTGTGATTCCTGCCTCAGCACCTAATAAACAAAACCCATGCTGGGTGGCCACCGACCCGATCCGCTCGCTCCCGATCTGCAACGGCACAGAGCTGAACTGCCTAGTAACCAAGCTCACACAAACAGCATCATCAACATGGACGCCTGCGCTGCAGTGACGAGAGCAAACCACGCACACGCACACACACACACACACACACACACACACACACACACACACACACCAGTCACATCGACAAGCCGTCCGCGGAAACACACCAGCCAAGCACGCACATGCACCCGTTATTCAGACACAGCGCAACACACGCTCGTACATGCCGAGCTGCTGGGGGGGGGGTCCCGCTCCTGCATCTCCTGCCCTTCTCTGCATTCTCACATTGGCTGCCTACCAGCTCAAGCACTGCCAGGCTCCTCGCTCCTCCAGAGGGGGGCGCTGCGGAGCATCTCACAGGGCTACTGGAAAGAGACCGCCGAAGCCACCAGGACGCCTCAGAGCGCAAGACTGTGCAACTGCACACGCTGTCTGATGGCACAGTGAGGAGGGGGACACCAGCAGGACGCGAGCGAGACACCGGCAGGAGCAACGCAGGACGCGAGCATCGAGATGTGCCTCGCGCTGCAGTTTTCATATCCGCTCTCAGTCTTTCTCACCAACCACAATAAAAAGGCTTAAAATCAAATATTAGTTGTTGGCCATTAACATCACTGGTCCTTTTTCCACTGCCCGTCACCCGCTATCTCTGTTGACCAACCAGGCAACAAGCAACTCGACGTCGAGCGCTTTTTATTATGCATTATGGTTATGCATGTTTCTGCTTCTGTTAAATGCAGACGATTACGTGCAGACTGGCTGAGATTCTGTGGTTGCTATGGAAACACAGAACTCTAAAGACTCAGTGGGAATATACAGAAGTTGCAGGTTACTCGGGCATCGTGAAAAGCATCAAAATCCCCAAAACACTTGGTTTATGATTCCTATTACTGAAACTTTAGCAGTCACTTATAAATTGCTCTCTATATAGTGCTCTAACCAGAATCAAAATTTCTGTGATGTCCACACTTTGGAAACATGACCCACTTTGATGAGTGATGTATGAATCATTTGCCGTTTATATTTTGTACTACATCTGATTTAGAAACTTGCTATCTTTCCTTGCTGATGTCACAGATTAGTGTTCCGCACCAGGAACAGCACTTCAGAGCTGATCCGAGATCAGTCGGGTTCCAATGTCTGCGCAGCTTTACGTAGGTTAGGCTACACTTCTCCACATTATTACAAGGTCGCAGTTTCCACACCAAATTTCAGAATTAGCAGTGGTGAGTGGGGGAAACTACTGAGGTATGGACTACTGATTACGAATACAACATTACTTATAAGACTTTCTATTCATTTTGTCGTGTTTTACTACAACGTGATCTATGACAACAACAAACAAACTGCATTCAGATTCCACTTCCTAAGTTCAAATCTTCATCTGTATGCATAGGCAGCGCTGGCATGTAGCTACACCTCCATCCTGTTCTTCTTCTTGCGGACCAAAGTCCATTTCCTTAGTGAATATAGGCAGGCAGCAGTACCAGATGCTGTGTGACTAACAGTATGCATGCAGGGTCAGCGTGTTGCATGATACTGTGATGCACTACCACGCAGTGTGATAGTGAACGCTGCACCGCGCCTGGGGCTAAACCATGGGGCTAAACCGTGCCTGGTTAAACCACGGGGCTAAACCGTGCCTGGCTAAACCACGGGGCTAAACCACGGGGCTAAACCGTGCCTGGCTAAACCACGGGGCTAAACCACGGGGCTAAACCACGGGGCTAAACCGTGCCTGGCTAAACCGTGCCTGGCTGAACCACGGGGCTAAACCGTGCCTGGCTAAACCGTGCCTGGCTAAACCACGGGGCTAAACCACGGGGCTAAACCACGGGGCTAAACCACGGGGCTAAACCACGGGGCTAAACCACGGGGCTAAACCATGCTTCACTAAACACAGAGCGAGTATATGCAGCAAATACATGCCAACACAAGGCAAATGAAACATGCAGACAAAACAGCTTGTTAAGAGTTGTGTAATATATAATACGTAATGATATCACTTCTGAAAACACTGAGGTCTGGAATAATAAATCATGCATGTGAGCACACGCACACACACAGCTCCAATATGCTCTAATAAGATTTTATGTTGTGTGCCATATGAAAGTATTAATCTGTGTGCTGTCATTTAACACCAAACCAAGTAATTTCACAATCACAATGTGAATGTAAAACCACGTAAGCCCAGAAAGCAAGAACACAAGCACCTTGCTGCACTCCTTAAACATCTCAAGACAACATTAGTACCCTGTGCAAGAGTACAGTGAGTCCTAACAGAGAGTTTATGAGCCAAATGGTATTGTTAATGTGGGCTTGTTTTACTGTGAAATATAAGCCTCTGTTGGGGGGGGGGGGCAGCGCTTTACTCTGTTGTGGATATCGGTAAATAAATGTGCCCTTGAAGTTCAGATAGCTATCCCCACAGGACAATCTAATTAAACGTGACATCAACATGTAACCCATGCAATGTTAGGTGGATGGGGAATACTGAAAATACAAATGTACAACCGACAGGGTCACATAGTCCTCACATCCCGACCCAACTACTGAAATTAGATTTAATTAAAAAGCATAGCGGCTCACACACACGGTAGTACAGGTTCTTTTTTGTAAGGTACAGTTTAGGCCGATTCTTACACTGGACTGTAAATAGCACGTTAATTACAATTAAGGTTTAATGAACGCAACTATATGAAGTACGGATTAGCACAGAGTGTAAATACTAAAAACGCAAGGTGCATGCATTCTTGTGATTAAAGATGGAGGTCAAGGATGCTACAGCAGCTCACCTCCCCGGCACGAGCCCCATCTAAATGAATGAGATGGAGAAATCCATTTTCATAAAGATCTCTCCTCAACATGATGTAATCATGCACATCCTTTGACTTACCCAAGGTAGAGCGGATGGAAGCGTGTGCACTGAAAATTCATCTGACAACAACTGAGACATCCCAAAAGATAAACATCCCAAAGAAGCCAAAGGCTAAAATAACAATAGGCCTTCCGCCAAAATTACGCACCAGTACAGGAATGTGAGGCACAGTACAAAAACTGTCAATTTGTCATTGTTAGCTAGCGCTCCCCAAACCAATTTTGTTGACCGCAAAACGCATTTAGATGGCGCTCGACTACATTCTGGGTGGAAGCAATTCGTCTCGTGGTTGCCATTCGTAATTGTATAAGAGTACTAATCGGAAATCAGCACGCTAACGCATTTTATCAAACTAAAGCATTAATACGTACCAAACAATCACCAGTCTCCCTGGAACTACGTAGTCTATTCAGCTCGTCTCCATGTAGGACACCGAGCACCGACGGGAAGCCATTTGCCAATAAACGTCAGTGTTTACTAATCATGGGTCTGGGCGCTCGTGGACTCGTGGACCGACAGCTCAGATGAGTTTACACTGATGTCACTGGGCATTCAATAGGCGAATAAAAAACATTATCGCCATACAAAATAATTTATTCGATTGCATCGTATTTGGCCCGGAAACTGAGACTGTGGTTGAAAAGAAAATCTGCATTTACAAGATATAAACCAGCCGGGAGAACTGAAGGTGCACTTACACACTAAAAATGAACTAAGGATGAGGTCATGGTTCAGGAGGGAAAAAAATGTGGTTGACGTCACTTTCAGCCAATAGGAATCCGTGGCTCAGGGGTTAGTTTACGTCAGCTCTCTGATCCGTAGATTAAAGGGACACAGTGATTTGAAAGAGGATGCGCAGCTACTCTTGGTTATTGCGCTCTTGTAGGTCACGCATTGCACAACACTGTAATATCCCAGTTCTAGATAAAGGGGCAGTCCAAGAGACCGATTAGAGACAGACTGGTTATTACTGAGCAAAACGCCGTTTGTTGCTAAAAAGCTTTTTTTAAAGCACAAACTGTAAATATTTTATTCACAAATTCCCAACCCCTTTATGATACGTAGTACTGACTGAACTGAATGTTCGACAGCGCAGTCATGCGGTTGGCGGTGGGACAAAACCAGGAACACAAGCGTGGTTTTGGTATGTCGTGTGTCTCTCCTTTTCGTGCCACACACAGACACACACTCGCACGCACACACAAAGATTAGTAGATGTCTCCATCTATTGGTTTTGAAAGAACTTACAGTCCCCTTATAGTCCTCTTCCTGTTGCACATGTTGTGCTGAAAAAAGGAAATAGATCACAGCTCTAGAGTTTATATGAGCATATTTCATTTTCTATTGACGTTGTTGTTGTTTGATGGAAATGAATTATTTATTAATTATTAGAATAATTAGAAAAATATTAATTTGTAACTCTTTACAGTATATGTAACAGATTAAAATACAGAGATCAAACACAGATTTTCTAATGAATGGAAGGACACAATAAGAAGAAACAAAACATATTAACAAGTGAAGGCCTAGTTGGGTTTTAATGTGTCATGTGTCCCCTTTTTGTGTGTTCTTTCTGTGATTGACCCCCCACACACACACACACACATACAAACAGCCTTAAAGCTTTCACATGACTGAAATATATTTATGTGTGTTTTTAATTGTTAATTTAATTGGCCTCTTTCTGGGGGTCTTTCAGGGTCAGGACTGTCTGGTCTTGTTAACCATTCAGGGTGAGCAGTCTGCTACCCATCTTATCCATGACTTTCGATCTCAGGTCATCAGTTATGGTGTTCAGCTTGGTGCATGGTTTCGTTGGGTCTTGGTTCCCAATTTTGGGGGTGTGGGGAGGATGATGAAATCCCCCCCTGACCTGTTGCCAAATGCCATAGCATTAGCGTTGATCTTTACCAGTGACAGTTGTTACTGCTTGCAGATGTTAGAACGCTGAGCTACTGGTTGTCTCGGAGCTAGATGATGAGCATTGAACCATCCAGATTTCCCACGTCCTGTGCATATTCCCTCTCGCACTGGGGTCACTCAGCTAGTAGCATTCCAACAGTCCTCTGTTCTCCAAATATGAGTCTCATATTTGTCCAAGTACCCCACGTTTGATCAGAGTACCCTGGTCTCCCAGCATCTAGTGTCAAAAAAATTAAAGGTTTTGCCGAAGCATTGCAGAATTATTTGTAAATTTTAGTAGTGTCCTGCATGTCTGTAAATGTACAGCTTGTCTTTAACATATACACATAGTTTATATAAGATAAATCTTAGATTAGTTAGAATTAGCCATGGTTTTATAAGGTCAAACATTGCCATACACCCAAAAGCATAAACTGAGATGTGCACATAAAAAGTGCAAGTGACATCTTGGAGACTAAGAAATAGCAATTTAAAATGTTTGTGTTGTTAACACTCTGGTGCAAGGGACAGATAAATGCAACATTTGGTTCTGAGCTATTTTAAGTTTTTAAGTAAACCATGTAAATAAAAGTATGTCCCTGTAACAGCTCACTGTGAGCAGAACAGAATGGGCGAGAGGTGATGTTACATCAAGAGCAACAACTCAGAGTGCTGGGCAAAAACAACAGTAGCAAACAGCAGCGATATCAACTCATAGCACTGAGGACACAGCTAGGTTAGGTGTGTTGAGGGTACAGCTAGGTGAGGTGTGTTGAGGGTACAGCTAGGTTAGGTGTGTTGAGGGTACAGCTAGGTTAGGTGTGTTCAGCTAGGTGAGGTGTGTTGAGGGTACAGCTAGGTGAGGTGTGTTGAGGGTACAGCTAGGTTAGGTGTGTTCAGCTAGGTGAGGTGTGTTGAGGATACAGCTAGGTGAGGTGTGTTGAGGGTACAGCTAGGTGAGGCGTGTTGAGGGTACAGCTAGGTGAGGTGTGTTGAGGGTACAGCTAGGTTAGGTGTGTTGACAGCTAGGTGAGGTGTGTTCAGCTAAGTGATGTGTGTTGAGGATGCAGCTAGGTGAGGTGTGTTGAGGGGTACAGCTAGGTGAGGTGCGTTGAGGATACAGCTAGGTGAGGTGTGTTGGTGTGTTCAGCTAGGTGAGGTGTGTTGAGGGTACAGCTAGGTGAGGTGTGTTGAGGGTACAGCTAGGTGAGGTGTGTTCAGCTAGGTGAGGTGTGTTCAGCTAGGTGAGGTGTGTTGAGGGTACAGCTAGGTGAGGTGTGTTGGGTGAGGGTGTGTTGAGGGCTAGGTTAGGTGTGTTCAGCAGCTAGGTGAGGTGTGTTGAGGTGTGGTGAGGTGTTGAGGGATACAGCTAGGTGAGGTGTGTTGAGCTAGGTTAGAGGTGTGTTGAGGGTACAGCTAGGTGAGGTGTGTTGAGGGTACAGCTAGGTGAGGTGTGTTGAGGATACAGCTAGGTGAGGCGTGTTGAGGGTACAGCTAGGTGAGGTGTGTTGAGGGTACAGCTAGGTTAGGTCTGTTGAGGGTACAGCTAGGTTAGGTGTGTTCAGCTAAGTGAGGTGTGTTGAGGGTACAGCTAGGTGAGGTGTGTTGAGTTAGGTGAGGTGTGTTGAGGATACAGCTAGGTGAGGTGTGTTCAGTTAGGTGAGGTGTGTTCAGCTAGGTGAGGTGTGTTGAGGATACAGCTAGGTGAGGTGTGTTCAGTTAGGTGAGGTGTGTTCAGCTAGGTGAGGTGTGTTGAGGATACAGCTAGGTGAGGTGTGTTGAGGGTACAGCTAGGTTAGGTGTGTTCAGCTAAGTGAGGTGTGTTGAGGGTACAGCTAGGTGAGGTGTGTTGAGGGTACAGCTAGGTGAGGTGTGTTGAGGATACAGCTAGGTGAGGCGTGTTGAGGGTACAGCTAGGTGAGGTGTGTTGAGGATACAGCTAGGTGAGGTGTGTTGAGGGTACAGCTAGGTTAGGTGTGTTCAGCTAGGTGAGGTGTGTTGAGGGTACAGCTAGGTGAGGTGCGTTGAGGGTACAGCTAGGTGAGGTGTGTTGAGGATACAGCTAGGTGAGGCGTGTTGAGGGTACAGCTAGGTGAGGTGTGTTGAGGGTACAGCTAGGTTAGGTGTGTTCAGCTAGGTGAGGTGTGTTGAGGATACAGCTAGGTGAGGTGTGTTCAGTTAGGTGAGGTGTGTTCAGCTAGGTGAGGTGTGTTGAGGATACAGCTAGGTGAGGTGTGTTGAGGGTACAGCTAGGTTAGGTGTGTTCAGCTAAGTGAGGTGTGTTGAGGGTACAGCTAGGTGAGGTGTGTTGAGGGTACAGCTAGGTGAGGTGTGTTGAGGGTACAGCTAGGTTAGGTGTGTTCAGCTAGGTGAGGTGAGTTGAGTGGCAGGCTGTTGGCACAGGACTGCTGGAATGCGCAGCAAAGACAGCAGGAACCTGTGGGTTTAAATAGTGATTGCAAACAAAATATCAATATGTGGTAACAGGTGATGGAAAAAAATAGTAAGTGAGTGATTGAGATCTAGGCAGTGTATGTGTGTGTGTGTGTGTGTGTGTGTGTCCCTCATGCTGTGGGGCAGGTGCAATGTGACACGCACAAGCCTCTTATGTCACCATTTCCAATGAGCTCTTCCTTGGAGTTTGGAGTGCAATTGGATTTAATTGGCATTGTAAAGGAATTATAGTCTATATCATTTGCCTATGTTAACCCATTATGTCATTACGTAAATGTTCTGTCATGTACAGAGTACCTTGCACTCTCCAGTCTAGTCTTAATCCAACTGGTTCCGTTTTCCACTACACTGGACTTGACCTTTTCATCATACTTTCTAGTGTTTTACCTCAGACATCCTCACATGAGCCCTTCACATGTCAGCAGTTTCAGTTCTTATCTGATCTGACAAATCGGCACTTTAAAAACAGGTATGGAAGTACACTGCAGAAGTGAGGGATGTTCTCATTCGTAGCTTACGCATGACTCAGGGTTATGGGGTAAAAATAATACAAAGTGAACAACCCCATGTCATGGCAGGGGTGCTGCTGGTAGCTGTGTAGCAGGCTTTGGTGACACATAACAAGGCATAGTGTCAGCCGCTGCAAACAAACACACTAATCTGATAAGCAATAACTCTGCGTCCTGCAAAAAAGAAGCCTGAGAAAAGCAATGAGTGTTGTTTTTTTTTTTTTAATCACGCCTCCCTCATGGATTCGTCAGCTCAGCAACACTGACTATAGTTAGATGTATTCAGCACAGGTGGGGGTTGGTGGTGTGAATGAACAGTAACCACAAGATTAACAAAAAGCATCTTTTAAAAAAAAAGGGAAGTTCAGCTGACAAGATGTGTGTGTGTGTGTGTGTGTGTGTGTGTGTATATATACATATATACATATATATGTGTGTGTATATATATATATATATATATATATATATATATATATATATATAGTTGTTTTATAGTTGTTTTAAAAACTATTATTTTAATTCTGTGAAATATTATGCTTTATACTTTAAACATTATTTTAGTTTATTAACATTGAATGATTCATTTTTTAAATTATTTTATATGTTGTTTTATGAAAGTATAGATGAGTTGCAGATTGGATTATTAATTTTATTTTTGAATACTTTTGTGAATTTGAATCAGTCGGATGTAATGTAAATGTAGTGACACTCATATCTCAAAATTGTATTTCAAAAGCATGAATGAACAGAAACACCAAATGTCCCTCCAGGATCCTGCATGTCTCGAATGTCTAATGTTGATCCTGATCTTTTTATTCTTTCTTTTACTCATATTACTCTCTAACATAAGCAAGCAACATCAGAAAGACATTGCAGTGTGTGCAGAACTTAACATTAAGCCCATGTACATGGAAACCATTTTTATTAAACACTTTTGCATTTGGATTATGGAATATTGGAGATGTTTCTTACATATGTCAACGGTTTCACAAGGTAGCTTTTAGTTTAGAAACTTTCAAGGTCTTTTGACTTAGTAACCAACATTACGACTCATATTTTATCAAAACGTTTATGTTATTTTTTATGTCATTTACACTATGATACACATCATAAATGTCCTATCAATGTTAAAAATAAACATTATGTTATGTATCTGTGTTTTGAACAGGCTGTAACACAATGGGCAAACCTATTACCAGATTAAAATTCATTACTGAACTAAAGATATTTTTGTCCTTCTTTGTAAGGTATTTATTAGCTGTTGTTTTGTCAGAACAGGTCAATGAGGCTGCTGGAAACACAGTGGGTGTAGAATTATTTGCATGTTCCATGCATGAGGTGCAGAGAGCTAAAAGCCCTCAGACCAATCTTAATATTACTATGAGAGACTGGCATATGTGTTTTAAAATTTCAAGATGATATATATATTTTTAACAAATGTAAAAATCAACTAGATTCAACTGAACTCCATATGATTTTGAGTTTGAGTTATAATAAAGCTTCATATAATAACAGGAATAATATAATAGCTGGAGATACTATTACAGAACCTTCCAGTCTTGTGTGAAAGTATCTGTTACCACCTCCTGTATTATCTCTTTATCTCCCCTTCTCTATGGTGTACCTGTGTGTTGCGTCTGTAATATCATTAGCATGTTTAATTTGCATATTTGGCTTAAATTTTACATTTATCTTACATTTAGTTTCATATTTACTAATTTTAATAACTCATGGTGCTTCCTTGTTTTACATCTCAGTATTTCATAGTTTTCAGTGTTGAGCTGGGACCTACTTACTTAATGTATGTATGTACTTATGAGTACTCTATTTACATGTTCTCTGACCTCTGTATGTCTGCGATTGTTGAAAATGAATCTTGCACTTGCATCAAATCACCTCTGGATCTTTATTTGCTGATGGTAAAGTATCACAGGGAACTATTTAAGTACTAGCATAATCAAATATTGTAACCACAAAGGTAGTCTATTATAACATGCAAATACTAGGACTAACTGGAAATGCTGGTTTGATCAAATGAAAAACCAGCATCAATTTCAGTCACAAAATGTTTCCGCTAATGTCAGCTAGCTCTCAGTTTATTTTGAAAAGTACTTGTTTTTAGAGTTTTTAAAGGCCACAGACTAAGGCCTATACAAATGTCTGAAAGTCTGAAAAGTTAAAGAATAAATAAAGTCTGATTCATCTCCTCTGTCTAAACTCTCCCCAGTCAGAAATAATCTTGATCATTAAATTTAGTATTTAAGAAGTCAACACATCTGACTGAACATAACCATTTTCACTCAAAAAACGAAACTACCATCACAAGCAAGATATGGCATACTTCCCCTTTCACAAGGTCACCATAAGTGATTTTGCAAGGGAAAGAACACTTTGAGCGTGGAGGCGAGTTAATAAATGATTTATATCTAGCCCAGTGCTCTAGAGCCTGGGACTTACGTGTCACACAACAACACATGAGCACTACATCTCCCTCCCAATGAAAGAGAAGGAACCATAGAACATCTGCCTGTCTGAACGGGAGTGAACAAGGAAAACTAAGTCACCAGTATGTGAGTAGTAGGAGTTGCCCTCATGATAACCACGGCTGATTCATGATAACCACCTCAGGAAAAGTACAGGTGGACATGATGTCCGGCCGTGCACCCTGATGCCACTGCCAGTCCCCATGAGGAGCTTTGGCCACGTCATTTCCTGGTGAAATGTGCATTAGATGTTTCCTATGATATTTTAAAGACACTATTCATCTACTATTTTTTAACAACAATGATAATGCTACTGTTTTCAGACTGTATTATACTGTATCTCTGTATTATACAGGTAAGTGAAACCATTCAAGACTCATTAGCCAGTTTTTCACTTTCTATAACTGTCATGGGTGGAAGTAGGAGGGTCCAGGGGGCGGCCAAAATTCTACGCCAAAATTCACAAAGTGTGTATTAAACAGTCCTTCTCAACGCTGGGACGGCAATGACAGGCTTCTCCAGCAGTGCAGCATGATGTCTCAAAACGGCTACGACTATAACAATACACAGCACTGAAGGTGGGACCTGTGGGCTTAAATAGGGAAACAGGTGTATATGGAGATTAAGAGGTGTGTTAAAGGATTGGTGACTGTGAGCAAGGGAGTGGAGTGTTATGAGTGGGTGTGTCTGAGTGTCTGGGTGTGGGTTTGGTTGTCTCCCCTGGGAGTTGGGACCAGCCCACCATAACACTAACTGAGTTTAAGAATAGCTGTAAAAAAAATATGCCCTTGACCAGAACACACAGAGCATGCTTTGTCTAAGCTGGCCACACACAAGACATTTTGATATAGATGTTTCGTTTGTTCTGTGCACACATTAAAAATGCCAAATCACATCAAAAACAATTACAACTGGATTAAAGTTACAGAAGTGGGAGCAATCGCATGTTTAAAAAGCATTTAGTATATACGAGAAGCCTGAAGTCTCTGTGTTTATGGGACGCCTGAGCAGAGAGAGGAGAGGGATGGTGCTTTAATGGAGGCTAATTAGCTTTGAGAGGTCCCTGTGCAGCCCCACCTACTCCCAAGGCAGCCAGGCTAGTCACAAAGCCATGAACCTGGGGTGCAGCACATACCAGCACTCGCAGCCATCCATGGTGAGGACCGAGTAGACGGACAAGGGGAGATAAGGTCAATATAGCGCTGCTTCAAACTTTCCCAGCAAAACAGTGTGGTAACTGTGGTAACAGTGTGCAGACTGTAAACAGTAAAAGGAGCATGGAGATGGTTGCCAAGGGATTCTCCTCTAATGATAGCCATTCTGTTAGTGTAATTAGGACTTTTTCCATAAAGCCAAACAAAGTTCAGTTGCCCATGGGATGAATAATTATGGTGGACACTGGGTGGACACGGGTTTCGTGTTGTACTTTAAAAAAGAAAGCAGATAGGATTTCTCACACTATTAAGGGCTTAATCTGTTAGGTGAATATTAAACTTCAAATAGCACCTTTACTGAAAAGATGCAGAGTATATGTATTCCACATTTAATAATGTTATCCACACAGATCTCGAAAAGAGAATGGCGTTCTGATCACAGGATTTTGGCATAATTATACCAAGACCTAATTATCTATAGGCATAGAGTGTGTTTTACATAATGACGTCCTTGGAAACAAATTTCTAGGTGCGATGTATGTGCAAGGCCCATCATTGGCACATGTACTATTGAGTACTTCAGAGCTGTTCAGAGTAATTCAGAAATGTTTTTGCTCTTGTCATTGGTGGGGATGTGTCACTTACGTCCATGCTAATTCTACACACTTGAATTAATTCAATTAATTCAAATACATTAGAAGCATAATGAGGTGAACAAAGGCCAAACGTGCCATAAACCCAAAATACAAATGTCATTCTATGCAAATATAGAATAAAGGAAGTCATATTAGCTGGCATTCAAAACCACAGGATAAGGAAATGTACACAGTGCTCCCAAGTTAAGGAATCTGTAAATCATGTAGTATGAAAGTCTACCAGTGTTCTTCCATCAGAACACCTAAGGTTACAGAGTTGTACAATGCTACATTTTATACAACATGGGCTTGACAGAAGCTGAAACAAATAAAATAATAATAACAATATTCTTTGAACATCACAAATGGCCTGTCATGACATCACTGTCAGACCAATTGTGACTGATGGCAAATCCAGCCTGCACCAGTTTTTGGTTGGAGTCGCTAACTAAAGCCTGAATGGCCCAGCAGGCCCACCAATAAAAGCAGCAGTTCTGCTGACTGCAACCCCAGCTGCAATCAGTTAAGAAGCAGGTGCCTTTTGACAAGAAGCGTCCTCGCCGTTCAATTCAGCTGTCTGTGTAAACGGACCAGGTTGAGCTACCTGGGAAGAGATCAAAATGTGCCAGAGACCTGGGGCACCTGGGACACCTGGGGCACCTGGGGCACCTTTCACCTGGGACACCTTTCACCTGGGGCACCTGGGGCACCTGGGGCACCTTTCACCTGGGGCACCTTTCACCTGGGGCACCTTTCACCTGTGGCACCTGGGGCACCTGGGGCACCTTTCACCTGGGGTACCTTTCACCTGGGGCACCTGGGGCACCTTTCACCTGGGACACCTTTCACCTGGGGTACCTTTCACCTGGGGCACCTTTCACCTGAGGCACCTTTCACCTTTCACCTGGGGCACCTTTCACCTGGGGCACCTTTCACCTGGGACACCTTTCACCTGGGGCACCTTTCACCTGGGACACCTTTCACCTGGGGCACCTTTCACCTGGGGTACCTTTCACCTGGGACACCTTTCACCTGGGGCACCTTTCACCTGGGGTACCTTTCACCTGGGACACCTTTCACCTGGGGCACCTTTCACCTGGGGCACCTTTCACCTTGGGCACCTTTCACCTGGGGCACCTTTCACCTGTGGCACCTTTCACCTGGGGCACCTTTCACCTGGGGCAACATTACTAGCTGTGATCACTTAAAACCCACATAAATATGGAAACAACATTTGACCTTTGGCATACTATACAGTTTATTTAACATAACAATATAACAATATGCACAGTATAATTCCCCACCCAGAACACCATGAGCAAGCATTATCATGTCATTATATATGATAATATATATATGGGTACACGGTGTTATATCAAGACCTTTTTTGATGATATTCTAATTTATTGATATTCTAATTTATGTACCTGTGTGTGTGCATCTCAATATATATATATAAACATGAAACAGATTTACACATGCTTGAAAGCAGACATAAAATTGTTTTAAAATTACAATTAAAGTTAAATGGTTAAAAAGTAAAATTCCCATGAAGCATAATATATTAACAACAAATCAATGTTTTTCTTATAAAGATCAGATAATATAAAATACAATTCCAAAAAAGTCAGAGATGTACAAGGAAGAGATGACTGACAGTGCTGTGTCTAGACCTCCCCAAAGCGTAGGGATCCACCACGATCTGGTGGAAACGGCGCTGGAATGGTGGTGTCTCGAGTAAGGTCAGGGGTCGCATTTGGACTACTACAGCTTCAATCAGAGACATTTTGGGAAGTCACTTCACTGGATGTCACTGGCTGGGAAGAGGAATTGTGACTACATGTGCTATAGCAGTGATCCTCTTTACCTCGGCCATGAACATGCTCGTAAAGTCGACCGCGGTAGAATGTAGAGCGCCACTGACAATGTCTGGAGTGCAGCATCCCCCAGTAGATGCCTCTGTGAATGATTTGACAGTTACAACAACCTCAGTGCCTGGATGCAGATTCGAGAAGCTTATCATATGGATACAGATGTACATCATGCCAGAGAAGTTCAGATCCTTTGTGCTGTAGAACTGTAGAAGGGGAAAATGACTGCCTGCAACCATTTTTATTTGCAAAATATTAAGATATAATCTATCTGCATTCATCAAAGGCTACAAACCAGGAGGTTTTGTTAGGGTTGGCCACTGTTCATGCCGAAGTTTGCCATGAGCAGCCTAAGAGAGGAGTTCATGGTCATCCATTAAAGAGCGATGCAGCACTACAGGGAGTCATTGAGGGGACAACTGGGAGAAAATGTAATGCCCAAAATGGGTGGAGTGGACAAGGCAGACACATGCATCCAGCAGAGAGCTCCAGTGACATCGGGAAGAGCAGGGCTTGGCACAATCCATCAACCCATCATGAACAAACTGAGGGTAATGACAGATTCACCTGGCCTAAGAGCAGGTACATTTACATTTACATTTACATTTACGGCATTTAGCAGACGCTCTTATCCAGAGCGACTTACAAAAGTACTATGTGTTCAGTCAGAATATGCATCTCTATCTAATATAAACAGGTTTAAGTCCAAACTACTTGAGGTCAAGCACTGCCATAAACCGTTGCTAGTGCTGATGCCTAGAAAGAAGACAACAAAATATAAGATTAGACACAGTGCAATACCTAGCAAGACTGAAATACCTACATGCAGTATACATGCAGTATAAGTGCAATACTTAGCAAGTGTTCCTAAAGATAAAGTGCAATTACGCTTTATACCAATGCTTCAGTGGATTAGTGCTTATAAGTGCTTTACAAAGAGATGGGTCTTCAGTCTGCGTTTGAAAACCGCGAGAGAGTTCACTGTTCGGACAGCCAGTGGAAGTTCGTTCCACCATCTGGGTGCCAGGACAGAGAAGCATCTTGTCGCGTGTCGGTAAGAGCAAGTGTTAAGGAGCTGTAAGCCAGCTGGTAAGTACAAACCAGCAGAGAACATGGACAAGATGGGAACAAGCTCCTGGTCCAAGTTGTGGCAGACTGAGACCTCCAGTCTGTCTATGACCTCCTTCAAATCCCATCTAACCTCTTCAGATGGGGAAAGATCAACTCGCCAGCATGTCCCTTGCACCTCAGGAAAGGAGCACTGGAGCTTCTTCTTATCTGCTGCGCCAAGGCTACTTCCTCTGGCAGCATGGCCATGTGCTGAAGACTGTTATTTAGACTATATGAGGCACCAATGACCTCATGGTTATGAGCCTCTGACTATTAAGGCAGACAGTAGCATTTATCAGAGAAAGAAAAGTAGGCTACATGAAAGAAGCAGACAAGGCTTGATCTGAAAACAACTCATTTCCTGAGAACGGCACAGAAACCGCTCCGAGACCAGACATTGTGTCAGGGTTTCAGAAACATCTAAGCAGGTGGTCATGATGCAGCTCACTATGCTCTGAGAGGACAGGAGGCCATTTTGGTGGACAATGGGTGCAGACAGAGATGGAAAATGCAATGTGTTTTCATGGATGTTGGCTGCAGTGGCTTTGCTACTCAGTTGCTGTGTAAGACACACAAGAAGAAAGCCATCAGAGCCAATACAGAGGAAGTAAGAAGGGTCTCTAGATGGCTACGGAAAGAAGCGATCTATGGAGTATGCTACTAGGATACAGCTGAGCCACCTGGGTGAAGGTGTCTGATGTCCAAAAGACTCTAATAACCAAGTGACCCTAGATGTGTCCAAATTGATTGTGTAGTTGAATTATTCTAGTAATATGTTTAGATAAAATTACATGGTAGTAAAATTAACAAGGTCTTTGGGGTCTGATGCCCCTTTTAAACACATTTCAACTACTTGAGTCATCCTCTGTGAGTCAAATGAGTGAATCTGAATGGCAAGAGAAGATTATATGGCACTTTTTTGGAGCCTGTGCTGCAGTTATGTACAGTATGTGGGGTTATATAAGCAATCTTCAGAATGGGTCACCCTGACCAGCAGTGCTGTAGCAGGAAGTGCTTTGCGCTGATAAACTGTAGAAAGTTACAAAAATAGAAGGAGCTTTCTTTTTTGTGGCTTGTCTCTGCTGTGCAGAGCTACATACAGACATAATGTAGACACGAGACCACAACTGCATTCAATTCACTGCATGATATATGTGAAGACTATTTGCTAGGACCAAGTTCTAAAACTTTTGCAATGCATCTAACTTATTTATAATTGTTGGCTGATGCTTTGCTAGTTCAGTTGTATTTCTGTTGTTGGTCAAGTTCATTATGATATGAACAGAGAAACTGTAATGCATGATTTAATGGGAAAGAAAATATATAAAATTCCCACGTGCAAACTTTGGCATACTACCTGTTTTAATATGTCTCACAATTGAACACCATAAAGCACTGTGCACGTTAACATAAGTGACAATAAGTCACTTCTGAGTTCCGAGAGAACGTTAACATTGGTGAAAAGAGGACCATTCTCACACACGGTAGTGGCCTACTTCCACTTTCAAAACAATGCTTGATTTGAAATCTTTATTTTAAGACGGGCGGCACAGACAATAGAAATTAGCACACAAAAAAAAGAAATGTAAAACTTTTATGCTATTTTGATGGTTGAGCGGCGTATTGAGAGCGCGCAGAAGGCGGAACTACTGGACGTCTACTTCTGAAGTTACGGTGGTGATAGATGTCCGCTCCACCCAGGACTGGAAACACACACACACACAAAAAAAAACTTCCTTCATCTCACACACTGCATCGCTGCATCATTTCTTATCACGGAAACGTTTCAGCGGTGCGGGCGGTCAACCAAACTTTTTAAAACATTTTTAAAAAGAGCACGCCGAATAATTCACACGGCAAGAGACGAGTCGATCAAGACAATCTCATCATTTCAAAGTGTTGTTGGACAATTTAACGGGACATGTAATACTCATCGGACAGTAGAAGCCGACCAAACACAATGAGACATCATTCGTCCAGGAGAACGATTCAAGTGACTTTCCTGAGTCTCTGTGTGTTTTTTCAGGTAGGTTTTTTTTGTATGTGTGAATATAGGCTCTTTCTTACTGGCAAACAGTGGATTTATAGCACCAGTTAACGTTTCAAGTAATACACCTGTTACATGCACGTTGGGCTAATCTTTACACCTTTTCATTCTGTGTGAGATATTTAAAGTACTAAACAGTCGATATATTTATCTCTGCATTTTTACAACTGTACAGAACTTGCCCAGGATAGAGAAAATGTAACTCCATAGCTACGTATCAGTAGTCTGCAGCCTGTAGACTTTTTATGATTGCATGTTTCTCATGACGTGCTGAAAAATAGCCTAAAAAGTTATCGTGTGAAGTCACACAAATGTTGTGGTTTATGAAAATGTGGCAGCTTTGAAAACTGTAGACAGAGCATGTGGGTTTTGCTACACATAGGGCTTGCCACTGAAGTGAGCAGGCTGGTGGTGAAAAGGGGCCAGTGCCCTGAGACATTAAAATCATTTTAGGCAACTGCAGGAGGTTGCACAAATCCGTCTCAAATAAGGGAACTGAAACATTTTAATATGGTGGTTACATTCAGCTGTGTGACACCCCCTAATCGAGTACATAGTGAATTTACATCAATATACAGATATAGGTGCTAAACAAATCTTTTTGTGTTTTGTATATGCTCAGAAATGTGGCTACATTTCAGTAACATTTGAAAGCATTTCTTGATTAATATCCTAACTACAAATTATGTAATACTGGGGTGTTTTTCATTCTGTTTCTGTGAGGAAAAATGCTACATGTAAAAACGTCTTGTTCTGTGTTCCCCGTGGACAACAAGAAATGCTTTGAGATAAAATCACATGTTCTTTAAAAGGCAAATGTGAACTATAATTGTGATAGCCAAAGTTGCTTTGTGATTATAGCGGGAATGTGTCTAGAAGTTTCTAACGAGTCTGGCCATATTGGTATAGATTAAGAAAATATGTGCCTGATTTTAAACCATAAAATTCATCCAAAGGTGATTTTAGAGGAACATATATTTTTCTGATCAGTTAAATGAGAGTTCTGGAAATAAATGTTTTAAACCACTGAAGGGAGATATTTTGAATATGATTTATAGAACACTGTCTATTTATAGACAGAACTTTGATGGGCCAACAAAAGAGAGATCAGAGTAAAGAGAGATAAGAGAAGTAAATAAAGCAAACAGATAGGGAAAAGTCTCCATCTGTTTGCTTTTTTTTATTTCTATTGCAACTATCGTGACTTTCCTGGCTTGAGTCACATTAAAAAAAGGAAAAATGGTTTCTGTTTGTGTAATACTCCATCTAAAAAGTGCATATTTAAGAATAACGAAAAATATTCTTTAATTGTAGCTTTAACATACAACTTGTATGTGTCTGGGTCTCAACACTCAAATAAATGCAGGGGCCTGTTGTAAATGGACCGTGTACATACGCTCTACATTGTGTCACAGTGGGCCTGTGGAAGTGGACAGGCTGGGCAATGTGTTAAAATGGTATAAATGCTATCAGGACAGACTACATTCTTAAAGTGAGGAACACTAAATAGATTAGTCTCCATCTAACCAGGTCCCTTAACATTATGCCCGTTATCAATTCATATACCAAAATACTAAAATTGCCGTGTTTTTCCTTCTTGTCTGACTAACTTATTTGCGACCTCAAGACCGCAGGGTTATTGCGAATGGCAAGATATTCAACGTTTAACTCGTACTGCACTGGCTGGGTGGCCTTTTAACCTCACATAGGATCACATTCTATTGCTTAAATCACAATGTTAAACATTACATACAAACAACAAAACTGTTGGCAGATCAGGTGCCTTAGCCACCTCTGGACAGGCTGGGATGTTTGGATCAATGAGGTGGGTGGTAAAAACCCTAAGTTGTTTACACAGTTTCTTTACTGTTATTCCACGTGGTCTGTTTGCACCTCCCTGGGTGGATACTCTGCTTTGCCCATCTTCTGAATGAGGTTTTTAAAAAGAGTTAAAAAGTGTTTTGTGGGGATATCAAGCAGAAACAATGCTTACTGCCATTCTTTCCATAGTAGCCTAAGCATATTGTTATGTTGTAGATATTGGAAAAAGCATATTGTTATGTTGTACTGAGTCATGTTGAGACCACGGACAGGTTTAACCTGTACGTTTATTCTGTCAGATATTTTTCATGCTTTTGTTATTTAGGCAATACACTTAAAACACTTATGAGTAGAAAATATCACAATGTGATTTTAATGATTTAGTGTAAGTTTTAGGGGACACTCGTCTATTTTCTACTGATGGAGACACAGCAGTTTTTCCATTTTCTCCTTATTTTAATTTTGTAGTACAAAAGTTAACAGTTCCTTGGTTATCCATGATGTAGACTTTCACAAAGGAAGGTACACTGTTTACATAAATCCCCTATAAATGTTTGTTGTTAAAGAATAAGACATCAGTAAACAAAAGCCAAAAGATGAATAAAGAAGAAACAATACAGACATTTATATTCTAGGCCTGGTTTAGTTTTTATTGTACTAGTGGACTTCATTGTGCATTGGCATGCATTCATCATTTGCATGATTATCTACTGACATGATGTTTCAAAAGTACAGAACACACAATTCAACTGAGCACGCATTATTCCATCTGTAGGCTACAGCATAAACATTTTACATTTGTAAATGCAAAAAATCCATTATGTCTCTATTGTTTCTCTCACAGACCCATGTAGTTCTTTCCAAATTAGCATAAAGCGCAGTTTTCACCCATAATTTAATGACGTCAGCCCATCTCAAGCAGCCGTTTGAAACACACCTCTGTAACTCGTTTTGCCAGTTACTGTACAGTACAGTGATACTGACTTACATGACTAATGGGACCTGCAGTAAAGATGTTTACAGTAAGCTTAGAATGATTAAGAAAGCTTAGAGATAGGTTCTTTTTTTTGCCTCTCCAAAGTACTGCTAATGATTCATGTTTTGGGAAGCAATATGCCTAAAGCAAATTGCTGCCTATCTAAAGATGAAACAGTTCACAGCTATTCTGGGACTAGCTGTGTACCAACACCCCCAGGGTTATGTAGAGCTAACCATGTGCCAGCAGCATCAGACCAGGAAGTCGACTTTTTGAGCTGTCTCACAGATTTCTATAGTTTTAATACACTGAGACGAGTAGATTTCTGCAGGTTTTTTTTTCTTTCGGCAGGTGACACACACTGTCGACTGAATACAACAGACCATTGGCAGAACAGGATGCATTACAGTTGTAAGCAGTGGGTTACAATCAAAAATATTGAAACCTACCATTTAAACCTGAATGCACTCAAATGTAAATAAACAAATACAGTTCTGCCTAGTCCTAGATAAACAACTTCATTTGATATATATATATATATATATATATATATATATATATATATATATTACATTTTCACCCATATTACCTTTTACATCAAACAAATGAACTGTGTTACCAGGTTTAATTCTTTACAACAAAACCCAGGTTAATATTTTATATGAACTTTGTTATAAATACCAGGGGACAAGGGGAAACGTGTCTGATGAAGTGTATGCCAGTACAGTAGAGATGATCAGTAGCTCATCTAGGAGAGGGGAAGGTGTTGGACATGACAAAACACAGACGCTTGCAGACTTTTAGTTTTGATTTGACTTTCACGGCAAGATTGAGAGTTGTCGTACCGTGCGGGCAGCAAAAGTACAGAGACTAGATCCAAGATCATGTCCAGGTCAATAGTACAGGAAAATGGACAAAGACGAGCAAAGGTACAAAGAGGCATGAGAGAAAAAATACATAAACAAATCACGTCAAACCATGTAGAGTATTTGCAGCATAAGTAAAAGAACTTGTCCTTGTTTTATAGGGGTAGCTAATGAGGAACAGGGCTAATGGTGGGTAGGTCTTGCCGGGGGTTCTGGCCGTTAGAGTCTCTGGGACCATGTAGCATGACAGAGAGAATGACGAACAAAACATTTAGTTAAATGGATAAAAAGTTAAATGGCAGATTTGACAGTAAAAAAGGGGCCTTGGGACATAATAGACTTGTTTATAAGAATTGCCATGGAAGCACAATGGTATACAGATTAGCTAAAGTGGCTGTTCATTGGGTCGTGATTGGCGTTGAATGTACGTTCATGTCTATCAGCCTATGAACAGTACTCTCACAAGCTATACGAGCTGGTTGTATCTGGATCAGAGGTTGTGCTGCAGAAAGAGCACTTTCCTGTATAGAGATCATGTCATCAAAGACAATTGCATTTAAATGACCATATTAGTCTAAATGTGAACCTAATATAACATGCACATGTTCTTTTCCGTGTGGTACAGTGGTTGTACTTAAAATAGATAATAATAATACTAATGATAATAATAAAATGATGATGATCAAAAAGCTTAAAAAAGCTCCAAATTGACTAAATCTTTTGGGAATTTTTCCATGAACACACAGGGCACAATGGAAGTTATCTGCTGCAGTGTTTTGCACTGCCACAAAAAAAAAATATTGATGAAAGCATTTGTAAGACAGATACACCATTTCATCAGAAACCAGTACCATTACAGTAAACTTCCTGTGCATGTTCAACAATCCATGCTTCCAAGATGGCGGCGCGTGTTGAAGCAGCAGCTTGACACTCTCACCGCCTTAGCGGCTTCTTTTCTATTTTTAGTTATTTTGTGTTTATTTGTCCATGGAGTAACATCACTGAGTACATCTTCAAGTACTCTGCTACTAGGAACCTGAAATCATAACATATTGTGGGAAACACGTACTGCTTCTGGCCAGACATAAAGTTCATGTTCTTTTATTAACCTTGAAGGAACAATCATTATAAAAATGACAACAAGAAAACATATTTAAACAATTAACCTTTACAAAATATTTAAAAGGTATTAAAATATTGTTGCAAAATATAAACAGCAAGTATGTTAAAGGTAACCATTAAGTAAATAGTCATGAATAAATGGCATGCCATTGTAACCTGCATTCCTAGGTAACAGCAGTTGTCTAGACCATGATTAGATATAGCCTTATAGCCCTTATAGACCTTATAGGCTTTATAGAGCTTTTAGACCTATGAAGCTTTTAGTGGCCCTCCCAACCCCATGTCAACAAACACTATCTATCAAGCATTTTAAAGCGGAACTCTCCTGATTTTTCTAACTTCGTCATTCAGTGGGTGAGATGTAAACAAAGTCATTAAGAATGTTTTGGTGTGAAATTAGCCATTCTAGAGAAACTTGTCTGAACTGTTCACAGTACTTATACTAGGGGCCAGACATCATGATGTCTACACTACAAATACAATTCCATCTGCTTTCTAGAATGACACGAGAACTTGGATGTGTCTTTTATATGACGTTTTTGTGTCACACGGATAATGGTAAAAAATGGTAAACAAAAACGCGTCTTTTTCAGGAGCTTTTTCCCCCCTCGTTACATCATGTGCCATAAGCAGCAGCTGATGCTGACACTGTTGCCATGGTACTTAACAGCTTCCTAAGAGAAACATTTCAGTTCCCCTGTATTATCTGTCATCACAGAGAACAACTTCCACACAGACTGCCAGCCTGAAACCAAAACACAAGTACTGAGCGGTTTTGTTTCATGTCCATTTTAGAAGATAATGAAGCATTTGTTGAACATCTTTGAGCTGATGTTAAAATATACTGTACATGTATAAATTGCAGTTATATACTGTGTGTGTGTCCACAGTCCACACTTACAATAAAGCTTTGTAGCTTTGTAGTCTCCCTGGAAGGGACACTAGATATTGGGCAAAGAGTCTCAGAATACTGTTAACTAAGAACATTGTCCGAGATTATTTTTTGCATACAAACCTGCGTTCCTATGTTCTGTTGCTCCTTCCCGGCAAACAGTTGCTCCCCAGCGTTAGAAACTTCACCAGAAAAACGCCAAAGGGAGGCAAAGTCAGCAAAGTCAAATACTGCATCATTTACTCTTTCTTTCATTTACATTTTCGTTTTTCTTTCATTTTTGGGGCAGACTCTCAGGAATAATATGTGACTATTATTGCGATGCAGTGTGTGATCCAGTGGCACATGAATATGTGCATAAATATGTCCCACTGTGATAGAGTCACAAATGGATTACACAATTAATTAAAGCTACTATGTACTATTGAGTTCACCCTGTCTCATTTCAGCAGCTCATATGTGTGGACTGTCCACCCACTCTCCTGCCCTCTGTGTGCGTTTCTCAGTTCTGTTTCTCAGGGCCGTACGTACTTTCTCTTCTGACTGGACCAAATGGCTTCTCTTGGCAGCCTTGCTTGTTTTAAATGCTTTGAGATGGATGATAGGGACCCCCCCCCCCCCCCCGTCTGCCTTTTCCCCACAGGAACGAGAGTCCGTATAGCTAATAAAAGCAGGAAAAAAAACAAAACAAAGTAAGTCTTGTTATAGCTATTATACACATAGGCAGTAATCTTTCTGGAAATGCTATTTGTGGATGGACTTTTTGTGTTTAGTGCATTCTGTGACCTTCATAATGAACAGGGCAGTGCATAGGAACAGCAGCAGAACAGAGCAGGGAGGCCCGCGAAACCCCTGCACAACAATCAGGGCGAGAGGGGGCAATTGTGGTCTCGGTGTGGCATTCTTCCTGCTCCCTGAGTGCCAAGGCTAATCTTGTAACAAAAAAAAAAGTTATGCCCATGTAAGGGGTAGAATTTAAAGACTTTGGCTGAAATTAATATTCAGATGATTGTTCAACTACTGACGCATTTATGTGACGAGTGAGGGTAGCTGTTGCATGCAGTTTTGAGAACAGAGTGTCATGGTGGAGGTTGTTTAATATTTACCAGTTTAGTAACTAGCAGTTGATCTACCTCATTGGGTGATTCTCTTGGTATGTTTATAAATGCCTTTCCACCGTAGTCTTCATTAATGATTAAAGCCAAAAGAGGGTTTCGTTTGTTCTTTAGAAGGAAGCTGTTATATATTGGTATTAAAGTTTGATCTGAGTGAGGACCTTGGGTGTTAGTGATGCAGCATGATACAGGATCTCACTTTGCTTCCTTGTTCCAGATAATCTGGAATTACAACATCGCATTTCAGTCAAACCAATGAATTGTTTACAATGATTTTTAATACAGTCTTTTTTATAAGGCAGCATTATAGAAATCCGAGTGTATGCCCTTGTGTAAGCGGGGCTGGGGAGAATACACTTGCTTAAGGTATTTTGTTTTCTGTTCCATGGCTTGCTTTTACTGTAAAACATGTTTTGTTACATAGGTTTTGAAATAATGCTTTCAACTTCTCTTTAGCAAATGTGAACAAGCTTCTTAATTTTTCATGTTTCATTTGTTTAATTCCCAATAGCTTTATGAATAACATTGGCTCAAAGTACATGTTGTGGTATTGATCTCTCAGAGATGGGTATTTGCTCATCTGGAATTATCCTTTGTTGCTATAAATATACAGTTATGTGGCTATAGTGTATATTATAATTTACTAGTATTTCAACATGATTTTCACTTCCTGGCAATGCACTGGATACCACATTACCTTTGTGGAGATCTTTTGGAAGACAAATGCAGGTATCCAGACAGGCATAGACATAGACAGTAATAGTTAATTTGCCAATTGTGATTTACACCCCAGTCAGAATTGCTCAACCGCATTTAACCCATCTGTGCAATGAGAACACATACAGACTAGTGACCACTAGGGGGCTGTGGTGCACACGTGCCCAGAGCAGTGGGCAGCCCTAGCACCAGCGCCCGGGGAGCATTTGGGGTTAAGTGACTTGTTCAAGGGCACCTCGGTCATGGCTCAATTCCTTGATGGGAATTGAACCCACGACACTCCGATCACAAAAGAAAGAACGGGCATTGCGATATGTTCAATGCTGAGTCACTTTTGTCTGTAGTTATTCTTAGTGGTGTGTTGCACTATCGTAGTTGAGGTTTTTCCTCCATTATTCTTTCAGAACCTCAGCTCAGCTGTACAGCAAGCAAATAATGGGATCTCATCCACATTCAGCAGTACATCCACTGCAAGTGTAAATCAAACAGCATCTGTGTTCAGCACCATTGCAGTCAGTACAAACTCCGTCACATCAATCACACCCGTCACTACCACAAGAGCAGCAACTCCAACGGCAGCGACGGCACCGGCCCTCACCGCAACTGCCGTCACCTCATCAACATCCAACGCTACTGCAAAAGGGTCAGGTCCAGGAGGAACATCTACATTATCTGCTCCTGTGCCACCTGCTGTCATAAGCAGTACAAGCAATACAAGTAAGTTCTACAGTGTAGTTCTTCTACTTGTTTGGAACTTAGTGAATGTCAGATATTTCACCTACTGATATATAAAAGAGTAGCTTGGAATGACTGTAACTTTTGGTGTCTTTTGAATAACAAGAGTGCTAAACTTTGTGTGAGTGATGAGTGATGAACTTTACAGTGTGTCAGTGAGGCATCATTCAGAAGAACAAGGTTCAAGGAATCTATGAGAAATGTGTCAGTCACCATGCCTGGTGGCAAAGACTGGTGCACAAATATGTGAAGTGCCATGGATCATTAAATGTACCATGTACTGTCAGAGGTCTGTTAGGTTGAGGAACACTGTCCATTGGAAAATCTCCAAGACACTCTAAATGCCACCCAGAGCTACTTGTCCACAAGCACTAAGTACTGTTTTAAACATCTAAGCAAAAAAGACAAACATAGAGAACATGAGAAATTATAAGAAAATGTGAAGCACATGGCGCTAAGGTCATTTATCTGTAATAAGACTGGAGCACCCCCGTCCCCTCATAAGCTGCAGATCCATACAGCTCAACAGCCCCATCTACAGTCAGAGAGAGCAGTCACTCCAGACTGATTTTTCTAGCAAGCTCTCCCTAGTTACACAAATGTCCAATCCCCTTTAATTTATTCATCATAGCTTTTATATTTTTTTTGCAGCCTTCATCTTTTGGCTTGTAGGATTTTGTGATATAGAGAATTGCATGCATGGACATGCACAGGCCTTTGTTCAGTGTGGGCTAGAACTGAAGAAGATCTGAAGAAAGGATGAATTTGAATATCACACCATTCATAGTCTGGCTGGAGGAACCCAATCCGATCCTCTCACTGCTGATAGGGTTTCATTAGCATTATCGTGACTGCCACACGTTCCTGAGTGAACATTCGAACATTCGATTCACGAAAAGGTCATAATGAACAAAGTGTATGTTTCAAAATGCTACATTTTTGGATAACGGATTTCGATTGAACATTGGTAAAAACGTTAAGCAGTAATAATAATGTTATAATTCTAATTCTAAGTTCAGAGCATTGCTTCTGGCCCCAGGGAGCTGTCTCTGTTGTCATTTAGTGGTCCTTGAATCCAAATTTCAGTATTTTACATAAGATTGGGTATGTTACTTAAATTACTGATTACTCTCTAATTTTAGGATATGAGGGCCTTATGTCTTTCAGATCAAAATGTCAATGATTTCAGTTTCTAGAAAAAAACATGTTATCTGTGAAATAAGATTATCTGTCAGAGAATTTGCTACATGCGAACTGTACCTCCTATACAAATACAATGGACGGATGTACTGTCCTCATAGTTGGGACTTAAGCAGCATGTAAAGCTAATTACCTAAACCTTTCTGTGTCTTGTGTGTCTGTCTGTGTGTGTATCAGGTCTAGATGTTACGAACATAACTGTCAGCAACAAAACCACTTCATCTGTGTCTCTGAACTGGAATTTGCCAAATGGGAAAATCTCCTACTATAAAATACAGTGGACTAATGGCAATGGATCTAACAGTGGTAACACTTCAAATACGTCTTACACAGTCGCTGGTCTGACTCCTGGAGTGAACTACACATTCAGTGTTACCGCAGTAGCTGCAGATGGAACTGAAGGAGCACCAGCTTCCATCTCAAGATTCACAAGTAAGTCCTAATTAGTCATTTTTTACAATTATAAAGCACCTTGAAATTGTGTAGTGTATAAAATGTGTTAAATAAACCTGCCTTCCTTTACCTGCACTATAGATAATAGCCTTCGTGGCATTTTACAGTATTAATTTAGGTGAATTATGGTCTTTTTTGGCAAGATAGTTACACACTGCTGTATGATGTATTGTTAATGCTATTACATCCTGTAGCATGCTGCCATACACAATATATGAACCACCCTGTAGCATGGTAATCATTAGTCAGTATCTGACCACAGGACTGGTGTTGCCCTGGTGTTGCATGAGATTTTTGGATGGTATACCATTCCCTATACAACTGACACTGACATGGTAGTTACATAGAAGTTAGTGTTATACTGGTAAACATTTATTAGACACAACAGTCTTGACAGGACTTTTAGACTTGCCAGTGTCATCGCTGTTAATAATAGTTCAGATTTGTAAACATATTACAGACCTTATCTCTTGCTTCAGTGACATCTCTGAAGCATCAAAACAGTACATGTGTGTTAATGTTTGTGTTTTAGTAATGCTCACAGTTTGCACACAGATCCAGATGTTGATGGATATCTCAACATCTCTGATAAAACTACTTCATCTGTATTTCTCAGCTGGAATCAGATCAGATTTATAGATTCTAGAGACCTTATCTTGTTCTTTGCAGGACAGCTCTAAGACCTCACCACAGCACATTCTGTGTACATGTGTTTGAATAATACTTCATCTTTCTGTTTACAGTTCCAGATATTGTCACCAATCTCAGCACCTCTGACAAAACTTCGTCATCTGTATCTCTAATGTGGAATTTGACAAATGGGATCAGCTCCTACTATAAAATACAGTGGACTGATGGCAGTTTCTCTAACACTTCAAATACGTCTTACACAGTCGCTGGTCTGACTCCTGGAGTGAACTACACATTCAGTGTTACTGCTGTAGCTGCAGATGGAACTGAAGGAGCACCAGTTTCCATCTCAGCATTCACAAGTAAGTCCTTTACCTCACAATAACAAAAACACACAGATAAAACAAACATGATTACCAATCTGCAACACAGCATTACTGGCATCACAGTAGAATACATTACAGGGGAATTCTGTTAAGGTTTACATTTTCAGAGTGTACACCACAAAATCAAATGTCCAACCTTTACACAGTTTAAGAACTTGGTTATAAACAGGAATTTCATATGAACATATGACGGGTTACGTACTTTGTGTGTAGCTGGCCACAGCTTCAGCTACACATATGGCTTGTACGCTATCTGAGCAGGAAATTATTTCTCTGACTCCCTGTTGAAATGAATGGCATTGTAACACTTGTTTCCATGATGCTTTTAATCCACGTCTGTGTCTGTGTGCTTGTGACATATTCTAAGGCATACATTGTCATTGTCTCAAAGTCTAGAGGAGAAATAAAGAACATTAAAATACATGAATCATGGATGTTTATCAGACAAATGGATAGAACATTGAAAATCATATTTCTAGAAGATAAAGTCTTGTTTTTAAGGACATATAAAAGATCAGTTTACAGCACAATTTATGTGTATGTATGTATTATGCGTGTATAATGCTTCTCTATCTTTCTGTTAACAGATCCATATGTTGTCACAAATCTCAGTGTCTCTACCAGAATGAACTCATCTCTGGTTATAAACTGGAATTCGTCAAATGGGATTAGCTCCTACTATAAAATACAGTGGAGTAATGACAGTTTCTCTAACAGCGATAACACTTCAAATACGTCTTACACAGTCGCTGGTCTGACTCCTGGAGTGAACTACACATTCAGTGTTACTGCTGTAGCTGCAGATGGAACTGAAGGAGCACCAGTTTCCATCTCAGCATTCACAAGTAAGTCGTTTACTAGAGATACTCCACATTCCTCTTGGAAAACTATGAAAGGAAGACTTTCCTTCTTTTTGGTTTCAAATGATTTTTTACATAAAATCTTATTAACATTTGCTTTAGCATATTTGGATTGGTCAGGAACACAGTTATGCCAGAGCAGACAAACGTCCTCTAATATTCATTATTGGTCTTGTACTTGTCTCCAAGTCACTTTCATCCCCTTCACTGTCACTTTTGAAGTTTACATATTATTTGCTGGTCATATTTCACTTGGTCACATAGCTGGACACGTATGGTTCACATTATGTGAACAGGAAATAACTGGTTTTCTACTGCTTCTAGAAGAAAATGGCATTTTAGCATTCACAAAACTTTCACAAAATGAGTAAACAAATATGTGACTTTGTCTATGTGTGTGTGTGTGTGTGTGTGTGTGTACACTTGCCCATGGAACATTTTCAGAGCCAAATGTCATCAGCAACCTCAATGTCTCTGGAAGAAGCATTTCATCTGTGTCTATAATGTGGAATTTGCCAAATGTGAACAGACACTCCTATAAAATACAGTGGACTAATGGTAATGGATCTAACAGCGATACCACTTCAAATACGTCTTACACAGTCACTGGTCTGACTCCTGGAGTGAACTACACATTCAATGTTACTGCTGTAGCTGCAGATGGAACTGAAGGAGCACCAGTTTCCATCTCAGCATTCACAAGTAAGTCATTTACCACAAAAGTAAGGAGGGGGCAAGTCAGTGGAGGTGCCATGATCTTTATCTTTAGCAGGATAACTCTGTGAAAAGTTGCGCAGTATGGGCGGGGAGGAGGGTTTAGTGTCATGTCAGAATGCTGTCTCTGCAGGGCAGCCTCTATGTGTCAACTCACTCGCAAATGAAAAAGTGAAAATACATATTTTCAAAAATATATATATTTTTGACAGGGTCGTATATGTTGTGTCTGTGTTTATATTAGACATGTCCTGGTTTTGACTAAATGGCTGGTGTTAGCTGAATGTTTTTTTTAATTAATCTTTATTGGAAATAATGATGGGTACTGAACACAGTAATACAATCTTCTAAAAGTATTTTCTTTTTTTTAAGCTGAATGCTTTTATTATGAACTTTAGCTGTAAATTCTGTTTATTATGGCACAAATTCAAAATGATTTTCACACGACTATATGTATAACAAAAGTACACCCTCTTTGAATTCTGTGGTTTTACATGTCAGGGCATAAGACCTGCCAAGGATCAGATTTTTTTTTTTAATTCCACTGTCATGACTTAACAAAAATGAAGTCAAAATGGAGAAGCCAGGTGTGAAAAACTAAGTACACCCCATGAATCCATAACTTGGTGAAACACCTTTGGCAATAATAACATGAAGTATAATTTTCTGGATGACTGTTCTGGAGACATTTTGTGATTGGGATCATTGTCCTGTTGCATAACCCAACAGGCCAAGTTCTATCTTAGACCTCACACTTGACTCTAGAGTATTTTGGTACACAGGAGTTCATGGTCGTCTCAATGACTGCAAGGTACTCAGGTCCTGTGGCTTCAACACAAGCTCACATCACCCCTCCACCACCACGCTTGACACTTAGCATTAGCCGTTTGGGCCAAATCGCTGTTTGGTTTTCAGCAAACGCAGCACTGTGAATTATGGCCAAACCTCTCCATTTTATTCATCTGTTCAAAGAACATTGTTCCAGAAGCCTTGTGGTTTGCTCAGATGCCATGATACAAACTTAAGCTTTTTAGAAAGAAGAGGCTTTCTCCTAGCAATCCTTCCGAACATGCCACACTTGCTCAGTCTCTCCTTTTATGTACTGTCATGAACTTGAAGATTTAACATGCTAATTGATGTCTGTAGACTTGCAGATTTAGCACTTGGGATTTTGCAGTTTTTTTGAGCATTGTGCCTTCTGGTGTTGGGGTGAATGTGCTGGGGTGTCCACCCTTGGGAAGACTGGCAACCATCTTAAATGTTTACCACACGTATAATTTTTCAATGATGGACTTCAAATTGTTTGCAAATGGTCTAATAACCCTTCCCAGATTGATAGGCAGCCACTAGTGCTGTCCTATTGCAATTCTTAGTTTTCCTCCTTTGTATTGTGTTAACACACCTGAACACAAACACAAACACACAGCACAAACCTCTGCTTTTATAGAGGCGGTTACACGTCAATCAAGGCCATTTGATTAGCAGTCCCTGACTGCCACTTACCCTCTTAATGCCAACAGAGTGACATAGTAGAGTCATGTGCTGTTCCATTTTGAGGTTATATTTACCTAAACTGTTAAGTTCAAAGAGGGTGTAGTTTGTTTTTCACATGACTGTGTGTGTATGCAGTGATGTATATAAATATCATTACCTGTCATGTTTCGAAAGAGTGTACTGCGTTTGTGCTCTTGTCTGTTTACAGCGCCAGATGTTGCCACCAACCTCACGGTTACTACAATTAGCACATCAAATGTGTCTCTGAACTGGAGTTTCCCACATTTGATCAACCACTATAAAATACAGTGGACTAATGGCAATGGATCTAACAGCGATACCACTTCAAATACGTCTTACACAGTCGCTGGTCTGACTCCTGGAGTGAACTACACATTCAGTGTTACCGCAGTAGCTGCAGATGGAACTGAAGGAGCACCAGTTTCCATCTCAGCATTCACAAGTAAGTCCTGTACTTCACGTAATACTAAAATAACAAATGTCACCAGTTTCACTGTCTCAAAGTGCACATGAAAAATAAACACTAAAATCAGTGTAGTTTATTATAGTAAATCATTATCAGACTAATGAATATAAAATTGTAGATCAGATTTCTAGATTCTAGAGACCTAAACTCTAAGACCTCTAAGAGACCTAAGCTCTAAGACCTCATCACAGCACATTCTGTGTACATGTGTTTGAATAATACTTTATCTTTCTGTTTACAGTTCCAGATATTGTCACAAATCTCAGCACCTCTGACAAAACTACGTCATCTGTATCTCTAATGTGGAATTTGAGAAATGGGAACAGCTCCTACTATAAAATACAGTGGACTGATGGCAGTTTCTCTAACACTTCAAATACGTCTTACACAGTCGCTGGTCTGACTCCTGGAGTGAACTACACATTCAGTGTTACTGCAGTAGCTGCAGATGGAACTGAAGGAGCACCAGTTTCCATCTCAGCATTCACAAGTAAGTCCTGTACTTCAAATAATTAATTGGCAGACATAACTAATAACAAAAGCAAATAGAAATCAAATAAACAGCACATGGAAGCCAAAAACAAGGAAATACACGACAGGAGAACACAAGATTGACAGGTGGGATGTGGCTATAGTAAGTAAGGGCTTTGCATTTAACAGATTATTTTAAATTAAGACAGTCTGTGTATGAACTAATTCATTGAGTCTCTGATGCACTATGTACTATGTAAACTGACACACAAAATATTTCACTATATGAATATAGACATGGCCAATTCATTTTAAAATCTGCAGTTTGTATTTCTGGACGTTTCACATGTACAGCTGCCATTTTTATGTAAGTTAAATGATGATTCAGCCCTTGTTATGAGAATAAGATGTTAAGATGTCATTCTTTTTACACATTTGTGTGCCAGTACCAACACATTCTGTCAAGCTCCCAGGTCCTGACTCCATTTCTCACCATTGACCCACTAGCAGTCCATTTGTCACTCCATCCACCTCCCCTGATTATTAGCATTCCCCTGTCTGTCATCATTAACCTGACCGTTTATACCCGTTTGAACTCGTCCTCGCAAAGAATTGCCCTGCCTAGTCCATGGACACTGAATGGTCTCTGGCTGCCTTACTGGTTACCTTTGGTATTTGTCTCTGTGTTGTCCTCCTCTGGTATGTTCACTTGATTATGGTGATGGGCACATGAAGCCTTGGGAAACTCACTGCACTGGTAAGAGTTTTAGCGCTGGAGCATTGAAATCTGATGCCAAAAGAGTGACACCTAGTGGTTTTCAGAACGTATAGCAGGCATCGGTTCTAGTACTTGTTTCATTTATTACACAGTATTATTGTTGAGATAAATTACCATTATTTAATTGACTTTTAAGTATATATAACTCATCAAAAAATAACCATTAGTTGTATACTTAATTAGCTGGTAAATCAATGTATTGCCATTCAGGAAGTGCTTTATCTCAGTTATTTTGTTTATCATATTTTACTATTATTGTTTGTAATGCTGCAGGCGTCAGGGAGCGATAGGGCGGCCATAAACGCTGAGAAGAGCTACATTTATTAAAGGGCTTTCCATATTCAGGATCATATAAACAAGCATTGGTCAAGTCCGTAAGGGTATAAAAGTAAATCCGTTGTTGAAATTAGAACGTGTGTTTACCGTTTAGCCAGAACACATATTTACTCTCCTTGTGATGGTCTCTATTGCACTGCTCTCTCCTTTGGAGAACACAACAATGCATTTCCCAGAAGCTGTGTGTCCAGACCAAAGAACCCGTTCACTGTTGCAGTAGACAGAGCACACAATGACACAGGCTCCATGACAGGGTCCATAGTCAAAGTGAACACAGCAAAATATGTCTGTGAATTTTTAAGTTTCAGTGTACTAAGCTGTGGACTGTAGCTACATGTGCATCATATAATGCTTCTCCATCTTTCTGTTAACAGTTCCAGATATTGTCACCAATCTCAGCACCTCTGACAAAACTACGTCATCTGTATCTCTAATGTGGAATTTGAGAAATGGGAACAGCTCCTACTATAAAATACAGTGGACTGATGGCAGTTTCTCTAACACTTCAAATACGTCTTACACAGTCGCTGGTCTGACTCCTGGAGTGAACTACACATTCAGTGTTACTGCAGTAGCTGCAGATGGAACTGAAGGAGCACCAGTTTCCATCTCAGCATTCACAAGTAAGTTGTTTATCAGAGATGATGCTGTGTAAAAATAACCACAAAGTTTTCAAACAGCAGTGGATTCTCAGTGTCTCAGTGCATTCTCACTGTCTCTGTTGGTCATCTTTCTCTTGATATTATTGCTAATTCAGTGTAATAACTGCTTGCTTTCTTCACCATGGGGTGGGGTGGGGTGCCATAGCTTTGTTCACACAAAGATGTGTTTTCCTCAATGTGCATTTCACATCAATGGCACTCTTAAAACACCAAGAACAGCACTGTTCAGATCAGAACACTACTGCTGTCCTTTATTTTTAATACTGTCCCCAAAAAACAGGCTCTCGCGCGCTCCTCATTTCCTCGTTTCTACTTGCTCTGCCAGAACACCACATGAACTCAGTGTGAAAGAAGCGCTCAAGTGAACCTGCAACATCTTTAGTCTGGCGACTGATCGTGCTGTCTCCCCTTCACAGCTGCTGATCGTGCTGTCTCCCCTTCACAGCTGCCGATCGTGCTGTCTCCCCTTCACAGCTGCCGATCGTGCTGTCTCCCATTCACAGCTGCCGATCGTGCTGTCTCCCCTTCACAGCTGCCGATCGTGCTGTCTCCCCTTCACAGCTGCCGATCGTGCTGTCTCCCCTTCACAGCTGCCGATCGTGCTGTCTCCCATTCTGTCTCCCATTCACAGCTGCTGATCGTGCTGTCTCCCCTTCACAGCTGCCGATTGCTCCCATTCACAGCTGCCGATCGTGCTGTCTCCCCTTCACAGCTGCCGATCGTGCTGTCTCCCATTCACAGCTGCCGATCGTGCTGTCTCCCCTTCACAGCTGCCGATCGTGCTGTCTCCCATTCACAGCTGCCGATCGTGCTGTCTCCCATTCACAGCTGCTGATCGTGCTGTCTCCCATTCACAGCTGCTGATCGTGCTGTCTCCCCTTCACAGCTGCTGAGTGCAGCTTTCTTAAAACAAACTGTTCTAGAACTTGTTAGTAAATTGTTGGTTTGAGTAGAGGGAAAGGAATGAAGTGACTAGCTTTTATAGTGAAGCTACCTAGGTGGCTAGCCAATGGGATAATAGGGGTGGTGATTTAAAATGTCACACTACTTTGCTCTCTTAAAGAAACTAGATTATTTTCTTCTTCTTCTGCCATACAGAGTAAAGTTGAACAGAGATCAGACCTGGTTTAACCTGGTTTAACCTGGTTTAACCTGGTTTAAACTGGTTTAAACTGGTTTACTAAGTGTCAGTCATTTACTCAACTATGTTGAGGGAAACACACAACACAGTTTTTCCCATAGGAACGCAGAGCCCTGACCACAACTTTCCATTTGCTGGTTCCTGAAGTGTGTCTACATACTTTAAGAGACATGTGATGTATCTCTGACAACATGTACTGTGCAAAGTGATCAATATTACTTCCAATAATATAACTCTGCTCGGTCATTTGTCCCAACTCCTTCATCTCCGTTATCTATTCAGGACTATTCACACTTCTTGTTTCTCTTGCCTTTCATGTATGATTACACTAGTTAATGCTTTTTTCCATATATGATTACACTAGTTAACACTTTTTTCCATATATGATTACACTAGTTTACACTTTTTTATATATGATTACACTAGTTAATACTATTTCATACGATTATACAAGTTCACACTTTCCTTCGTGTATGATTCACACTGACCTCAGGCCAAGCTTCAGTTGAGATTTGACTGCCTTTTTTGAAACGGTATGTCAAATGACTTGAACATTTATGTTTGAATGTGTTTATTTCACAGATCCAGATGTTGTTACCAGTCTTACTGCCTCTGACCAAAATATCTCATCCGTGTCTCTAAACTGGAATTTGTCAAATGGGAACAGCTCCTACTATAAAATACAGTGGACTGATGGCAGTTTATCTAACACTTCAAATACGTCTTACACAGTCACTGGTCTGACTCCTGGAGTGAACTACACATTCAGTGTTACTGCTGTAGCTACAGATGGAACTGAAGGAGCACCAGTTTCCATCTCAGCATTCACAAGTAAGTTAATTCCACAGTCATGTTCTTATCTTACTATGCAATGGACATTTCTAAGAAGCCTTCAGAGTTACACTGATGCCCTTGAATTCCAGGAAATGCAGTATTGCTATATACATAGAACCACTGCAGTGGAATGGTATCGTTTATTTTTACATTCAGACATCTGTATGTTTTTTAGCACATAATATATGGGATGAAAATTTATTAAATCATAATTAATACCTGCTCTAATGTTTAATTATAAATTATGTGCATTATTACTATAAGTTATAAGGTTTATTATATATTCTGGCTTTAGATAGTATTGTGTTAGCCCCACGAGTGGGTGGGAAAGAGGACACAAGGGTTGCTCCAAGCAACTGAAGCGTCAGGTGTCTTCAGAAAGGCATTGCATTTTGTGTCATATTAAGCTAGAGGCTAGAGGCAATGGTCTCTGTGTGCTTAGATGCTATTCTATATAATATTCAGTCCAATGTTCCTTACCTATTGAGAAATTGATACGTTAAGCTGTAAGAATATTATTTAAAATGTCCAGCAGGTGGCACCTCAAAAATAAGAATAAAAAGCTCTCATTTCCAAGAATCATGAGAGAGTATTCAGGGTTTAAGAGTTTGTTTAATGATTTGTTTAATGATTTGTTTGTTGTTTAGTTTGCCAAATTGCTTTAGGAAAAATCAACACATTAATATAGGAAAGGCCACAGAAAAGCAAAGCCTCTTCAAAACTGTAGCTGACATTTATGCAAATGGAAGATGGAAAAATGTTCATTTAAACTATAATTGCAGTTCTAATAATGAGTTAAAACCTTTCCTGTTATTTTAGGAAGTTTTTCCTTTTTTATGCTTTCTTTTGTTTTCTTCATATTGGAACTGTAAATTCACCCTCCCCCATTAACTGCGTGCAACGTGCAAGGAATGGCAGGATGCAGAGACGAGTATTCTCAAATAAACACGTAACTTTTATCAGTATCGCTTTAGCCAAACACAGAACAACAAACGGATGCAACACTAAACGGACTCATAAAGACGAAGACCGGACATGACCAACACACAAAATATATACACTATACACTTACCGGCCACTTTATTAGGTACACCTTGATAGTACCGGGTTGGACCCCCTTTTGCCTTCAGAAGTGTCTTAATCCTTCGTGGCATAGATTCAAGGTACTGCAAACATTCCTCAGAGAGTCTGGTTCATATTGACATGGCATCACGCAGTTGCTGCAGATTTGTCGGCTGCACATCCATGATGCGAATCTCCCGTTCCACCACATCCCAAAGGTTCTCTATTGGATGGAGATCTGGTGGAGGCCATTCAAGTACAGTGAACTCATTGTCGTGTTCAAGAAACCAGTCTGAGATGATTCGCGCTTTATGACATGGTGCGTTATCCTGCTGGAAGTAGCCATCAGAAGATGGGTACACTGTGGTCATAAAGGGATGGACATGGTCAGCAACAATGCGCAGGTAGGCTGTGGCATTGACACAATGCTCAGCTGGTACTAATGGGCCCAAAGTGTGCCAGGGAAATATCCCCCACACCATTGCACCACCACCACCAGCCTGAACATGATACAAGGCAGGATGGATCCATGCTTTCATGCTGTTGAAGCCAAATTCTGACCCTACCATCTGAATGTCGCAGCAGAAATCGAGACTCATCAGACCAGTCAATGTTTTTCTAATCTTTTATTGTCCAATTTTGGTGAGTCTGTGCCAATTGTAGCCTCAGTTTCCTTTTCTTAGCTGACAGGAGTGGCACCTGGTGTGGTCTTCTGCTGCTGTAGCCCATCCGCCTCAAGGTTCGACGTGTTGTGTGTTCAGAGATGCTCTTCTGCATGCCTCGGTTGTAACGACTGGTTATTTGAGTTACTGTTGCTGTTCTATCAGCTCGAACCAGTCTGGCCATTCTCCTCTGACCTCTGGCATCAACAAGGCACTGTGCATCAACAAGGCACTGTGCGCCCACAGAACTGCCGCTCACTGGATATTTTCTCTTTTTCAGGCCATTGTCTGTAAACCCTAGAGATGGTTGTGTGTGAAAATTCCTGTAGATCAGCAGTTTCTGAAATACTCAGAACAGCCCTTCTGGAATGTGAAGACCAAATACCCTTTGAAACACACGAGTTGTCTTGTTCCTGGAGGCACAAACAATTTTTGTGGGTCTGCAGTTACTGCAGATAACTTAGGAGAAGGGCACTCATCTGAGGAGAGTTTGGATTATACAATAATGTTTGAAAGTTTTGGAATGTTTATCATAATTTGAATTTCTGAAGCATTTCTGATAAGGCTTCGTATTTGTGAATCTTTTTGAAAATTTAGCACTAGCTGTTCCCTTCTTGCAAACATTTCTGATATCTTTACCCCTCACTTGCATGCACAGAGCCAGATGTTATAAGGAGTCTGACTTTGACTGAAAAGCAGACAACCTCGTTGAGCATAAACTGGACTGAACCAGTCGGCTATAGTTCTTTCTTTTACGTACAGTGGACCAATGATGCTTCTGAAGTATTTACCAACGCAACTACCAAAGATACTTTCTTTAACATCACTGGCTTGACTCCTGGAGTCAAATACAATTTGTGGGTATCTGCACTTGCTGCAGACAATGTAACAGAAGGTCAATCTGTTGGTATCGCAAACTATACAAGTAAGTGTAAAAGTATGAGATTATTTATATTTTGATATTAAACCTTCATTTTGAGCTGACCTCCCATTGGTAGACCACTTTGCACATTTACTTGTGCTTATATTCATTTGCTTTCTTTGACACAATCTGTTGTAATGAACTGACAACTTTGCTCCTAACTTGCATGTAGGTGCTTTCCTATGTTTACAGCATCCTGTGTTCCAATGGTCCTATGTATCCCATATCAGTACGGACATAATCGGAACATGTCAAAGGGTCCTGTTTTCCCCAGTTCTAGATATATGCTCTCCCATGGTCCTTTAGTCTGTGGGACCAATGTGATCCAGTCCAACATAGTAAACAATAGGAAAGCTAAAGATTTCATGCCTCAATTCTTAATCTGTGTAAAATTACATGGGCTATTGAGGAAACTCTACAAAGCGCTTTTCTGCTCCCCACCACTGTGGTATAGCTACTCACGTAAAAAGTCTAGGGTTTAGGTTTAGGGGTAGGAGGGTTCATGTGTGTTAACAGAACATTGAATTGTGGATCACAGGACCCTGAAAAAATAGTCATGTTCCCCTTACATGCACATAAGCATATTTTATAAGCTGTCCAACTGATGGAAATCACAACAAATGAATTCTTTGTATAATGCACTGAACAAATTGGACAACCATCATTATTTAAAGTATATGGAGCCATTATAATTGGACATTGAATGTGAAGACCAAATACCCTTTGAAACACACGAGTTGTCTTGTTCCTGGAGGCACAAACAATTTTTGTGGGTCTGCAGTTACTGCAGATAACTTAGGAGAAGGGCACTCATCTGAGGAGAGTTTGGCTTATACAATAATGTTTGAAAGTTTTGGAATGTTTATCATAATTTGAATTTCTGAAGCATTTCTGATAAGGCTTCGTATTTGTGAATCTTTTTGAAAATTTAGCACTAGCTGTTCCCTTCTTGCAAACATTTCTGATATCTTTACCCCTCACTTGCATGCACAGAGCCAGATGTTATAAGGAGTCTGACTTTGACTGAAAAGCAGACAACCTCGTTGAGCATAAACTGGACTGAACCAGTCGGCTATAGTTCTTTCTTTTACGTACAGTGGACCAATTATACTTCTGAAGTATCTACCAACGCAACTACCAAAGATACTTTCTTTAACATCACTGGCTTGACTCCTGGAGTCAAATACAATTTGTGGGTATCTGCAATTGCTGCAGACAGTGTAACAGAAGGCCAATCTGTTGGTATCACAAACTATACAAGTAAGTGTAAAAGTTTGAGATTATTTATATTTTGACATTAAACCTTCATTTTGAGCTGACCTCCCATTGGTAGACCACTTTGTACATTTACTTGTGCTTATATTCATTTGCTTTCTTTGACACAATCTGTTGTAATGAACTGACAACTTTGCTCCTAACTTGCATGTAGGTGCTTTCCTATGTTTACAGCATCCTGTGTTCCAATGGTCCTATGTATCCCATATCAGTACGGACATAATCGGAACATGACAAAGGGTCCTGTTTTCCCCAGTTCTAGATATATGCTCTCCCATGGTCCTTTAGTCTGTGGGACCAATGTGATCCAGTCCAACATAGTAAACAATAGGAAAGCTAAAGATTTCATGCCTCAATTCTTAATCTGTGTAAAATTACATGGGCTATTGAGGAAACTCTACAAAGCGCTTTTCTGCTCCCCACCACTGTGGTATAGCTACTCACGTAAAAAGTCTAGGGTTTAGGTTTAGGGGTAGGAGGGTTCATGTGTGTTAACAGAACATTGAATTGTGGATCACAGGACCCTGAAAAAATAGTCATGTTCCCCTTACATGCACATAAGCATATTTTATAAGCTGTCCAACTGATGGAAATCACAACAAATGAATTCTTTGTATAATGCACTGAACAAATTGGACAACCATCATTATTTAAAGTATATGGAGCCATTATAATTGGACATTGAATGTGAAGACCAAATACCCTTTGAAACACACGAGTTGTCTTGTTCCTGGAGGCACAAACAATTTTTGTGGGTCTGCAGTTACTGCAGATAACTTAGGAGAAGGGCACTCATCTGAGGAGAGTTTGGCTTATACAATAATGTTTGAAAGTTTTGGAATGTTTATTTAATCATAGGAGGGCACCATAAATTCATATACAGAAAGGAAAATATGCTTGGCAAGCATCACAGGAAAGTATATAGTACACTTTCCACATCCTTGTGGTGTCACTGTGTGATTGTCTTACACATTTTGTAGTAACTATTGTATCTGATTCCTCAAGACGCAAGTCCTGTTCTTGACTACATCTGTCAAGGACCAAATCGTACAGCTTTGCTGAACCTTACATGGACGACTCCCTTTGGGTCCAACCAAGGATTTAATATTATCCTCAATGGAGCAAACCGGAACTCTGTTCAGTCATGTGCAACTGTCTGTAATGACAAGATCCAGGGCCTTCAATACTCCAAGAATTACAATCTAAGTATTGAAACCCTAGCATGTGGTCAGAGTGGGATATTGAATTTTACATGCAAAACAGGATTTACAGGTATGTGATGTTATTGTTTTCTGCTTTGTGCTATATAGAAATCATATTTGTAATAACGGATAGTTTTTTTGTGAAGCCAGTAGACCTAACGTATTATCTAACACATGCTAGAAATTAAATTCACTTATGTTTCTTTCTCTTTCAAGATCCACCAATTCCTCCTCTCTTCAATATAACAGTAATAAATTATCCCAGTGAAGGAGACCTGGCTAGGAAAGTAACTATTGAATTTGGTGCCAGTGTTCTGAATGACTCTAATGGACCAATTGAAGCCTACGGTGTTCTTCTGTCAACTGACACTGGTAAGATTTCTTACGTTTTTTGTTGTTCTTAAAGAATGGAAATTGGTCAACTGATTTTTTTTCTCATAACAAGTTTTTCATATTTTGAATGTAATTTCAGACAACAACTCCCTCAGTTTCCTGACTAAAACCTATTATGATTGGATGAAAGATAAGACGACACCTTATCTCACAGTTTTGAAGATAAATGAAAATAAACTTACTAGAAGCACTGCAACCAATATTGAGATTGAAATAGGTGATGAGGAAAAAGGTACAATCAATGGTACAAGTTATATAAATAGCCCTTTGGATGCTCAAAAGAAGTACAGGTATGTCCTTATACTACTTAGAAGCTTTAAAATCACAAATAAAAGTAATCTACCTGTTCCACAATTTGCCCAATTTGCCTCTTTGCAGGGCAGCACTTGTTCTCTTCACCTACCTGCACATCACTGGAGGACTTGTGGACATCTCAAACTCATTTGTCTCCATTACGCCTTTTGTCACACTGCTGAATCCAGGTAAATAATTTTACAGTCCTTAATATGAAATCAGATCAGTGCTTATGTGGCAGGGCTTTTTTCATAAGCAGTTCATTTATCAACGAAAGCAGGCTGTGACTGCTTGGGACTCTCACGCAAGGAAATGAAAATACCTGTATAAAAAGGCCACAAATTCATTAGACCAGGAGGGTGAAAGACAGGAGTTCCCAATGTAGAATTTATTTTAAACAGTTGTTTAATAGAAGTTTATTCCACAAACTAATAATAATTTTCCAAGGGAAAGTTTCCCTTGTCCCAACACTTAAAAATAGGTAATCTATTAGGAGACTCCTACTTAGGAGTGGATTTGATCAAAGGATAATTAGGATTAGGAGTGTGTTGATCAAAAACCTCACCTTTTGATTTTGATTCCGCATAGTTCCAAAAATCTCTCCTACCAATATTTGGCTGATTGTGTCCATGATTATCCTCGTTATCATCATCATCATCATCATCCTGGTCTTCCTCATTCATAAGAGGTGAGCAGAGAATCCTTCAGTTGACGTGCACACATTAATGTCATTAACAGTGATGTATGTATAGTATGAAGGGTTAAATATATATAACATTGAAGGTGAGGTTCTGATTAAGAAGGGAGGTGGGGTAGCACTTGTAATTGTAAAATATAGAGCTTACGCTTATTTTACACTTATAGACATCAGCATTAAATCGTGTATTTCAGCAGTATTCTAGTTCAACAGTACCCTGAACTCCTACCTAATGTACTGGCTATTACAACTTCTATGAGTAGATGACAAAATGCTTTTGTAAGTCACTCTGTATAATGCATCAGCTAATGTAAATGTCAATGATTGTGATTGTGTAGCATAATCCTATGTACAACAGGACAATCCTTTTATTATACTCATACATACGTAAATCAGGACTCATTTGTAACTCACAACAGGATACAGCTGTAAAAATATCACTGTTTGGCCACCTTACCAAATTTTGAACTTAAGGAGGTTTATAGGTCTACATTTGTCAGGTTTAGTACCTCAAGACATTACTGCAGTTGACAACATATCAGCAAGAGCACTGTCCTTTAAGTATTTGTGTTTTTGTCTTCAAATCTCAGGCGAACAAAGAAGACTGAAACGGAAATTCCTGTTAACACCTTAAGGTGACCCTTCAGTATTATAGTTTCATATGTATAGCACATCAAAAAAAGGTCATTTAAAACAGCATGCAAATCTTTATTGCAAATTAACTATCTGTATTCTCTCCTCTTTCCACAGAAGTAAAGTGTAAGTAACACTTCCTTAAACCTTATGTACAATGACCTCATAAACAATCCCGCATGCACCAATTGTTATATGAGTCACATGACTCACTGCTGTGTATCTTTTGGCATGCAGTAACATTCCTGTGCGAGTAGAGGACTATGAAGCCTACTTCAGGAAACAGCAGGCGGATTCCAATTGTGGCTTTGCTGAAGAGTATGAGGTGTGGAAGATATTATAACTATGGCATACTTACATTGTTGTTGAGTATAGAAAAGAAACGAGGTTATCCTTTTGTCAGTTGTTATTTAAAGTAGAATGATAATATTGACATGATAACAGCTACCTAATTTGGGGTCTGTTGGGGTCCTTCTTCTTTGTAAAGAATAGCAGGATGATGTTGTTTTGTGTGTATCCTTTCCACATGAAAAACAAACAATAACCTGACTAGATGTTCTGTTGTCTGTGCAATGTCTTGGAATCTTAGAATGTATTGGAATCAATGATAACAAATGATATCTCCTACTGATCTGACTGCAGTACATCTTTTGGAGCTGTTCTGGGAAATGTCCTCCAGCCCTTGTGATATGTGTGAACAGACAATAAGTGAACATCAGAATCAAGTAATGTAAATGATGTGTGCTTGAACATGTCACCTTAAAGCATCACTTATTTTGTAGGATCTTAAAGTTGTTGGAACTGGTCAGGTCAAGATTAGTGCCCTTGCCCTGGAGAACAAGGGGAAGAATCGCTACAATAATGTTCTACCTTGTAAGCATTCTTACAAACTCATACAAGCAAGTCTTTTGTTGTTTTGTTTTTGTTTGTATTTGGTTGTTTGTCTTGTAAGGTGGTGTGGTGGTTAGCATTCTTAAGAACTCCCTGTACAAGTCAAAGTCTTTTGTTGTTTTGTTTTTGTTTGTATTTGGTTGTTTGTATCATTAACTCGAGTATTAATGGTATCATTAACTCTAGTATTAATGGTATTTTTCAGATTTTGTGCAAATCTATAGTCTAAGGTGCATTGTACTTGCAAGTTTTATGTGATATGTATCACAAAAGGCATCTGTGTGATTTTATATTACTTTTAGATGATTTCTCTAGAGTCAAGCTGTCGATACACGGCAACATGTTTGATGATTACATCAATGCAAACTATATTCCAGTGAGTTGACTTTTACTTTGACATCTAATTAACATTAAATGTAAATTAGAACATCTAATTGGATTGTTAGATGTTCCTACCACTTCCGTAATCTAATTAACATTAGATTTCAAAAACATGAAGTGCTCAGCAAGCAGTCAGTAAGTGTCTATTGTGTTATGTCTTTAATGTTTGCCACACAAAAGGGTAGAAGTTGAAAGTCATTATGTTCAACACCTAAGCAATATAAGCATTACTATAAGATAATATATAAATAATATAAAAATTACCTGAATCTAATTAAAAATGAATACTTCCTTTCTTACTCAACTTACATTTTGACTTTTTTTTTAAATCTTTCATTTTTATTTAGAACTTTAGTTTTTCTTTTGCTCCAATACCAATTTACCAGACACTCCAGCACATTTTAAAGCAGCTAGTTTGCTGGTTCACGCATCTTTGCTTGGCATTACCTCAGAAAGAAAGCCAAATTTCACATAGTGGAACTGTAGTGTATGAAAAGGACTTCTTGTGGTAAATTTTGTGATAGATTTTGTTGCTGTTATATTCTTCTAGGGTTTGGGTGTAAGACTATTGTTTTGTAATTCTGATATTATCTGAATCGCAGCACTACTAGTGTTTTGTTCAGAAATGATGCTGTGGACATGCCGGATGTTGAAATTAATGTTTGTTCAGGGTTACAACTCGAAGAAGGAGTATATAGCGGCTCAGGGCCCACTTCCTGTCACTGTGAATGAGTTCTGGAGGATGATCTGGGAAAAGCATGTCCAGACCATTGTGATGCTGACAAAATGCAATGAACAAGGGCGTGTGAGTTTGGTTCAATGTTTATGGAGCACACTGTTTATTACAAGACTAATGAAAAGCTGTTCATCCTAGATTGCTTGGTTATGATCTTCTATTTTTTTTTATCAAGTAGCAAACTGCTTTTAAAAATCATTGTAAAAAGTATTTTTAGTAGGCTGAGCATAAAAGTGCTTTTAGCAGGATAAGTATAAATGTTACAGTTCACCTCTAACTGATTGCATTTTGTATTAATAATAATTCTTTAGGTTAAGTGTGAGAAATACTGGCCACCCGAGACCAAGCTGTACAATAACATTATTGTGACATCTACATCAGAAATTACCCTGGAGGACTGGACAATCAGAGATTTCACCATTAAGAATGTAAGACTATTGTTCTCTATCAATCTTTTTCCCATACACTTCTGCACTTTGTCATATAGACAGTATTTACATCAGATGTTCCAATATCTTGTGGTCTTATGCTTCTTATTTGGTGCTACTTGACCAGAAATCACTAAGAATTGCATGTCAGACTTAAACTTGAGCACCGTCTTAGGTGAAGACAGCCGAGTCTCGTGAGGTGCGTCACTTCCACTTCACGGCCTGGCCTGATCACGGCGTGCCGGAGACCACGGAGGTGCTCATTAACTTCAGACATCTGGTGAGAGAGCACATGGACCACTACTCCCGCAATTCCCCCACAATTGTGCACTGCAGGTGAGTTTTAAATCTTTACCAAATGATTTGTCAAAGCAGATGCTAAGCCATTGGTATGTACCCCAGATGTATGAAGTACAGTCTTGTAATTAACATAATTTTAAAAATGTAAATATTGTTAAATGACTTTGTGGTTGTAGCTGGCTTCTTTAAATGTTCTTTCATAATCACTAAGAATAATATTTTAAGTGGCTACCTCTTACTAAAAAGGCTCACTTTTTTATTGTTTTAAAATCTTCAATAGTGCTGGTGTGGGCAGGACTGGGACTTTTATTGCCCTTGATCACCTGATCTTCCAGATTGAGAGAGAAAGCATGGTAGACATTTATGGAATTGTCCATAGCATGCGCATGCACCGACCACTTATGGTACAGACAGAGGTATGAGATAAAATAGAACAAACACACATCCAATATAGAATAAATAGATTTGATTACATGCATCTCTTTTTCACACTTCATTGAATGCTGATCTTAGACTGCATGCAGCTTTTCAAGTTTGTGTTGTCATCTATCCACAGGACCAATACGTGTTCCTGAATCAGTGCGCTGTGGACATCATCAAATCCAGATTAGGGACCAATGTGGACTTGATTTATCAAAATGCAGCGGCGTTCAGTGTCTATGGAAATTTGTAACAGCAAAGTCACCCACTAAAGATGGAATCACGGGGAATTCACCTCAGCATTACAGTTTTGGGGAAATCGAGTTTTGTACTATATATATTGTTTGAGATGTTATGCAAATGGAAGTGTCTGACTGACATATGTAGATATTTTAATAATAATATGCAATAAATGCCATTGTTGAGGTTTAGCAGAAAAGGAGCTTCCTGTAAAACTTTTTTTTACACACATTAATAATTTTGATCTCAAACTGTAAGGCACTGATATGCAAATATTTTGCATTTTAGAATGAAACTAGTCTCAGGCTTTACTCTTCATGAGATATTCATTTTCTGAAATGATGAGCAAATGAAATAGACAGATATAAACATTTGTATAGTTTATATACTTGGTTGGAAAACCATGAAAAAACATTTTATCTATGTTATTTAAAGTTATGTTTTAGACTATTTTAAGTTATGTTTTAGACATCAGTTCTTTAGCACATTTTAATTTAACTTAATTTAAATTTCTTTCTTATTAGTGAACAATGTTTTCTGCTTTTTAACACAGTGGTCACTATGGACCACATATTCCTTCATTTAATAATAATTTGTCTACAACATTTGTGATACTTGCATCTTGCAGTTGGATTCCTGAGTTCAGATGTAGAGACCAGCAGTGGTATGGTTTCTTTGTTACTATACACACCATGTATGTGGTATGGTTTCTTTGTTACTATACACACCATGTATGTGATATGGTTTCTTTGTTACTATACACATGTGACCGAAAGCCGCAGCAGAACTGTCTTTCCAAGGGAAGTAAGAGAGATGAGGGAAAATATGGCAGTAGAGATTTGTAGATAGTTTTGTATAAAATAAATTATACTTTTAGAAATGTTATGGAAGCCATATACTCTATTTGCTAGGTTTCTGGAAGATGTGTTATTCCTCCTATCTTAAGGTAGTACTTCCAAAATACCTGTAGGTCCCTCACAAGTAAAAATGTGGCATTCAAAGTAATTATAGAGTCATATTACATGATAGTCACATGTGAAAATAATCTCAGCAAAGAGCAAAATACTTTGAGAGATTAAGCATATATGATGTTAGATCTAAAATTAGAGCACACATATATTGCCAACTTTTGACCAGATTGAGCATGCTGACATACTATAGCAGAACTAAAATTAATCTAGTGAAGTGGTAAGTCTACTTCTTTTAGCCTGTAATCAATAACCTATATACTAACTTGCCTGTATTTGAACTCTTCTAACACTGGAAGTCTCCCTTCATTCTCTGCCAATTGACTGATCAGCTTACTGGAAACCCTTTGAGTATGTATTGTATACAAATACTTGTTGTGTTTTAATGCTGTGAAAGAGTTAAATGTGATATTTTGACAAGTGAAGCTTCTATAGTGATGCACAGCATAGATTGGTCTTTCTTTGTTAATATAGGATCGAACATTCATACCAAATAATTAAACAAGGCTTCTAATGAAGGTACTTGAAATGTAAAGAAATGCCTTAAATATGTATATTTTTGTATGTATTTTTTTATTTGGCACTGAAATGTTTGTGCAATTTTGATTACCAATGCATATTGGTTTTACAATACACAATGCCGACGAGCCGATACGGGCTGACTATCTTTTGAATACTGTCAATACTGTTATGATTTGGACAATTTGTGCAGTACTTTGCTATTAAATGACTGCAAAAAATGATTACGATTTTTTGTTTCTGTTTCCCCTTATGGCAATAAGGCTAATGAAAACTTTATTTCATTAAGCTGCTATGAGAACATTCAGGAATATGCCATAGCCATTTATTTTTTGACATTGGAATATTGGGTTATATTTGGGAACAGTTTTGTTTCATTCTTAGCCTGTTTATTTTACTGTTGTGCATGTGAGAACCTGTTTTCTATGCTGAAATAGGATTTAAACTTTTTGATAATATATATATATATTATACTTATACAAGTAAAAATTTCATAAGCCTTTTGCACTTTGTGTTATGATTAACAAAGTGGAGAAATGTAGCTTGGTAAGTCAAGTTCATTATCATCATATGCAATATGATACAAAGTATTATAGCGAAGAGCTTGTGCTATGATAGCATAATCTTACAGGCATGTAAGACTATTTCTGACCAAATAGAAAAAAAGAAGGATTAAATGGGGAATAAAATAATGAACTGTAAGACATATATTTGAAAAATACATATACACAAGAGGAAACACTTATATATTTAAAATATATAATAGTAGTTTTATACAATTGCTCTTTGCAATATGTATGTAATTACATGGTAATGTATACCAGTTGAACAGCTTTAAGTGAATACAGAGCAACAGTGATGATGTGTGGAGTGTATTGAATGAGCTGAAACATGATGGATTACTATACAATAAAAAGTCAATAAAAGTATGAGGCAGTGAGAGAGACAGACAGTCAATGCTTACTGCTGTGAAGTCTGATGACCTGGGGGAAAAAACCTTCTTAAGGCAGGTGGTACGAGTTGCAATGCATCTGTACCATCAACCAGATGGAAGAGGGAGGACCGGAGTATGGGCTGAATGTGAAGTGTCCATGGTGATGAACAGTCGTGTAGATATGCTGTGAAGGAAGATTACTACAGACGATCTTGGATGAGTTGTTGTTCTCTGTAGATCTCTGAGATTGTGTGTGGTCGTGTTCCTGGACCATGCTGTGATGTGTCGCGGCAATGCACTTTCTATTTCACATTGGTAAAGGTTCACTAAGATGTGATTGTTCATGTCAAAGCTCTTTGAAATGTTTCCTCAGACAGAATATACGTTGTGCTTTTCTGAGGATGTATTGAGGACATGATAGAGAGTCTGGCAGCTGAACACCCAGAAATTTGAAGCTATTAATGATTTCCGCAAGAGAGCCATTGATGTTGATAGGAGACTGAGTCATATTGTGCTCTCTGAAGTCCACTATATGAGCTCTCTTGACTTTCTCACAAATTTACCTTAGGTGAGCTAAGTTGATACGTACTAAAATTTTGTGTACTAATATATATATATAATTTTTATTTTCAAAATTGTAGTCCCTTTGTCCGAAACGTTGTCTTTCGCTGTAAACCTTGTGTAGTTCAATGAACATTTGAATCGATAGATTTCACAAGGAATTGTTTTTTACAAAACGTAAAATGGGTTAGTAATATGCTAAAGAAAAAACACATATCTAGTGAATCCAGTTCCGTACTCCTCACCGCGTTTATTATGTAGCTGTTTGGAGTGCTCTTAACTCCAATGGCATTTCCTGCCATCTCTCATGAACAACTGTATGTAGGAGCAGCTGGATGCCTGTTAATGGACCGCTATTTCATTTTATTACGCCCCAACTCCCTATTTTGACAAAACGTAAGAAAAGTATAGTATACATGATATTCATAATCTCGTTTCTGAGTGTTTTTGTGTATTCAATTCAGACGTATGAAGGAAGAACGTCGTTGTCTACGTTACTTTTTGGGGGGCAACAACACATTTCAGACTATCACTAACTAGCTAGCTAACCTAGTTAGCAGATCATGGTTTTAATCCTCCGATAACGTTATAGTTATAGCGAGAAACCCGCACCTAGCAATTCAACGTCTGTTATAACAACACTTTTTGTATATCGTCTCATATAGATTTCATGTTGGGTCAACGGTTTGTAATATAGCTACAATTTGTCGCCCTGAACTAACTGATCGCTAGTTCCCTATCGATTGGTTAACGGGTTAGCTTGTTAGCTAGATAACCGAGCCAGCTCGCGAGCTCGCACGAACCAACGGACAAAATCCAAACCAGTGAAGTTCTGTCTCTCAGCGTAGCAACGGCGTGATCAGAGGATGGAGACACTGGGCTACAGCTAGCGCTCTAGCTAGCCTACTAGCTTCAGTTCAGTTTGCAAGGGACGAAGTTGTAACATCAACATCGAACGAGAGAGAAAAGGTAAGCTTTGGGAATCGTTTTAAAGGTTTGGCTAGCAAGCTACCAGGTTAACAGTCATCGCTTGTCTAAACACATAGCTAGCTAAGCGAGCTAATTCGTCTTGGCGTCGTTGTGGCTTAATGCTTGGATGCATTTTCGGAAACTGCTGGATTTTTTTGTCATTGGCGCTCTTATTTCTGTTGAATTGCGAGAGCTAAACTTGCGACATCTTAAATTCGTTCAGAAGGTCTAAAAAATAATCACATTGCAGCTATAATTGTTAGATGGTTTAGAGGCAATATAGTGGTCATCATAAGAACATTATTTTTGGACGTGTAACTGTTGCAGTTCAGTATCCTATTGAGCCAACAGCCACGTTGCTGATTGACTCGACTGCATTTTACCAGATGAAGGACTTGGTAAGAAACGTATTGCGGTAGTGATTACATCTCTATTTTGCAAGCAGACTGGTACAGAGTCCGGTACAGTTGTCTTTACAGGATAAAATTCATTATTTCCATTTATTACACGATGAATCCTCAGCACCTCTCCAGAAATAAAGCCATGATGCCACAGTTTAACTGTGGAAGCAACACACAAGTCGATGCGGTTCTTTTGATTTTGGAATGTGAAAACGTTTATAACAAAACCTGTGTGTTCGTGTGGGTATATGATTATGTACCTGTAGTGTTGGTTGCAAACCAACTCTGTCTGTAATGTTCTGTGTAGCCTGTGCTTTCTTGAATAGGAAATCTGCCATGCCCTAATGACCTCAGTCAAAGTCATTTGCTTGTGGAAACTAGGTGGTGGCTGTGATGGTGTGGGTTGACTGGGAGGAGCTCCAGTTTGTGGAAATGTTGATCTTAGGTAAAAAAAAAAAAAAAAAAAAAACACACACTTCTGTGATCCATAGTAGTCATAGCAACAACGGCTCGTAGAGTTGGATGTGTTATTTCTAATGACATTGAGGATGTTTGTTCGCGTTCTTATTTCAAATCCCCTTTTGAGCTTATTATGTGGCTGAATTCAAGTGAGATTGTCTGGTCAAGTACAATACATTTCCTCTTAATAAACCAAATGGTATAATAGCGTGTAATGCCCTGCTCAGGACCCCATCCTTCTGATGTAACCTTAAAGTGAGTACTGAGGTCCACACCATGATAAGCTGTGTAAGTTCATGATTCATGGAGCTACATTTTTGGATCCTGAACCCAGAATCTTGAGTTCTTGGTTCCAGTGTACTGTGAATGTATTTTAAACTTCATTACTGTGTTTCAGACTCTTCCCTTTCCAACACATTTCTACATTAGTTTGTAATGGCATGACAATTAGACTATGGGAATTAAGGATTTAGATTCTTCCATCCGTGTTATGTGACTATTAATATGGCAACTAGACCTCGTTTTATTCTAATCACAGTTATTAATTACTGTGGATTTGCCTGAGTTGCTATAGCTATCCTTTGCACTAAAAATATGCAGGTCCTTGTATGTAGGGCTCACCTTGCTTCATATTAATTTATTTAGTGTAGGCATAAGCATTGAGTTTCAGAAGTAGATGAGATGTTGAAAATACCTCAGCTCAGCGATTTGTTTGTTAACTAAATGGAAGCATTAGCAGTTGGGTTGTTGTTTTGTGCATTAGGATGAGGGACAGCTGAACTCCTGATCTGAGCTGTTGTTCAGGTCACCATTTTATATCATCAAGGTAGAGTTGCATAGAAGGGTTTACTGGAGCGTTTACTAAGCCTGAAGAACTGTGCTGCCACGCCCTGTGCTAGAATAGGCCAGTTGTCATTTCTCTGAGTGCCTCTCACTGCACATGGAACGCACATCCCTCACCTCATTAAACAAATCTGGACTAATGCACTGCGTTAAGTCCACATTTCCATTTTCTGGTTGTAAACAGCATGTCTCCCTGTCCGTGGCATTTCTGTGGCGTGTGCTAATTTGAAATTATTGCAAATCTTAAGTGCAGTTGTTAATCAAGGTTGTAGTATTGTTAAAAATAACTGCACTTATTATTAAGCCTGTCATTGCAGTTATCATGATCTCTTGTACTAAAATGTTGGCTGTAAATGTTCAGTTATAGGTTTAAAAAAATAAATCTAGGTTAAGTCCCAATACCTTGTGTGTTGTAAAGTGCATGTTCACCTGTTGAGAGTGTGAAAGTAGATGCTACTTGATGAGCAGTTGGGAGCTTAAGCAGTCCCCTGCTGCGTGTGTGGGGGCGGGTGGGAGTTGGAGGTAAAGTATGCTTTCAGTCCGCCACCCGTAGAGTTTAATTCCTCTTAATGCACCATCTCACTACCATTCTCCTACTTTATTCATCAGTTGCTGAAGCACAGAAATTTAACTGAAGACTTTTCAGGACATTTCTACCTTGTACTGAAACGTGCAAAATCTAAAAACATGGCCTAGTGGACCTACTGCTAAACATAGGCAGCTGTTGTCTGTTTTGGTTTGTTTTGTTGTTTTTAAGGGTGTCTTAGCCTGTTATTAGTTTAAAGCTAGTACCTTGGTTTCCTGAAGTCTATCCACCAATTCTCATGCCATGTGGAGATGTTTTTGGACATTTCTGAACACTTCCTACTGGCATTGCTTCAGAGCAGTGCTGCTGTTTTGCTGTAGCATCCTACTGGTCGGTTTGCCTTATTTGTTTTGACAAGGAAGAAAAAAGGGTCCATGTGAGTGCTTTTGCGCACATGTTTATACCCGCATACATTCACATGCTTAAGTCCATAAGAAAAGCATCTCACTTTGATCAAACAGGGGCTGAGCACAACTAAGCTATGTGTATGGTAAATATAAATGCAAAATCAAATGTGAGCATGCAGGTAATTTTAACACGTTCCATGTTGCCATTTTATGCCGCCTTCAACACGTAGAAGTGGAACCCATAGGCTTAATGTCTGAATCACACTCAACTGATTTAGACAGCAATCGAAAATTCCAGGCCGTTTCAGCCTTCGGAATTCAGCAGCTGAGAGGAGAGCACTGTTCAGCCTTTGTGTGTCCGGGGTGAACTGCCCGAGGATGTCACGGTTCAGGGTGCGCCACCTGAACTTTCTCCGTCGTCTGGATGTAGGCCTGCAGCCTGGAGAGGCAGGAAAACGCCCTGCCCTACTTTCCTGCTGCTCCTTCCAGGCTGCAGTGCAACCACAGGGCTCTCTGCTCTGCTGCGGCACTAACGCAGGCGGGCGTGCGCTGCTCCACATCACAAAGGAAAGCCAGACCAGACCAGGAGGAATTAACGCCGTTATGGCAATAGAGAAGCCCTTCCTTTGGCTGTAGGGAGTGTGGAGCCCAGTTGTCATTTTCAGTTAGAGACTTCGTCATGGATTACTTCGAACTGCCACTTTAATATGGGTAACTGAACATGCAAATGTGGCTAACAATAAGGTGAAGCAGACATGAATGATTCCTTCCTGGAGATGGTGTGTCCATCCAGCATGAATGCTATGTAGGTGCCTGGGGCTCATTCAGCCATTCCTTTATTTCTTCCTTGTGTGCTGCGACGGCTATAAACAGAGCACTCCATTCTTACAGTGTGAAAAGTGGGAATCTCTTCTGGACTCTTATTACTTGGAGTCCAGAATACACCAGCAGTCCAAATGCAACTCTGGTTGACCAAACAAAAGTTGTGTATGTTGCAAGCTAGCAAGGGATGCCTCTCGGTTACGTACAGAAATGTTTCCTATATGGCTAATACTTCTAGTGGGAGTTGGCTGACGTCATTGAATTATTGTGAGATTTCCATTGAAGGGTCGCTTTTAAAAGGCTTTTCAATTATGTATGTCACAATGTCCGTTTCAGTTGTAGCCGCCATTAGATGTTGGCTGGCTAATGTATCAATGATTAGTTCAAGTAACCTATACGTAGTGCTGGGCGATAAAACGATCTTGATTTGTTTGGGCAATAGAGTTCAATAAACATTCGTTTCCATTTCCCACCTTAATTAGCGCCGCCAACGGAAGCAATTTGATGACGTAGCACATTATCAGGTTGCACGCTGAATTGCATGCTACGGTGGCCCTGAAAGCCCATTGCACTGCAAAAGCAAAACGCGCTGCAAATACGCAAAGCAAATTCATCAACATGACAACGCATAGATACATTTCAGAAACGCTGCAACATGCAGCTAGATACATTTAAAGAGCTTTATTTAATTAAGACCCCATAACCAGCTATTTAGATAGAAACTACGTTGTGTTAAATGATTTTTTATCAGGGTTTTTAAGCCTTAGTTTCTGTCTAAATAAGTAGCTTGCTAGATACATTTAAAGGGCATTTAGCTTCCCGTGATATAAATAAAGTGATAAGTGATTTTATCACGGGTAAGATAAATGATGCAGTATGTCTCAAAACGATTCCACAAAATAGACAAAACATAACCTGGTAAGACAAAGGGAATAAAACTGGGTTTTTAACTAGAAACTAGAGTTGTGTTAGACAGTATCTCATTACATGAAACGGGAGCTAGGTAGGTAATTAAGATTTACTAATTCAGTAAATTCTGAGAATTAAAATGTATGTAAAGTGTTTTCATAATTCTTAGCATGAAAGGCATTCGATCCCCAGCAATGCTATGGCAACAACCAATCTTTGGTTATTAAAAACATTTAACACCCACAAATCAGTGTGTCTTTGTTTGGATATAGATAATGCTGCGGCGTTTGCTGTGATGTATAATTAAATATCCCTTATTTATGCATAGAAACAATGGAAATGGCGAATATTAGCTGTAGCGTCTTTATGTGCGTGTAAACGAGGGGAGTCGGATTCTGCCGGGGAGTCACAATAAGCTACAAAAGTTGCTTTATGGCAACAGTATAAAAAATATTCTATGACCAGAAAAATGCATGCAAACCCAGGAATGCTGCCTGTGTCTGGATGATGAGTTCAGAGGGGTTTGGATGGTGTGTACGGGGACGCCTCCCATCCTGGAAGCAGAGGAGATGGACCTGATCTGGAAAAGCTCGTTTTTGATGTTCATGATGCCGAGCTGCCCCAAATCACACACTTGCTCTGTCTCTCTGTGCTCCTGTGGCACACTTTGAAAAGGTATAGCAAGGTGCTAATCACACCAGTGCCACTGGTTCAGTTCCCATGGTGCATACTGCTAGCATACTGGTCAATATACAAGTGGCTCTGGATAAGGGAATGTGATTTGTTTTTGTATATGGCCGTGTTGTTTGCTTTCTGAGATGTGTGTTGTTGCTATAGATGTGCATTAGTTCATCTCCACTCTGCCAAATACTAAATTGAACATTCTCAACGGGAGGTCACAGAACCCGGAGAGAATAGGAATTCGAGAGCCGTAATTGGTCCCACTAGATGTGATGAGGTGCAAACACTCAGCAGTACCATTCAAAGGGCACTAGTCTCCCAGCGTGTGCAAATTATGGTAAGCAAATAAAACAATGCAGTGTAGGTTTTGATATTTTTACATTATTCATTTGACCCATTTCTTTAGCTCCTTCTGTCTTTCAGAGTTTTGTCATGGATCAATTCATGTGAGGGGTTTTCTGGATTCTAGTGAGTTGAAAGAAACCATTTACATGGTGGTTATCTTATCATATGCCACTTGATGATGATTTTTCATCTCGATCAATTATGCATAAGTCTATTTAATTTATTTTCATCAAACACTGTCCCCTCTCAGGGAATATGATCTCAGCGCAAGGATGCAAGGAACACAGCGATATGATTATTTATAGATCTGTTTGGTCTGTATCTCCTGGCCCAAACGGACTGTCTGGAGCTCCTGTCCCTTGATTAACAGCACTGTTCTCCCTGACCCAGCCACTTGCTGTTGATTTGCTGATATAATATAAAACCATCAGTGTGAGAGGAGAGAAAGATCCTTGACTTTTTTTTGTACTTGAATGAAGTCCAGAAAACATAGGGGGGGCTAGACATGAGACTGGGCATTAAGGGCAGGAAGGACCCTATTACGACACCCCACCCAACAACACACTGATGTTTTATTGGCCAATCCAGTGGGAACGGAAGGAAAGGTGGACCTAATATCTCCTGTGCTGATTGGAGGTGCAGGGTCTCGCTGGTTGTCTTTACCTTAACAATGAGCAAACAATATAAACAAACAAAGTAGTTTGTGTGTGTGTCTTTGTGCACGTGCGCCTCTTTGTGTGCACATCTGTGTGTGTGCGTGCGCATGTCTCTAAATTTTTGTCCATGTAGATTAAAAAAATTCCCAGGGAGGTTTGCAGCAGAGGTAAAGACACTGTGTGTCAGCATCCATCAATTTACCCAAGAGCCCTCACTAGACGTATGTCCTTTCCTCAGCTTTCGGTCTCATTGTAATGCAAAGTCTAGCACTACCTTCAACACGCGTGTTCCATCTAGAGCATACACATTCTGTGCTGCTGCAGCTCACCTTGTTTTATCATGTGAACACTGTGATTCATCACATTTTCACCCACTCATCGGGGGTGTCTGTGAGTGCTCCAGATAACGGCATCAAAACAGTAGGAAATATGTCAAAGGGCTTATGCCCATGTTGCTACCTTTTGCAATATCAGTACTTCAAAGGACAATTTTATTAAATGCTGTGTGGCCCTATTTGAATGGCTCGTGTTTTAATCCTTTACGAAATCAGCTGTGCACACGACGCCTTCCATGTCATTGACCATCCGCTTCATCACACCCAACTGGAGGTTAGTCTCAAAACCAGCTGAATTGTGGGAAGTCACTGGGTGATGCACTAAGCATGATGGAGTGGATCCTCGAACAGGCGCAAGCTGTCCGATACGGTCCAACTGACTAAAGGCAAAGCAGGGTCTCACTGTCACAGCAAGACAGATGCTCTACAGACTCCCAGCGCTGCAGTGAAACAGGTTCGTGCATTTACTGATAGTTTATCTTGAGATAATGACATGTCCGGCTCCTTTATGCTGCCCAATGCTAAACTGCACTGTGAACATCTTTCGGCCTCTAATGACATCTTGCAAGTCCAAAGCCATAAAAACTGGGAATCTGGGCTGGAGGCGAAATATAAAACTGATGCGAGAAACCCTTCTCAACCCTGAAGATCAACACACACACACAAACCTCTGGCGGAAACAAACGGTTGCTTAGAGGTAGAGATGGTCACGCCGGGGCTGTGATTGGAGCCAGCAGTGGGTGGAAGAGCAAAGAGAGGGACAGTTTGGCCCACATAGCCAGAGAGCATCCTCAGGCTTTATGCCCTACACGTCATCAGCTCAGCTCAGGTTTCTTCTTCATTGTTAAGGTCCGTCTTTTTTTGTTCCTGTTCAGTGTAAATCGAGAGATTATTGTTTAGCCAGAGATCAAACCTGTAGAAAATAATTGACAATTTCTTCCATTCTAATTTCTTTTTCAAAATCAAACTTAAGGAGTTTGGCCTACATATGTATCGCCCCACTGCGGCCCACAGTACTGAACAACCCTACTTTGGGTATAGGTCATTTATAAACGAAAGCCTCTATCAGCGTTACAAAGCAAGTTTTGATTTGACTGTCAGGAAGATTTAAATTGTTACATATAGGTAGGTACTCTTTTGTTACATATAGGTATTCAGCAGTTTTAGCAAATATCCTGTTATGGTGTCCTCTTCCTGTCTGAGAACCGGTAGCTAAAGGCAGCATGTCCTCTTGGAACAAGGCTGTATTGGGATGGAGCTACTTCCACTTTCTTTTGGCTGTCTCTGTTACTGGACGCACTGGAGGTGGCCGGGCTTGTTCTCTTTGTGTGGGTATGTGGGCGTAATCTTTCGCTTCTCCACCGTTTTTAGGTGCTTCATATTCCTCTAGAGTGTGAAAAATGCATTGCTCTCCAAATGTTATTTAGAGGAGAAATGACATCTTGCAATGAATAAGAGCTGATCTATACCCATAAATGTCACATGTAATATCTCTGTGTTAAAAGAGCACAGTAGCATTCAGGTAGTGGTGGGCTACACAGCACGTCGACAGGACTTCCCCCGCCCCCCTCTATAAAACCACCCCCCCCCCCCCTTCCTCTTTCTGTGTGCCCATCGCCATGGCAATAACTTTCACTTCACTTCTTATTTAGGTTGGCTCTACTCAAGTTGATGTGCTTGGGGTGTGGAGCGGAGACGACCTAGTGCTGTTCCTAAGCCCTCTGAATGGAAGAATGGCCCCAGATTCCCCTCTGTCAACAGTCTAAATAAGGGGGCTGGCCAGAGGAGATGTGTGTTTGTTGGGGTGGGGGTGTTCCCGTACAGTCTAAGTGTGCAGTCTAAGCTTTATTGAGATTTTCTCTTTCTTTGTCATCAGATTTCATATTCACTATACTTCACTATACTCCAATATACATCTTGCCTTCCTCCAGTCTCTTCTGCCACTCCAATTTCTACAAGACTTCAACCAGAAATCATAACAGAAACCAAAAAGAAGGTTCTGTTTCGTGGCACTTTGCCATTCCGTGTTTGGGGTTTTCCAGGATTTTGTGCTCGCCACAGTGTGGTTTGTGTACCAAACCTGCAGTTCTAAGGAGTGTCCCAAGCAGTTGCTAATCATTGACTATGCAAACATTTGCAGTCTTTTAACGATTTTTTTTACTGCACGTGGCGTCGTCTTCTTTCTAAAGCAAAGGGTCTAAGGTTGCTGTAATTGCACCTGACAGGTTTTTCTTTCCACAGAGTTTATGCGTGTAGATCAGAGAGACGGCTGTCAGATTTTTTTGGATCATTTTATTCCTCTGAGTTCTTCGTTAGTTGTAGAGACTGTTGGCTAGGCGATGTACCCATTAATCTCAGAGGGCTTTGTATCTTATGCCATAGTATGAAGTAAAGCAGTAATTCATTATCCAGACAGAAAGACCAATAACATCTTATGGTCTTGTATCAACTTTTGCCCAAATCCATTGTTGTTTGTAATGTAACCCATCAGTTAGTTTTTAAATGTTTCACAGGTTGATGGTTCAGACCAGAGATATTTGAATCACTTTGTTTAGGTCCGAGTCTCTGTGGTGTGGGTTTCAGACACGTCTCGAGTCTCTGGGTAAAAGATGCAGTGTGGAGTCTCAAGTCCCACGAACAACAGACATTTAGGAGGTTGTTGGTTGCATAAACTAACATGCGTTTTCGATTGCGTAGAAATGGAAGAGAGTCTGAAACCTAAAGTTACATTTATGCTGGTGTGCAAACTAAGGTTAGGTAAAAAGAATTAGCTGTTGCTATTTATTTATTTATTCATCAATCTTGCTGGCTATCATACTTTTTATCCCAACTACAGGCTAACAAGCCATCGTTACCTATACTACTGCTCATACCACCAACCTTACATTGTGTGTTTTAACATGTTTTGGTACTGTTATTTTGATACTGTATATAGTGCATCTAGTTTTTGATAGGGGTGCAACGGTACATATATCCGTCACAGTACGGTGCTCACCGTTCGGTGTGTGCATTAGCGCGCAGAATTCACAGAACCTGTATCCTATAGGGACGTGTGAAGACCAGTGAAAGTGATGTGGAACTGAAGTTCACAGGCGAGTTGCACCCGGAAACCATAGCTGTACACATTGCATAGCGTATCTCACACTATGTTCAAAATGGCCTACTGCATTCAGTTTATACTGGATGCTGCATACTGGTCCTCGTAGTAGTATGCAGGCCAGTATCCAGTATGCGATAAAAGCAAAACATACTACAGGCTCACGTGAAAGCCTTTTAGAACAGCTACAGTTATAGCTTTCATTTTGGAATAGAAGGTTAATGTTGATACAAAACGCCTACTTAGTATTATAAGACAGCTAAGAATAGCCTAGCAGACATTTAGCACTATATGGCTAAATACCAGTAGCCTACAAAATAACTGATATTAAGATTTACTGTATTTTACGATTCTCGTTCTTGTCCAACATTGAACTTCTACATTAATGAATTTTGCCATCGAGCCTGTGAACTCTTAAACTCTTATTACATATTACATTATAACATTACATTAGCATCCCTAAAGCTCTGATCCTAGGATCGCCCCTGATTCATATCATGGATCTAAAACATAAACGCTTGCGTTAACTTGCTCAAATGCCCTTTGTGCAGCACTGCTTCTCCCTGTAAACAAAGCCTCGATGGAGACTTGCCAGGCTATACGCTCCTCTGTAATATGGTCTGTCCCTACCAATAAGCAATTGTAAATAAATATGTTTACAATTAAATATGCTATTGATTAATACTGATAATTATCCTGGCAGTAGCCTCTGGTAGGTAATTTGGTTCACAGGCTTCAAAGCTATAGTTAAGCTTTAACTATTTAACTAGCTAAATAATGGTTCACAGATTATTATCTAGCTATGGTTAATGGATTTTCTCATTTTAAAGCAGTGAGTAATACATGTGAGCAGTTGCTTTCTAGTATATTTATATGAAAGTATACATCTTCGTGTCCTGGAATATTTTGTAATCTTTTTGATGTAATGTAATATTTTTTGCATCATCCAGTGATATTTTGCATACTGGAAATATTCATTTTGGTCCTATACTGCATACTATATACTGGGGCCCAATCCGTACGCGAGTAGTATGTAGTAGACTGTTTCAAACAGAGCCTCTTCCTTTTTTTCCCCCTCCAAGAAAACCAAATTCATACCGAACTGTGGAATTCATACAGTGGTGTGAACCGAACCGTGAAGTTTTTGTACCGTTACACCCCCTAGACTATATGTTTTATTATTTATTGTTTGTTGGTGATTTATAAGGGCAAGCAACCCCCTCCAATTAAATTAATGCTGTGCGTGATCATCTCTGAAGCAACAGGCAAGACGATCTCTGGTTCACCTGAACTCACTGAAAGAAATGTGTTCTTTGATGGTGTCTTCCTGTTATGATAGGCTGTATAATCAGCGGTGAAGTATTTTAGAAATTGTCCACCTTAATTTCTGCAGACGTTTGCGTCACAGCTTGAAGCTGGAAGGCTCACACCCAACAGAACGAGGCAGCAGCTGAGAGCGTAGTGTGTGTGTGTGTGTGTGTGTGTGTGTGTGTGTGTGTGTGTGTGTGTGTGTGTGTGTGTGTGTGTGTGTGTGTGTGTGTGTGTGTGTGTGTGTGTGTGTGTGTGTGTGTGTGTGGTTGGAGGCTGCTTCACACTCTCCTGATGGCTGAAGCAGTGCTGACAGTCCAAAGGGTCCACAGAAGCTCCCACAGTACTGATTAGGGAAGAGAAGGGCTAGCTTGGCAATTCCTTTTCCCAGACACTTTGTGATTCAAGGCCAAAGCCTTTCAATCATTGAGACAGGCCAGTAAAGGTCAAAGTCACGAAGCACTGTGCTTCCCCCCCCCTCACATCACAGGCTCCAACAGCCATGTTTGGCATTTTTATCCATGGACTCTTTCAGATCACATCAAACTAAATCCAGTAATTGTTTGATATTCATTTCATAGCTCTTCTTTCTAAGTTGCTATTTTCCCTCCAACTCCTCTTAATCCCATGTAACAAGCATATCCATTTCCGGAGTGTTTATTTTTCACTGAAAAGTATTTGGCACGAATATCAAAGCCAAATAAAGATGCATGTTCATTTAACCTGCCCAAGGGAAAGAACAACAGCTCATCTCGTCTTTGCTAGTATTATTATTACTATTATTTTTGGCATTGTGGTTGTAAATGTCACCTACAGCAATGTTCTGTTTGGTTGAAATGTATGCTGCAGTGTCCTAGTCTAAATATGAGCTTTGGTTTTGATCTTCAGGATCGGTGGTGTATATCGGTGAATCTCCTCTTCCACTTTAAAATGTTCCTGAGCACCTGCTACCTTCACAGATGGCTTTCCTATCCTGGCAACGACACTGGCAACCTTTCTCACTTCATTGCTTCTTTGTACACAGAAAAGACCTTTGCATATAAAGAAGGGCACTAGAATAAAGACGCGGAAGAGCTTTGTGGTCTGCACCGGTGCATCATTCAGACATCCACACACAACAGACCACAGGAGATTCTCTGAGCATAACGCCGTCCCTCTCAGCTTTCCACCGTGTCGTCTTCTTCAGGACATGTGTGTTCACATTTTGTGTCTTCTACTTCAGGACGAACAATGGTCCATTGTTCAGACTAGGAATGGCTGCACAAGATCTCTGAGCACATGTTCAGGCATTTCCATCTCCTCCCCTTAACTTTGTGCTGTTACAAACAGTTCTTTTGGAGTTTGGGTTCTCGTTGAAGGTTCTTGCGCCTGTAAGACACGGCCTCGTTTGCTGGCCGTGCCCGTGCCTGTGGTCACAGTGAAATGGTCTGTGGGTGCGATAATCGCACAGAATGTGAAGGATGTCCTGGTTCACACGTCCTGCTGAAATGTCACCAGGGTGGTGGAGTTTTTTTTTTTTTTTTTGCCTCACCAGAGCACCTAGAGCAGCAGCCGGTTTGAGTATTTGTTTGGCTTGCCTGTGACATTTAAAGTAGTTTAATACCATAACTAGGTTATAAGCGTTAGTTGTTAGTGCTGATAATCAGGCCACTCTAATACTTTCAGGTGTTCATTTTCAAACCGGTCTATTTTGTCCTACTCAAGTCTTTCAGAATTAGGCCATGTTTACTTAGTAGTGGCTGTGCACATCAAGTGTAAATATGGGTTAGGCAGGCCTTCAAAAATACACACACACACACACGCACACACACACACACTCCTATTCCCACTGAACCTTTCAAAGATGCAGGTCAGAGATGCAGATTGGCATAATTACCATTACCATATACCTCAGCCCAGTTACAATTATGTTAAAAATCTTTCTGATATAAGAACATGGTGTTGGTGGGCTGTGCTGCTGGTGAAGAGAGTGCAGGAAGCTACAATACTGGACTTGCTCTGTATGAGACACTCCAAATGCCAAAGCCCAAGAGTGGTCTCGTGTGACAGCAATTAAATACAGACAAATATAGAAAACCTTATAATGTCATTTTCTAAGAATCAGAATTCATCATTTAATTAGGAAACTGGGTATTGAAATTGTATCCTAAAAATATCCATTGGTTAGTATATTTCAAGTCTTGGTTGTTGTTTTTTGTGCTGTTGTGTTCTGTTTCTAGTGTCATTTCAAGGTCACTGTTCATAACTCATAGCCGTTCATGACTCTTTAACTGACCTTGGCCCCGATGTGAATTTCCACTTGGTGTTGGTTCAAACTGGAACAGGGAGTGTGTGTGTGTGTGTGTGTGTGTGTGGGGGGGTGGGGGCGGGGGCATCACTGCAGTAAGAGAGATTGCAGCTGCCTGAGTGCAGATATTGGCATGACATCACACTGCTATGTTAAGGCATACATGAGGGATTGATTGAGTGATTACTGATATTGTATGGATCATACACAGAACAGAGTGCAAGTGATTGTAAGTGATAAATAAATACAGTAAATAAGTAAATAAATACAGTAAATGCTATTATACATGATGAAATATGCAGTGAGATATAAGTCCAGTGTGTGTGTGTATTGTCACTGTAAGGCAGTAAGGTAGTATTGTGCAATAGCATGGTGCAAAATGGCAGTATTGTGTAATAATGAGTTGTGCAAAACATTGTATTGATCATACACAGAACAGAGTGCAAGTGATGGTAAGTGATAATAAATAAATGCTATTATACAGGATGAAATATGCAGTGTGTTTTAAGTCCGGTGTGTGTGATAATGATGTGTATAGTCACTGTGATGAATTCAGTAGTGTAACGGATGATGGGAAAAAGCTTTTCCTGAGCCGACTGGTTCTTGCACGGATGCTCCTGATGAAAGATCAGGATGATGCTCCTGATGAAAGATCTTCTGAAATTAAAACATTTCAAATAGATTAATTCATTTTCCCTGTTTAGTCTTTGTTTGTGTTGTAGAAAGACCTAAAACTCATTTTCTGTAGCAAGATTGCAGGGTTAGTTGTTTAGTTGTGCTCTTTCAAAAACGCTAGTGGACTCGGTGCTCTTTGACGCTGGCATGTAGCCAGGTGTCTGCTGCTCTAGCTTAACTGAGGAAATTGCCAGAGATTCTCAGACCGATCTGAGAGATACTCCTGGGTTCTGCTGTAGTAGATCTTGTGAGCTACTCCTGGGTTCTGCTTGTGAGCTACTCCTGGGTTCTGCTGTAGTAGATCTCTAGTAGGAGATCCTGCCCAGGGACCAAGCAACAGTCAGCACCATGGTAACTACATTGGCCTTGCTAATGGTGCAGTCTCAGCAATTTTTGTTTAAAAGTGACTGATTTAAAGATGGCAGCGCCCCGAGATAAGGGTTTGTTCAACAAGCTCTCAGGCAGGGGGACTTGATGGTGTGGCTGGGCCACTGAACTGTCACCACTGGGTCACATCGGTCCATTTCATTTCTGTAGTGCCCCCCCCAGAACCATTTCTAAAGATCACATAGGGGTCTGTGTAGTGGAACGGTAAGGTTAAAGACCAATGATTGTCAACAAGAATGCTGGTAGACTCTGCATGCTAATGGATTATGGACCAGGCTGGACCATTATGTGAGCAGCATTGTTAATCTATGACTGAGCTTGTTAATAAGATCTTTACACATTGACTTGCCTTCTGTGTACTTTGTCTGTGAGTATCAAATCATTTGAATGAGGTAACTTTGCCTAGGAAATACACAGGCACGATTTTAGGAAAATCACATTTAGCGTCTTGATTTTGTTGGCCACGATTGGGCTAACAGGAACAGAAGTTGAGCTAGGAGTGATCAAGTCGAGCATTTGCTTCCTTGTTTGAACATTGGTGTTTTGCTATTTGCACAGTGCTGAAAGAGGCACATGCAGTAAATATGCTTATGAAACACACTAGGCTCTATTATCTAGGGCAGCTCACATCAGTGGACGCATGAGCAGAAAAACCTCGTTATGTAATGTCACTTTTTCTATATATAAATTTTTTCCTCTCGCTTCACGCTTGATGTTTAGTCTGGTCTGAGTGTGTGTCAACCCCCCCCTGCGCAAAGCTATGTAATCTTCTCAGCAGATGACCAGCCAGATGCCGGGCCAATCATATCCCTGTACTCTCTTTTTGGGCCCGCCCCTTGGGGTGTGTTGCTGAGCCGCAGTTGGTCCTGAGAGCTGCCACTTGGCGTGCGCGCAGCGAGAGCTGCAGTGCCAGAGAGGGAGGCGGGAGAGAGAAAGACACAGAGGCGTTTTGTAACACTGCACCTGAGCGACTTGGATTCTCCCACAGCCCTCCTCACACTGTCCCTGCAGCAGCGGTGCTATTTTTAGCCCCTCGTCCCAAGAGCAGAAATGATGGAATAACCTGACTCATGCTCCACTCCATGTATCACATGAACGGGCTCATAAACGCTTGACTGCTGTCGTAACGTTTGAAGGGCACTATGGACCCTGTCTTGGTGAGGCAATTAGAGTCACTGCTATATGTCACAAGGACATGAGGAAGTGCACAAAATGCATGCGCAGCTTCGGCCAGCGTACACAAGGGGTCGGGGGGGAAATGTGCGTGTTCTCTGATTAGCAGCTCGTCATTCAGTCAGCTTGGCATTCCTTCTGAGTGACTGAACAACTGCCCAACTTGTCTCGAGTTGTTTTGGACAGTTCTAAAACTGCTAGGGAACATTGTTAGGTCTACACCCCCTTACTGCCTCCTTCTAAATCTGCACTGCATGCTAGGTTGAGCCAAAAGCACATTTATACAAACCTTTCACAATTCTTCTATTTCATTCATTGATCAATTTGCAGTTCATTAGTTTTTGGTATGGACAGGAGGCAACAAATGATCGAGTGGATCATATTTCAGACTAAATCATATCTAACTGATGTACAGCAGTTACTTTGAGTGGTCTGCATAGGTTTGCCTAAGGTCAAAGAGCCTTGGCCTTTCTTTTTTAAGTATTATCTGGTTTTCTGCAATAGAACTGACAGTGACAGTTGTACTCGGATGCTTGCATAGGTCTGTGCAGGAGAGCTAAAAGCAGATATGGTGTGAGACCACACACAAAACACTGTCTTATTGGATCACGTGAAATGGCAGTTCTACAAAGATATGGCCAATCTCTCTCTCTTCTCTCTACCCCTCCCTACATCTCTCTGCTTCTGCCTCCTCCCCCCCCGCCCCATCTCTCTCGCTCTCTACCCCTCCCTACATCTCTCTCCCCCCTCCCTTCCCACCTCTCTCTGCTTCTGCCTCCTCCCCCCCTCTCTCTCTCTTCTCTCTACCCCTCCCTACATCTCTCTCCCCCCTCCCTTCCCACCTCTCTCTGCTTCTGCCTCCTCCCCCCCTCTCTCTCTCTCTACCCCTCCCTACATCTCTCCTCCCTCCCCCTCTCTCTCTCTGCCTCTCCCCCCCCTCTCTCTCTCTCTCTCTCTCTCTCTCTCTCCCTCCCTCCCTCTCCCTCTCCCTCCAGACTGGCCAGTGGGGATGAAGGAGGAGAACTTGTTCCGCCGGCGCTTGTCTCTCTGTCCCACAGCCACGTCCCCGCCCAAGCTCGACCCGCGTGCACTCAGCCGTAACCTGTCCTACGGAGGGGACAATGAGCTGTGCTCACTCGGCCCAGGTACCCACCACCGCCGGCCTCAGCCCCACCGGCCAGCACGCAACACAGACGCCACTGCCCGGCGCAGCAGAACCAGCCTTCGCGTGCCCGGCTCCGGTTCAGCAGCCACGTTGTAGAGGTGTTGTAGCTATTACCCGTGAACGTTAGAACTGGCTCAGTAGAGCAGATCTGAGTAAATGTCAGCTGTGTACATAACCCTCTTTACACACACGTAACCTTGCCCTCGTGATTCTGCGCTCCTCTGGTGGATACATGAAGCGGATGTGTTTGCGCGTGTGGGCGGGTGCATGTGTGTGCGTGTGTGCCCGTGTTCCACAGGGAGCGAGTCAGAGAGGAATGGTGTGGCCGGGCCGAGGGATGAGGTGAGCCCCGCCCAGTCGCCCAGCAGCACCGTGAGTCACCGCCACTCCTCACCACTGCACCACCACAACTTTGGGTGTTGAGAACATGTCCCAGCAGTCACTGCTGGCCTTGTTGCTGCTTTTAAGGACAATGGTCACTCATAAGGATTGTCAGTAGTGTAGTCTTTTTTGTCTTGACAGTTGGGCTTAATACCTGGATTTGCCAAAGCAAACAGTATACCCCTCCGCCCCCCAAAACCCCCACCTGCCATTTTTTCCTCTTTAAATCAGAAGTCATCTTGGGTTGGTCAGTTGGACACTAAACCAAAATATAATAAATGTAGACATCATATGCATAAGTGCAGAGTAAAACTAGGCTACAGCGCTGTGGCTGTTATTCTGGACACGGCTCCCAGCGTCCTCTAGTTATGAAGCTAATTTTGGGCTAATTCTGCGAGGCAGCCCTCCTCCTCCTCTCACTTTCTGACAACCGCAGCTCACTGAGTGGAACTGCTGGATTTAGACGCCTGCTATTGTGGCCAGTCTGAAAGGAAAACTCTGTAGGTGAAGGATGGCTTCAGTTACAGGCCAACATGGGAAATGAACAGGGTGATGAGCCTAAACGTAGAGGTAAGTGGCAGTGCTGGACCGATGTTGGCCTGTGGAAGAATCCTTTTTTTTTGTCCTCGACATTATTAAACAGAAACATTTACGTGGACAGTAGTGTTTTTTTTAGTGCATTTTTATTTTATTTTTGATGTTCTCTCAGTAGCTGATTTTGCCTCATTTGGTAAGCAGCTCCAAAGCAGCTTCAAAGAGAAGATTTCCTAGTGGACATTTGTCCTGCTTGTCATTGTATTTGTGCTGTCTGTCTGTCTCCATCTGTCTATCTCTGTGTCTGAGTACCACCTTCTCTCATTGTGTCTGTATATTCTGTCTGTCTGTTTGTCTGTCTGTCTGTCTGTCTGTCTCTCTTCCTCTTGTGTAGTCCGAATCAAAGATGTTCATAGGTCTGGAGAAAGAGAGTTCCTCACCAACTGAAAAGCTGGCACGGAAGGAATCGCTGAAGGTAGAGTGAACACATTCCTAAATTCCTCTCTTAGAATTTGATCTTGCTTATATGCGAGTATGAATTCTAAAGTATAAGACTTCAGGTGTGACCTTTAGGCCTGTTACAATATTTCAGAGCACCACACATGCATCTCTGGCACCACCTTGTGGCTTCATAATGAATGGATACATACATTGCTACGCTTAATTTTTTTATATTTATTGATTTATGTATTTGATTCATTTGTGAATTGTTCTGTACAATTTTCACCTTTGTCTTCAGGTACAGAAAAAGAATTATCGTCAGGAAAAAAAGAGGGCGGCCAAAGAGTTGTTCAGTGCTCTTAAAGACCCCAGTGTGGTCATAATGTCTAACTGGCTAAAGGTACATTTTCCACAGTTATTAAACATATATGTGGCATCATCAAGTTCAAAATCCCAAATTCGAGACCCAACGCTTACGCGTTCAGACGTATCTTACGTGTTCAGATCCGGGGCACTCTGAAAAGCTGGACCAAGCTGTGGTGCGCTCTGAAGCCTGGGGTCCTCCTGATCTACAAAAGCCAGAGTGCTGAGCACTGGGTGGGGACCGTCCTGCTTAACGCCTGCAAGCTGATCGAACGTCCGTCAAAGAAAGATGGCTTCTGTTTCAAACTGTACCACCCCTTGGAGAAGTCCATCTGGGCTATGAAGGTTAGGCTTGGCTTTGTCTGTTCGTCTGTAATATTGTGTGCTAATTCTTTGACCCCGTCACTTTGTTTCCCTATTCGTTGCATGATTTCACGGTGGCCTTAATTTAGAGCAAGCCTGCTCATTGGCCCACCACAGTTCAATTAAATGATAATAAATGGCCTCTGAATGCCTCATTAAGTTTGATAGTTTGATTATATTGGTGTGCTAATCGGAAGATTGGTTAATTAATTGGTTGATTGATTAATCCCAGGGCCCTAAAGGAGAAACAGTTGGCTCCATCACACAGCCTCTTCCTAGTAATTACCTGATCTTCAGAGCTGCATCTGAGTCTGACGGTGAGTTCCTTTGTAGCAGTGTTTTACATCACCCTGCACATGTTTGCTTTGTTGCGTCGGTGCTTATAGGAGACGCGTAGTCGCCATGGTCAAAAAAGACAATAATTCTGCTTGAAAAGTACCAATGCGTGTCATACTTTGTTAGTTTGACCTTTAACCCTTGAGGCGTTCACATTAAACGTAGCCCTATAGGAGAGCGTAGCAGTTCATTGCTAGTTTTGAGGACTGGTGACGTAGCCCGTGTTTGAAGCCGGCTTGCTGAGTCCTCGGAGAGAGCGACGGCTGTGGCGTAGGTGTGCGCTGACCTCCTGTCTGGCGTGCGCAGGCCACTGCTGGATGGACGCACTGGAGCTGGCCCTCAGCTGCTCCAGCCTCTACAAGCTCACCGCAAAGGGCTGCAGAGACGGAGACCTGAGCAGCTCGTCCGACTCCTCCAACATACTCCACCTCCTGCAGTCCACCGCCCTCACCGACCAGGAGCTGCTCCAGTGAGTGTTCAACGCATGCGCACACACACACACACACACACGCACAGAGCAGACTGAATGATTCTCTGTGGGAAGTTTGCATTTTGAGAAGAGGGTTAGGCTTGACTTCGACTCCGGATGATCTACGGTTCAGAGGGTCCTTCCTTCTGTGTGCTGTGCTTGGGGAGGGTCACGGAACTGTCCTAATAAACTCTGACCAAAAGATCTGTTCACGTTTGCCTTACTTTCATCAGAGTAATGAAACGTCTGGCTGGAAATGGTTCCACGTTGCCTTAAAGTGAGACATGTAGCTTGTGTGAACAAAGGTTACATTAAACTGAAGAGTCTCAGTTCTGTATGTTGCTGTGCTGAGCTGTTCTACTAGAATCATCTCCAACTTCTGGCTCTTTTGTGCCCTTAATAGGACCACGAGCGATTTTGTGGTGGCAGAATTAGAATTTGCCTACATAACCATGTATCTGTAAAATTACAAATCCTTCCAGTCTGAAAGCAAAATAAGAAAAGCCAATCACGGATCCTTTATCTTGTCCAGCGCGTGTGTGTTCACTCAGCGAGGCATGCTGTCAGGTAAAGCGGTTTAATGTCCACTGCATAGCGTGCATGTGCTGCATCGATGCCAAAAGCAGAGCCATGATGGATGAGTAGCTCTGAAGCAGGGCGCCCACCTCTGGTCCTGGAGATCTACCCCTGTCTGTTGAGGCGCACAGCAGTAACAGAGTAGAGCCCAGACCACAGTTTTAGTTTACTGTCAGGTAGAGCAGATGCAGATGCTCCACATCTAAGGCAGATAAAGCAAATACAATTAAACATTATGATGTCAGAGTTTTAAGTGTGTGTGTGTGTGTGTGTGTGTGTGTGTGTGTGTGTGTGTGTGTGTGTGTGTGTGTGTGATTGATCATGGTATGCCATAAGCCACTCTTCATCCAGTTGGCAACTCTCCTATGCTCCGCCTCTTTCTCCACCCCTCCCCAATTGTCCTGTGGTCACTCTGCACCTCACAGCCAATCCGTTTTTACCCTGCTGTGTCACATGACAAGCAGAGGAACGGGAATAGACAAGGAGAATATGAACTCAATACCTTCCCAAGAGAGCCATCATCAGACAAACACACACACACAAATTGCACGTGCACACACACATTTAGCAGATGAGGCTGTGGAGCAGGAAAAGCGGCTTTCGGGAAGCAGCTGTGTTCGTTTTTGGGAGCTTCAGTACTGAGCTGAAAGTATGTGGACAGAGATCAAACAGTAGAGCTTTTTAAAAATGTTTGACATATCTAGTAGCTGCCTTTGCCTCCGAGGTAAGTAGTTCCATTTAGCTCCGAAGCTGGTTTTGCCTCAAAGTTTGGCATTCAAAATGGATATTCTGCTGGACATTTGTCCTGCTTGTCATTGTATTTGTGCTGTCTCTGTCTCACACACATGTTCGTTCTCTCTCACTCTCTGTCTGTGTGCCTGCCTCTCTCCTCTCTCGTTCAGTCTGTGTGTACACGTGTGTGTGTGTGTGTTAGACGTAGCATGAGAGATAGCGTCATACTAATGGCCAGATGAGAGCTGTGCAGATCCTTGTTAGTATTCTGCTGCTTTTCCCTGTATTGTAAATGTCCTATAATCAGCAGGCGCTTCAGGAAGGCTAAGAGTGGGTAATGTGCAGTGGTGTTGGTCTGGTCCTGGCTGTGTTATGCACATGTCTAGCTCTGTGAGACACCTGACTGGTGATGTCACCACCGCCTATGACTTTCACGTTGCTCAGGGAGATGACGAACAGTGTCGTTGCTTTAGCAACAAGGCTGACAAGGCTTTCAGACCAGAGTTGTTTATGAACATAATGACAGCATAGGGACATGCTGCTGGTGTATAGCAGCTTTTCAAAACCTTTCAGGGGGCAGGTAGCAACAGATGGCAGTTAACTTTTAATATAAGAGATGTACTACAATGTCTGACTAAACCATCACGCACAGCAAATTATTAAATGTGTTCACGATAACAAGGTTATTGGCTATTGTTTCAAATAATTAGCTGAACTAGTAAGTTTAATTCCATGGTCATAATGTGGTGTGTGTGTGTGTTTTAGGCTGAATGACTCTATGCTAGAGAACAATCATATGGAGAACGACGGCTACTCTGACAAATCTGAGAGAGAGGCCCACGAGGACTCAGACAACGCAGGCAATGACAACGGGGGAAGATTAACTGAAGAGAGTGATATGGACCAATCAGATGACCTTTCTCCTTGTCTCCAGGCAACTGCCTATGTTGAACAAGATGAGGAGGAGATGGGAGAGGTGAAAGCTGAAGATTCTTGTTTTGTTTTATTGCCGACACAATAACTGATATTTAGAATCGTCCAGATTCTAAATCACTGAATCACTTGTACTGTAATTGTACTGATATCCAGGAGCTGGTGAGTTTTTGATGCATTTAGATGCATAAAGATGAGCATCCAGCACCCACCAATGCGGGTCACTGATGCAGAGTCAGTCCTGCCTCTTCCCGCTGTGAGGGTGGAGGTTCGAGGGTGGCTGGTGGCTCCAGGGTAGGTGGTGTCGAGGCAGCCTGTGGCCAGGCCAGTGATGGGGGCGCTGATGTTCCTGCAGGCCGGCGAGGCGTCCCAGGTGGAGACGGTGTCTGAGGAGAACAAAGGCCTGATCTGGACCCTCCTGAAGCAGCTGCGGCCCGGCATGGACCTGTCCAAAGTGGTCCTGCCCACCTTCATCCTGGAGCCGCGCTCCTTCCTGGACAAGCTCTCGGACTACTACTACCATGCCAACCTGCTCTCCCAGTGAGCCACTGCATTCCTCCTCTCTCCCACCTCTCTGCTGTGCCAGTCCGTGCTGGGAGGCGAACCATGCTGTGACGCAATGACTTTCACTCTAAATGTGTTTGTAAACCGTTTTTGTGGTTCATGATTGATTTTGCGATTCTCTGTTTGCCTTTGCAGTTCTTTCCAGGCATGCCGCCGGTCTCATGAGAGAAAGTGGCCTGAATATGGCCTGGTATTTTAAAGCATGTTTTTCTTATACCCAGGGCGGTGAGAGAGGAAAGTCCATACTGCAGGATTAAGCAGGTCTTGCGCTGGTACCTGTCAGGGTTTTACAAGAAACCCAAGGTCAGTTCTCAACCTCTAGGGCCCCATTCCCAAGATCACCCTGCCCCTTCTCTCTTTGACACATCTGCTCTTTATCTAGTTAGCGTCTTTGGTGGAAACCCTGAGGTGTGTTGCAGTTTTGACACTAATTGTAGTGGAGGGTTACTATCTTCGTAGCATTTGCTTTAAATAAGGCGTGCGCATTTGTGTGTAATATTAGAATAAGGAAGTGCTATGGAAATGGGGCATTAGCTCTATGCGGGGGAACCGGTTCTGCTGGTTGCTCACATTCACAGCAGGCCGTCTCTAAAGCAGGACGCAGCAGTCTCAACTGCCATGAAAGGTAATGCACGGTGTGTGTGTGTGTGTGTGTGTGTGTGTGTGTGTGTGTGTGTGTGTGTGTGTGTGTGTGTGTGTGTGTGTGTGTGTGTGTGTGTGTGTGTGTGTGTGTGTGTGTGTGTGTGTGTGTGTGTGTGTGTGTGTGTGTGTGTGTGTGTGTGTATGTGTGCGTGTGTGTGTGCGTGTGTGTGTGTGTGTGTGTGTGTGTGTGTGTGTATGTGTGTGTTGTATGTGTGTATGTATGTGTGTGTGTGTGTGTGTGTATGTGTGTGTGTATGTATGTGTGTGTGTGTGTGTGTGTGTGTGTGTGTGTGTGTGTGTGTGTGTGTGTGTGTGTGTGTGTGTGTGTGTGTGTGTGTGTGTGTGTGTGTGTGTGTGTGTGTGTGTGTGTGTGAGCATCCTGGCTAAGTCCAAGTTCTATGGTATATTTCTCACAACTCCTTATGTGCCATTACATCCACAGTACTGAACTGTTGAAGCTACAGTGAGCACAGTCTGATAACCACAGTTTGATTGTCTCTAGGCAACTCTTTGTCAGCAATACTGGATGGGAAGGCACGGCTGTTGTTTCTGACTCGTGATGAGGAGTATGTGATTACAATGCCATACGCTCACTGCAAAGGTACCGACATTCACAGCAGTACAAATGTCAAGGAGACGATGTTCTGGAAATAAAAATTTGATTTCTTTTTGTTTGTTTTTAAGGAATTCTGTATGGTACCATGACACTGGAGCTCGGAGGAAAGATCACCATAGAGTGTGAAAAAACAAAGTACTGTGCTGAGCTTGAATTTAAACTGAAGGTGCCAGATGTTTCTTAGTTTGTCCTCCTTGCATCTACAGGCTGAAATGTTTTTTATTTCAGTTCTAGTATAACACTGATCTCTTTTGTCCTCTGTATGTCAGCCTTTCCTGGGCAGTTCGTGTAATGTTAACCAGGTTTCCGGAAAGATCCGTGTGGGAGAGGATGTGCTGGCCACTGTGGACGGACATTGGGTATGAGTTAAAACTGCAGGTCTTTCACCAGTGATTAAGATCTGCTGATCTATTTTTCTGGGAGTGGTCAGACTATGCTGGTTTGCCCTTGATTTGTGTGGTGCTTCAATAGATTTTGAAGATTTTGTAACACTAGGTGTCTGTAACACTAGGTGTCTGTAACACTAGATCAGACACCTCTTATTACATAGATTTTGGCTTCTATGGCAATATAAAGACACCCTTCCTGTAACACAAATGTTTATTAACATTTTTAGGGGTTTTTAGTAATGAAATAGTATAATATACCATAATCACCATGATGTTGAATTGCATTAATATTAACAGTCCTAGTCCTAGCTGCACCAGACGGCCTTCGCCAGATGTCTAAACCATGTCCTTTTTTTTTTTTTTTGTTTTTTTTTGGAAGGACGGGGAGGTGCTTCTCCATGAGAAGAAGACTGGCCACCAGGCGGTGCTGTGGGACCCTAGTGCTGAGGTGCGCAAACAGAGGCTGAAGAGGCAGGTGGTTCAGCTCGACCAGCAGGGGCCCTTTGAGTCTGAGAGGTATGCTCAGGGTCCCGGCCCTGCACCGCCACTGCTAGTTCATACGGAGTACTGCAAGACTCCACCCCCAACAGTACAGCACAGTACAGTACAGTACAGCACAGCAGCTGCTGTTTCTGTGAGCGTGACTTAATGACTTTCTTGTCCCCCTCAGCTGTTGTAAGCCACGTACCAAGTGTTTAATGGAAGTTGCCTGTTAAGAGATTTATGGATTACCAGTATCTTTTTGTTTTTTTTGGTCAAAAAGTCTTCATGAGCTTGTAAAGTGCAACTCGTCCTCCTTCACTTCCAGGCTGTGGAGTAACGTGACAAGTGCCATTATGGCCAAGGACCAGAACAAAGCCACGCAGGAGAAGTTTGTCTTGGAGGAGCAGCAGAGGCAGGAGGCACGGGAGAGAGGAGAGAGGCAGTGGAGCCCGCACCTCTTCACCCTCAACACCGACACCAGCGAGTGGCAGTACAGACACGCAGAGTATGTCTACTCTCTAGGCACACGAACGTAACCGAGGTGGATGTACGCGGCATTCGGGACTAACGTGCTCCATCTCCGTCCTCTCGCAGCACTAAGCCGTGGGATCCTGAGTCCTGCCTGGTTCAGTTTGAGAAAGACGGAATCATCCAGACCAAAGTCAGACCCCACCGCCAGCACGGAGCCTTCAGCTACAGCCAGACTTGGGCTGGTCAGCAGGAGGTCAGCTCAGTGTTCACAGTTTTGTACAAAAGACTTCCATGCTCAAGTAAATACACCAACGTGTGTGTGTGTGTGTGTGTGTGTGTGTGTGTGTGTGTGTAGGCCCAAGTAAACGGCAAGCACAGAAAGTCAAGCAGCCAGCCATCCAGCTGTAGCCAGAACACGGAGAGCAGCAGCAGTACTCCGGAGCCCACGCACGAGTCCTCCGACAACGAAGGTCCCGCACACACCCGCGCTCCACCCGCACTCCACCCGCAACACACTAACGCGCCGTGCTGCAAGGCCTGTAGACGCAACGCCTCACCGTGGTGTGTTTTTAGGGTTCATGAGCCAGTGCGCCAGGTGTAATAAGGAGGTGAAGGACCTCGCTCTCATCGAGGCCTCCATAGCGTCCATACAGAAATCACAGCAAGACATCCAGAGGTGAGTGTCATAGTTGCTTCTCTGTAATGTTACTGTTCCAGTGCGAACTCTTCTTTTTATTCTGAAACTCCTACAAGTACAAAAATAGGTCAGATTTTGTTTCAAACTGACGGTCTCCCTCCCTCCCTCCCTCTCTCTCCCCTGGTGCGTTCAGGAACCTGAGTGTGTTGAGTGGTCAGTTGGCTCGGCGTGCAGAGCAGGGTGTGAGCCTGAGCAGACGCCACTGCCTCATCCTCTGTGTCCTCCTGCTTTTCCAACTTCTCATCAACTATGTCTTCACCTGAGAGGTCAACGCCTAGTTGCTTAGTGACCGACACATAGCAACTGTTGCGTAGCAATAAACACAACCAAACTACCGCCACCACACAGCTCCTGAATGGCCCACTGACCGTAGCTATGTCACCAGGCACCAAGCACTTCGACGAAACCAGAAAGAGAAACAGACTCTTTTTTTTTTTAAACAATGACAGAATTGGAGTGATGTGTAAATGTTGCCCTGTCACTCTTGCTAATGGCTGTGTGTGTGTGTGTTTGTGTGTTTTATACTTCTTCGCAATACTGTTCATGTGTTTTTTGGTCACATTCGGGCCCTATGGGCAGCTATGGTGTGTGTGTGTGTGTGTGTGTGTGATGGTGAGAATGCTTTTGTGCCTCCGCCCCCCTCCCTCTTAAGATATTGGGCCTTAATGCTTATGCCAAATAGAAGAGAGAGAATGGAAGAATCACCCTTGGAAACACCCACCAGTGCAACGTCTCGTGCTTCTGTCTCCACGTCTGATCCAACAGAACACAACTTAAATGGTTTTACCAAAACAGTATTCTGCTGTGGTTAGAAGTACGTCTGTTCATGTGCTTGGTTAGAAGTACGTCTGTTCATGTGCTTGGTTAGAAGTGCGTCTGTTCATGTGCTTGGTTAGAAGTGCGTCTGTTCATGTGCTTGGTTAGAAGTGCGTCTGTTCATGTGCTTGGTTAGAAGTGCGTCTGTTCATGTGCTTGGTTAGAAGTGCGTCTGTTCATGTGCTTGGTTAGAAGTACGTCTGTTCATGTGCTTGGTTAGAAGTGCGTCTGTTCATGCGCTTGGTTAGAAGTACGTCTGTTCATGCGCTTGGTTAGAAGTACGTCTGTTCATGCGCTTGGTTAGAAGTGCGTCTGTTCATGTGCTTGGTTAGAAGTACGTCTGTTCATGCGCTTGGTTAGAAGTGCGTCTGTTCATGCGCTTGGTTAGAAGTGCGTCTGTTCATGTGCTTGGTTAGAAGTACGTCTGTTCATGTGCTTGGTTAGAAGTACGTCTGTTCATGCGCTTGGTTAGAAGTACGTCTGTTCATGCGCTTGGTTAGAAGTGCGTCTGTTCATGTGCTTGGTTAGAAGTACGTCTGTTCATGTGCTTGGTTAGAAGTACGTCTGTTCATGCGCTTGGTTAGAAGTACGTCTGTTCATGCGCTTGGTTAGAAGTACGTCTGTTCATGTGCTTGGTTAGAAGTACGTCTGTTCATGCGCTTGGTTAGAAGTACGTCTGTTCATGCGCTTGGTTAGAAGTGCGTCTGTTCATGTGCTTGGTTAGAAGTACGTCTGTTCATGCGCTTGGTTAGAAGTACGTCTGTTCATGCGCTTGGTTAGAAGTACGTCTGTTCATGTGCTTGGTTAGAAGTGCGTCTGTTCATGCGCTTGGTTAGAAGTACGTCTGTTCATGTGCTTGGTTAGAAGTACGTCTGTTCATGCGCTTGGTTAGAAGTGCGTCTGTTCATGTGCTTGGTTGTGAACCCTACACATACAAAGAAGCGGCTGCACTCGGTTAATAAAGCAGCTGGCGTGGTCGTGGATGAAGGACGTCCCACAGCACTATGACCCTCCAGCCCACACACAGCCACACCCCCACCACCTTAGTGGCTACGCCTGAAGGCCTTGAATTTGAAATGAAGTTTGTGAATAGAAATATAAGGAAGGTTCTGTTATCAAATATGTATATATTTGTTTGGAACAACATGCCATTTCAAATGAAATTGAGAATGTATTTATTAGATTTTTTTTCTCCTTTTTTTCCTTTTTTTAATCATGCTATTTTAAAATGATGCATTCGACTCATTCAGGTTTTCTGGGAGCAATACAGTCGTCGTTCTTCTGCAGAGGCCGGAGAACAGAGACGAGTGCACAAGGTTCACACGCACATGCTGCTCTCAATCCTGCCTCCACCTTCAGCTCCACCTCACCTCCACCTTCAGCTCCCGGTGGTGCCGTGAGCCGAGTTAGAGCACACTCACGGTCCATTCTAGCTGGTGTGAGATCAGTGTGCTTGGTTAGTTTAAGTATGTGTCTATTCATGGGGCTCTGAACACAGGAGTGGTGGATGAATCAGTTGATTGTGAATGCTCTTGTGTTGTTGTTTATTTTTGTGTGTGTGTTTTTTTGTTTTTGTTTTTTTGTTTTTTTACTGCGCCCAGTCAAAACAATCTAAATAGGAAATGAAGTGGCTCACTGGTTATGTCAATACTTATTGCATATTGCAGCACTACAGTAAACTTTTACATTTTGAGTCTGTGTGGTTCCATCTTCTTCTGTGGTACAGTCTGCATGTTTTCTTCCTCACCACAAGATGGTGGTATGGGGATGATTTCAGGAAGCTGCAATCACTTCATAATAACATAGGTCACCTAATTCAGACTTGGACGGCAAATTCGATCAGGGCTAGTTTGTAGTACCTTCGTTAAACGTGTCTGAGGACTGGCGTGATCGTGGTACAGAATTACGCATCTGTACCCTCAGCTGTGTGAGTGTAAGTAAGTGAAAAGCCCCTCGTGTGCACATGAAGAAGTGAGTGAAGAACAGGAAGCGTACAGCATTGCACTCAGCCTTCCACAGCCAGTTCTGCCAAGTTACCACCTCTTAGCAATTTGGTGAAATTAGTACAGTACTGATTGATTTTTGGCGTATATTTGCACTGAGTATTTTCAGGTCAGAGTTCAAGCATCGGTTGTCAGTCTTGCATCAGCCTGCTCACACCGGGGAGGGGTCAGACCAGCAGAGGAAGAGAGGGGAGCTGGGATACATGGTGCAATGACGCGGCAGAGGCCTCAATCCATGGCATGTTATCACCTCTGACCTTGGTGTGTTCTGCCATCAAGCCACATCCTACTGCAGCATGAAGTGAGGATTACAGGGACATTCAGACACAGACCTAAACACCCACCATAATAATACACAATAATACATAGGTTACGTGTAACAGAAAGGTATAGAGATGACAAAAGGATAAACATATAATACCAGGCATATGAATAACTTCAGCTTTTGTGTGTGTGTGTGTGTGCGTGTGCACGCGCACCTGTGCATCTGTCTCCCTCTCCATGCCCTCCCACCTGTAGCCATAGAGACGGGCCTTTAAGCAGTCCCCTTGGGGAACTGTAAGTAGCCGTGGAGACGGAGGGAGAAGTGTGGGGGTGTGGTTGCTTTCAAGCAGGGCAGGTTGGGGCACTGGACTCCTCCCAGTTCTCCATCAGCCACAGGTGTGCCCAGATTAGGCAATAGGATGAGCACTTGCATGTAATTGCTTCCTTGTGTTTGTTTTGGTTTGTTTGTTTGTTTTTTTAATCCCTCATGCCTACAATCATTTTTTGGTTGTTTTTTTTTAGTCACCTCTAAATCAATCTTGGGTTTTCATCTGAGTGAGACTATTTTTGTGTTTAATCTGCTTAACGTTTCATACATCACCTTTCAGGACAGCACTCACTGTCACTTCATATGCTTCACAGAATTAAACAAAGGGATTTAACTGAGTCTCCTTGATCTCCAGGAATGTTGAGGTGTTTTGACGTACTAGGCAACATTTTGGTTTAAGTGTCAGTTCCAAATTTCCCTGGAGCTGAAGTGAAATGTGATCTAGCTTACGGTGATTATGAATCAATTTACGTTTTAAAAGTGTCAACAGCACATTAATGGAACTTGGTCCAGGACTCGTGGACTGCGTTGCTTCCTATGAGCATTTTCACCTGCTGACCTGCAGCAGTTGTGTAGCTATAGATGTGTCTCATTCTGGATCTCTCTTCATTCTGATACCTGACCTCCGCTTACCTGTGCGTCCGTGACCTCTGCTTAGCTCAGCATTCGTTCGTATTGCGTACATCTCCGGGGGCAGCAGGGGCAGAGCTGTAGGGGCAGAGCCCCAGCGGCTGCTCACACAGCGCTCTCTGTTCGGTGTGAGTCCACGTGCTGTTACCCCCCCCCCTGCCGCTGCTGCTCCGTCCCTGTGGCCCTGAGCCCAATCCTCCAGGGTGCAGATCTGAAAGTGGGCGCACAGTGGAGCTTTGTGCTACGACGCTTGCGGGGGACGAAGCCGGAAGTGCTCTGGAAGCGCAGGACCAAATTAAGCCGCATGTGCGCCGGACCTCACACAAAAGCTCCTCCCACCCACAGGCTGTGTCTGTCCTTCTGGGTCCAGGGAAACACAGCCATCGCCCTGTGAAAGTAAAGCGCGTTTGAAAGCTATGTGACAATGCGCTAGGGTAGCTGCGATGCGCACTGGCCCACAGAACAGAAGCCAGGGAGTGGGTGTTTGGATGATGTCAGACTCTGGGGCTGGGGTTGTGATCATGGGGTCACGGGGTCACGGGTCTGCTCTGTGCTCCGCTGCGCAGTGCCGCCACGCTCTCTACAGCGTTGGTGTTCGGTGGAAACTCTGCGCTGTTCGTCTGCAGCCTCCAGGCCTGAGCACGGCTTCTGTGCGTCTGCTTCCCACCGCCGTCGGACATTTGTGGATCAGGGAATTGTGGGACTGTTTTGACTTTGCTGTTGCTATGTAATCTGCCATTAGGCAAACTTCAATGATTTTCACTCATTGTTTGAAAGAACAGTACCTCAATTTTTTTTTAAATATGAAAAGTAGAAAGACTATGGCAAATGGGACTGCTATCCTGCCAAACCGTTGGGCTGTTATTTATTTATGTCTTATTCAGTTTTATTTCTGACATTTAATAGTCGTATTAAATGTCATTGTTTGCTTTCACACTGTTACATACTACTATATATTAAAACTTGCTGTAAGTGAGACCACATTTCTTGTTACTTGTCACCACACACTTTTGTGGCTTAAGATTCAGAAGACTTTTTGTCCCCACACAAAATTGGCAATTCACAGTATTTAATTAGAACTGCTCAAAAGGGACAAAACTGAAAATGGCGGGTTCTAGATGAGCTCTTTGAAGTGTCTGAGGCTAAATCCCTTGGGCGTCTCTCTCTCTCAGAAGGAGGTGAAGCCGCTGAGGGCAGTCTGAGGTGTGTCCGGGTTAGCCGGGTTCCTCGTGCGGATGTTTGGCCAGTAATTACTGCCATTCTGAAGCGTTTGTAGTATGCGCTGCTTTGACAGACGTGGGATAGACATGTCTAGGCATGTCTCCCTCCTTCTCTGCCTCCCTCCCTCCCTCCTTCTCTCTCTCACTCTTTCTGTCTCTTTCATACACAAGCTTTATTACAGCTAAGAAGCAGCACAGTGTCAACCCCACACACATTACTTGTTCAGTGTCTACTGAGACGGTGGTTGAATGGTGATATTAATCATCTGGCTATGTATTCTGGGTGGTGGTAACCCAGTATTTACTTGTTAACTGGGTATTTACTTATTCTCCCTTATTCTATTGTTCATATTGTGAAATAAGCAAACATTGTTATACGCGGACATTGATGACAAGAAATATTTAGCATTAGGGGCTGTGTACTTGCTCTGTGTCCTCCTGGTTTTGAGGACTTGGAATAAATTGTTTATCAAAAGGCTTATAGGGGCTCATAGCAAGCTGTCTGTGTGGTCTGTGAAATGATGCATGTGAAGGAATTCTCTGGCAGCCCACTGGCATATATTATTTGAGTTTGAATGTCTCAGCTGGCCAATGTATTCTGCCTGTATGTCTGTCAGAGTGCACAATGAAGTCATAGTGCAGGAGGGTCCACGTGGTACCCATCTCAGGGCACACGTCTGCCTCGCACACGTCTCCCGTGATGACTGAATTTGGCTCCAGGGTTCCAGATCAGGTGGTGGTGGTGGTGTGTAGGGGGGGGTGTCACATCTGCACTACTCCCCTGACACGTGCACATGATATTGTGTCCCCCCCCCCCCCGCGCTCTGTGAGCACTGCACGCTCCTGTTTCCGTGGCAGCCCCGTCTCCGGGGACGTGTGACCTGAGGTGTGGTGTGCTTGTCACGTCTTGTTATGGGAACACGCTCTTTAGTGTGTGTGTGGCGAAACACGCCGGCTGTGAGGACACACGCACAGACAAACCGACGCCCACACGCGGCTTCAGCAGAGCCGTGACACATCTGGTTTTGTGTCTACCTGGAGACCATGCACACATGTCTGGGTTTGTCCCTTTGAGCTAATATTAGGTCTGATGCGATTCTTAATGGACACTTATAATGCAGTACACAGAGAATGTCTCCAGACGTATGTATTAAGGAGTCTGAACGGTCCGGTCAGGTACGGCATTAAGATGTGGTCGAGTCAGTGCTGTGGGCTTCAACATGCCATCCTGGAGAGTCGCTCTGCCATTTCCACTTGATATTAGGATATGTTCCTGCTGTCTTCGCCTCTCCTATCCACCCATATCCTTCCCCCGCCCTCCTGGTTCGTCAGTTAGCAGTTGCTGTCATGAACAGCTGTTGGGGGCTTGATAAACAAGACCGTGCAGCCTTTGGAATGGCAGCACAGCTGAGTGCTCTAGGGTAGACGTGGACGCATAAATATAGATGAGTCCTGTTGCATGCACACACTCGCGTGCTCGTGTGTGTGTGTGTGTGAGAGAGAGAGAGTGTGAGGACGGGGAGGGGGAGTAAATGTCCATGTGTATGTGCCACTCTGGAACTACGACTCGGACTGGGCATGGACAGGGGAGGTGAGAGGAATGGACTCCTGATCCTGGTGCAACCAAAAGCCTGCAGAGATCCTGAGCTTCTAATCCCCAACTGCCTTCTGGAGCTCCTCTCACTTCCCCGGGGCTTAAGGACACCACCTCCTGGCACACGGGGAGGATCTGACGCGTCCACCACCAGACAACGTGTCAGGAAACGGATTGCCACCGTATGTTGGGTCAGTGGTTCCCAGGCCAGGGATGTCCAAAGCCTGGCTCAGTCAGTTCCCTTCCCCCAACTCCAGCACACCTGACTCATCTCAACTGCCAACTGCTTAAGCTGAATCAGTGTTCGAATGCACTCGAATGCTGAGGCTTAATTACTGAATGCAGCAGAAGCCTGTAAGATTATCACACGGAGCGTGATGCCATGGTGCCAGATGCATATCCTCACCAAAAACGAGTTCATCTGAACTCTCCGTTCGAGTCTAAACGCTGCGATCTGCAACCGTTTCTGCGTTCTATAACACAAAGTTGCCTAATAACTTTTGCATGCTTGTTACACAGAACGCATTGTGTTCTTGATTAGGTAGGCTCAGCAGGATTATTGACCCAGGATTACTGAGCCTAAATGTGCTGGGATGGCATGTGTTCCCACTCTCAGCCACTCACGCCAACCTTTAACACAACAGCACATGCAGTGCATCTGGATATGTCACGCTAACATCTGCATAAATCAACTCCTGCCAAACCTATCCATATGTTTTACTATTGCTACGGTATAAGTGTCTATATTGGACATTGTGGTGTTTTCCTGACAGTGGAAAAGTACTTCTTGGTAGTTCCATATCTTTCTGCTGCCACGTGGTTGGAGGAAAACAGGAGCCCAGTGTATCTACTGGGGAATCTTACAGTCACAAATCATTCGGCCTAAATCAAGGCCACCCTAGAAACGCGTAGCTGCTCCAGATGTCCCAGTGCACACGGTTATGACCGTGGAATGTGACTGCTAACAGTTATAGAAGTGGCATTTTCTATGATATTATTCTATAAATGATTAAATGGGAGATTTGTAATGAATCATAACTAGCTCTGCCATTGCTTTGCTATTCTTGTACCTGACGCATCAAAAACAAATATGTTAGTTTTGAAATGTATTATTTTGGTCCATCTTTCCTCTGAAAGCTTCCTGATTTTAGCCTAAACAACTAGCTAGAGACGTTCTGTCTTAAACAATGAAGCCAGCTCATGGTGCTGCTTTAATGTGTTTGTGTTTTACCGCTGCGCTTAGCACTGCTGCTTTAACGATGTGAGAGCAGTAATGCACAAGTGGCTAAGAAAATACTAATAAACCACATCCATCCATTTAAATTCCACTTGGCCAACCTGTCTATGCAAAGCACTTCTGACATGTAGTAGCATTTAATGTAGGACATTGCATTTTGTGTCATGAAAATATGATTCATTAATTTTTAGTCAGTAGAGTATACTGTACTGTATAGGAGGCAAGGAAGGATCCAGTTGAACAGCCAGGGCTTCTCTCTCTCCTGGTGTTCCCATCAGTGCTGCTGTGTGGAGTGTGTCTGTGTCCTAGTGTCCCCATCAGTGCTGCTGTGTGGAGTGTGTCTGTGTCCTAGTGTCCCCATCAGTGCTGCTGTGTGGAGTGTGTCTGTGTCCTAGTGTCCCTGTCAGTGCTGCTGTGTGGAGTGTGTCTGTGTCCTAGTGTCCCCGTCAGTGCTGCTGTGTGGAGTGTGTCTGTGTCCTAGTGTCCCCGTCAGTGCTGCTGTGTGGAGTGTGTCTGTGTCCTAGTGTCCCCGTCAGTGCTGCTGTGTGGAGTGTGTCTGTGTCCTAGTGTCCCTGTCAGTGCTGCTGTGTGGAATGTGTCTGGGTCCTAGTGTCCTTCTCAAGTGCCATCCTCCCCTCTGTTGCTTCCTCTGGGATTCCACGAGGTCCAGGAGTGCAGAGCCCCACATTTGAAGAGGGCTCCAGTGACTCGAGGAGAACGTGACACACCAATTCTCACATGCACACATTTATGCATGGAACACACGTTGGAAAAAAAACCCAACTCCAGTCTGGCGAATAAAGATTTTGTTCCAAGCTCAGCGGAATCAGAAGGGGCCAGATAGTCCACCCTGTCAAAGAGCCCTCTGTCTGTGCTAACTGGGTTAGGCTGTGTGAAGGAAGGCACTTGTGTCCGGAGTTGAGGTATAAACGGCCTCTTAGAAAAGCTGAAGGTGAGGCCTTTCTATGGCATGCAGGAGACTGGCTCCTGATGTACCCATGCAAACACCTGTATTGTGTTACACTGTTCAACAGAACCTGCCCACATGGGGAGTTCCGCTGTCTACAATAACCTGTGATCTTATCTTCAGCGCTGAATACTCTGCATTGAGCAGGCAGTCAGGGTCACAGCCGTGCAGACTTCCCACAGATGGCTGTTCATGTGGAAAAGGAAAGTCTGGACATTTTATGACCTTGGATATCCATCAAATAACCATGTTTCAGATCTGACTTCCACTCATAATATCACTCAGCAGTGGGGGGGTAGGGTATGTATGTGTGTTTGTGTGTGTGTGTGTGGGGGGGGGGGGGTTAAGAGAAGACCAGCCATTGTATCAACAACACAATAGACTACATCCTCTGTGCCTGGACCCCTAACGCGCCACCTACGCTTCCATCTGCATTAATGGCAGAGGAGCTTCTGCTGAAGAGCGACCTTGTGAATCCCAGCTTCCTGGGAAAGACACGGGAGCCTTGCACAGGTGCAGGGGCTTCACTGCCAAAGAGCTGAACAAAGAGTAGGAGTGAGATGATCGGGAAATGAGGAGGGGTCTTTTGTACATACCTGAGAGAGAGAGAGAGAGAGAAAAGAGAGAGAGTGCACATGTGGATGTTGGTGTGTTTGAGAGAGAAACTGAGAGAGAAATGCAGTAACTGAAGTTAATGGCATCCGCATGGCCCTCATCTGTCAAGGAGTCATCAACAAGTTGCCAATTTATCAGGAGTGTAACTCCGGTCTTCTGTAATACTGTATTTCCTGTCTATCTTATGATGAACTAGTGGTTATGCGATAATTCCTGTACCACAAACTCTGTCATCATTTTTCATCAAAAACAGTTTTTCATTTATTGGTGAATGAAGAACTTCCTGCTGTCAGTCCCTCTTGTATTAACATGTCACAGTACTGCTGGGTAATTCCACTCTAAAGAGACTCACAGTGATGAGCGTCTGCTAAATCGGTTTATCTGCAGACAGGTGCTGCCATTGCACACTGTTAAAATGATTTGCGCTAAATGGGCGGGAGGTCCTGCAGCTTTAAAGAAACTTCTGTTAGGGACTTTCCACTCTAATTCTTTTCTCATATCTACAGAGTCTGGAAAAGATATCAGCACGTGACTACACTGCAGCTGTGTACATGCCTTACATCAAACTGATATTACAATTATTATTCATATAAATGCCCTCAGATAAAGTTATGGACATGACCAAAATGGTAATGGTGATGGACAGAATGGTAATGGTGAACAGAATGGTAATGGTGAACAGAAGTGCTTTGGATTCAAATTTGTCCTTGTCGCTTTTCTGTCTGATAATCTGAAATGGCCGTGGTTTGTGTGCCAGAATGACCTGCAGTGCGGTGGTGCTGTCCTTGTCGTAGGCTGGTCTTCTCTTGAGCCTCCACAGAGCCAGTTAATAAGCTCTTCTCTTCATCATTACATGCCCTGCTCTGGAAATTACTACAGCTGGTGGTTATTGCAGTCATTTATCTGGGTGCATGATCATATGTAAATTATATAGCTAACATTTCCAGCTCAATTTTGGGTTTAGCATTATTACGGACTTAGTGTTATAATTGTATATTTATGTTAGCAGCCTCTGAGATTTTAATTTGTCTGTCCTCTGATCAGTCCTCTTGTGGTGAGGGCAAACATTCCCAAGGCAGATTAACTAAGCGATCATTGCTTCATTTCAGTTTGGGGTGATGTTTAATTAAAATTCTAATATGGCGACAAAGATGAACTGTACATTTTGGGACAGCTGAACTAGTACAGGTTCTCTCTCTGTCTCTTTGAGGAGCAGAAAGAAACGCGAATGGATCACAATGACCCTCACATCTCAAAATACATGCTTGGCAGTTCATTGGCTTCGTTTGTTCTCTTTCTGCTCCTGATTGTCCATCCGCACACCAACCCCCCCTCTCTCTCTCTTCTGTTATCTCCTGGAGGCTTCTTCTGACACCTGCTTTGAAGGCTTCATTCTTCTCACGCCGTGGCGAAGATCTTTATCCACTGGATGGCAACAGTTTTAGCTGCTCTCAAGGTCACTGAAGGGTAGCTAAGAGATGCCACATTCACTGAATTCCATTTGAAATTTTGGCTAAAGTGGGACCGTTGTCAGGCATGAGATGTTATGCTTCTCTAAATTATATCCATCATGCCATCTACTTGTTGGCAATAACCAAAGTACAGAGACTCAGAAAACAGAATTTCAGGTAATGAGAGAAGCACAACATTAAAACACAATAAGAACAAACAAGACATGACGTTGGATTCTATAACAAAACAATTTAAGAAAATAAACATTTCCTAGATAGTTAACTGAGAGTATATAGCAAATCAAGTATGCTAATTAGATGACGGTCTGAGGATATCTGCAGTCTAATAAATGTCCACTGTTGACGCAGTGCGAACCCTCACAGGTGCGTACACAGCATGAATATCAAATAGAACTGCATACCAAGCTTCTCGTCAACCTGCCCGTAAGAACACATACTCTAACTCTACCACACAACAGTGACATTCAGAAGTTACTGGTCACATTTTCTTTGTTCATTATCTCCACACATTAAGAAGAAAGGAATGTCCTTAGGTGTGACTCTGGTATGAGATCACCTGACAGTGTAATTAGGTTCCATTTTGATGTCCCTACAAATACAGAGTTGATCACTTGATTAACCTAAAGCATCCTTTACCACAGAGCACCCACAGTTTAACAAAAAATCATTGAGATGATATTGCCTTTCTGACTGGAATCCTTCATCACAAACCTCCACCATATGCTTGGATGTGGTAGAAAGAGAAACGTTTCATGACAGTCAGGTGAAGAGTCAGAGTGAACATCTCTTCTCCTGTACGAAACTAAAAGCAGTCTGTGTCGCTACCAAAATAAGCTCTTCAGCACATGGGCCAGATAACCAAATACACAGGGATGTTTACTAGGGTGAATGACCCGACACAGTTTGTCTGTTGAACATTCGGAAACCTTATTTATTCCTCGTAGCCCAACCCCATGCGGGAATGCTAATAGTTTAGTGTTGGGCGTTTCTCGTTTCTCGTAGGCCTGTTGTGAGGTGGTTCTCTGGGTTGGGTTTTTTTTGTCTGTGTCTTATGGCTGGAAATGTGGCTGTCTGGCTTACAAGAGCCCAGAAGGCCCCTATGACTCATAACGTTTTTGTGAGGAAACCAGATCCATCCATTTTGTACTTTAATCCATATTAAATTAAAGAACAGAATCCATCCATTCTTTAATGTAATATGTACATTCTTTACTGTACATATGAATGTGTCACATCTTAACCCTTTCGTACTGATAAGAACAATAGCTGGGTTTCTAAAAGCCATGTTAAGCCTATTCATTTAATATAAATAACTAGGATTAGAAAAAATTCTTTATGAATTTATATATATATAATTTATTTATTTATATATAAATATATATACTGTATACATATATATATAATTTTTCCCTTGTTGCCATTGGTTTGAGTATTCCTTTTTAGTCTAATTCCGGATATTTTAATATGCCTTTGAACTACAAAGCTAAGTATAACACATCAAATGTGTTTTAATATCCATGCAGTCTCCAAAGAGTGGTGATTCATAAAAGGGTGTCAATTTTTTATGACTCCCAGGATGTGAAAGTAGCCTTGTGGGAGAGGCTTATCTATTAGATATGGGCCAACAGAGACAGTTCCGCTTAAAGGCCCAACCTTTAACACACACACACCAACACTCTCCTGTTAGTCACACAAGTTCTCTTGGAATCAGGTATTCTGAAGCCAGTTCTTAGTCTGAAATTCTTAGTTCTAAAGGATTAAAATGTAAACACGAACATCATATATCTTATATTTCTGTTTGTTTGATGTGGTTTCATTGACAGTTTCTCTTTTGTGTTCCGTTTCTTCCAATATTAACTTAAAACTCTACTGCTAACCATCTTATTTATGACTGATTGATCAAACAAATAGAACTCTGGTAAATAAAGACTATATACTATGTAGGTTCTGTTCACCTGTACAAAATGCATCATGTGTGTAATATATTTTGTCGCACATGAAGTGTCAGAGGAGAGTGGTGATGGTGCTGTTTAGAGTAAAGTCATGGCCACTCACTTTTACGTGTGCTGAAGCATCTCTCAGGCTATCCTGACCTCGTGGTCAAGTGGTTGGAGGACGAACCGTTGCATGAGACGTTCTGAGAAGGGCAAATTAGTGAGACATATTTAGGGGCAGGATCAGGCCACGGTATTACTTCTAAGATCAGGATGTCTTTTGATCTGCCGTGTAGTCTGATCCAGCATCAAAGGCTACCAGCAATCTAACCCCTGAGACTAGCTCACTTACAGCCACTACGAAGCCTGACCACACATGTACACTGACCCCCCCGACCCCCCCGGTAACTACACAAGCCCTCTGATCCAACTCACTGAATTTAACTGCATCAAATAATAAACCCTATCAGAATACCTCCGTCAAAATGAAAAATATATTTTCCGACTTGTACCAGGTTATTATTAAAGCAGATATGGAAGTACTCCCAGGTACAAATCTGTATTTTACATGTTCTAACACATGTTTTGTTAGAGGTTATATCACACACACACCATTATTAGTACAGAACTTGTGTTTCTTCTAGTTAATTATTCAGCTCTGATCAGCCCTTTTAAATTATGCTTGGGGCCTTTGAGCCAGAGTGACCGGTGCCTCTACAAATTGGCCTTCAGCAAGTGTGAACTTATTTTTCTTTCTTTTGTAGTGAAGCGGTTTGCATTGAACTTTGGGTGAGTCCTACATTTTATGATGGCCTAATTGTCTTAGTAATATGTATTGCCATCTGCTTGTAAATTATCATAAAGGCTTGTTAAAAACTACTACATTTACAGCAACATACTTTACCCGCTCACCCAATCTCCTGCACATGTAGTGTTTTTTTTATTGCCCAGCCATCCTCTTCGCGTAGAGATATGTGGCACTGCCCTGAAACAGGTCTATAGAATCCCTTATCTCATAGTCTATGACGTTTTTGTGAATGAATAAGTAGAGAGAAGGGACTTTCCAGTCTTTTAAATAGCAGGCATTCCACGAGCCATAACTGGCATTTTCACAGGCATTGGTTAGAGAAAGTGGAATCAACTAATTTCAAGCTATGTTACAATAACAATTTATTTTGCATATGACTATAGAAAACTCAAGTATCCAAACCTAAATCAGAAGAACATCATTAAATGTCCATATATTCCAGATACATTATATATTTTACAGAATAACATGGTCAAATAAGATGAATCTTATATATATATATTTTTTAATTTTTGAAAATTTATTTAAATAAATACATAGCGAAATAGCACATGTAAATAACTTAAGGACAAAACTTTTTGTATACAATGCAATATTCCTTGTAACAAATAAATAGTAAATTTTACACCGAAAAGTGTCCCTCGTATGAAAGCACTTTGAAACTTCAAGGGTTCAGTCTTGAGTGATTGTTTTGCGTGTTGAAATATTTCTGTGTTTCCAAAGAGCTCCACGGAACAGCTCGAGGTTCATCACCCCTCTTCAGTCAGCCCTCTTTCTCAGACATCTTGAAATGTCCCCACTTTTGGTCCAAGCTTCTCCTGGGTCCATTTCACTACGTATCTACAAAAGAAGAGAAAACTAAATGCATGCCCACAATATGGTAGTACGTATTACTGAATCATTCGTGGCATTGTATGTAGTCAACGAAAACAGATTGTCCGTCAAATTGAATTAAATATATATGCGCAACGACGAGATGGATCGGGTGAATTGCCGGCAAGCCTAACAGAAGGTTCCACATTTCACACCATACAACTCACCGTGCTGTGCTGTCGATTTTAATGTCTCAAGGCGCTCTGGCCATGCGTATATCTTGCTGTCCCAGTGACGTATTCTCAGTGTCTTGTCGCGTTTTAAAATCCTGAATGGCTTTTCTGTTCTGAAAGTCAATCAAAGCCATTGTAATGACGGCATTCCAACAGTTGTCCTCGCTCGAACAGCGGAAGTCTATCTCCTTATTGTCTGTAGTGACAATTGTGAAGTAGACGAATTTGCCGGTGCGCTCTACACAATCGACCTTCTTAATTGACTGCAGTTTGAGCTCCTTGCTTTTGGTCTTTTTCTGATTGTCGGCGTAGATGTTCAAACTGTCCGTGGTGAGGACGCATGTCTTTCTCTTCCAAAACTGGAGCAGACTGTCACTTCTCTTCTCCAGCTCTCCCTCCTTCAGAATATTTGAAATCTCAGGCGGAGACATTTTCATGATTTTAGTAATGGCGACTGCGTTCTTTCCAAACACTCCTAAATACGATCGTCCAAAAGCTTCCTTTAGAATCTTTCGAAGTCCCCGGCAACGGAGCTTCCTCGTGTGCGCGAGAGAATCCAGGACGGCAATGGGAATGAATGAGACAGGCAGCATTTTATGCTCTCTCTGCCCGTCCCACTATACGTCATGGACTCTCGGTATGCCTTAACAGCTGCTTGAGTAAGTCGTTGGCGAGCTGTGGGCGGAAGTCTGGCACACAGTATAGCAGCGTGTATCGCTCTTTGATCCATAAAACTGGCATTGTAAGCACTGACAGGGTGACTTTCTGTCAATGTTCTACTAAATGTTGGTCTTTAATACAAACGCAGTAGACTAAATGGGGAGTGATGTTGATTATAAATGACCTGTATGCCTTATTTGCCGCCTTCTGAATTTGGACGGATATGATTCAACTAAAGCTAAACTAATTAGACTAAAGCTGTACACTAAGCGGTGTGTTATCTAGCAGAACTAAATAGCCTTCCACATCTAAGTTAAGGATTTGAACTGTAAGGATTTGACACCTCAAAACCATCGTCCCATAATCACAAATTATTGAAATACATTTTTATTTCATTGACAGTCAATTCCTCATTCTGTTCTGCTGCAATTAAATTTCGTTATCTTAAAGGTCTTTTTGCTAATTCTAACCATGTCATTCATAGGTATGGGTGGCATAATATTGTTTTAACAATTTAATAGCTTTGTATATTATTGGTAGCCATGAAAATTGGAACCAGCAGTTAGAAAATGAAACTCTATTGCTTCTGCCATTTGAAAGCTATACAAAAAAATATATTTTTTGAACATTGTGGCTTTCTTGATCCTCTGTTCTAGTGTGCAGGTTTCTGATCTACACACTAAATTTCTGGCTTTCCAGTAGTTTAACCCCATTCTGGGTGCAGACTCTTTGTTTTAGATGCACAAAAGACAAATTAGTGTATCCGATGTGCTGTAGTTGGCATAGAAAACACTCAGATGAACATTCCCAAGTATAACAACATGTTCAAATATGTTAGGTTAGGTTATGTTAGGTTTATATTGTACAGTTAGAATGAACGGAAAACTGTGTGAGTCATAACTCTATTAAATGTAACAGGATACATAAGCATTTGTTTCAGAACATTTATACATAATTCAACCCCATCTTCTCCATCTTCTGTGTAAATCTGTATAAGTACTGTGGCCTAAAGCCCACCTGTGGTTTAGCTTCATTACAGGAAACGCAATAACTGGGAGATTTAAATGAAGAATGGCATGTCTTAGCTTTAATGAAGAGCTGGTGTGGGAACTAAATCCTTAGTGTAGCTCTTTAGTCACTAGTCCATTTTGTCCCTCACAGAGCCTGAAGGCAGTGAGACTGGATCTGATTACACATGGGAGATGGGGAAAAAGGTATTTACTGCTATAAAGTAATCGATGGTGATTTTACAATGATTTCACAGTCTTTGCTTCAAGTGCTATCAGATAGTTAAGGTTTCCTTAGTTTTTCTTTTTGATGACTAATTATGCAATCAAATCCCTTATGATCAATCTTCACCTACAAAGGGTATATTGAGTTTTTTATGAGATGTAATCTCGAGACCTTTGCTCTTTTCCTGTTGTATAAGGGAGTTGTAATGTGGTTGCCAGGGTGGTGTGAGGGGGTATTATCTGGGGGGAAAACAGAGGCGAGGAGTCATGTCTGTGCTGTGAGTCAGAGTAACCCTAGGCATTACTGCCCTGCTGGGAGGAGCCCTGCCAAGCCCTCCTACTTGTTCCTGATCTGGGTAGATGGTGCTCAACTGTGCCAATATAGGACCAGTCTTCCCAGTCTTACGCATCATAAAAGAGGTGGGACGAATGAACTTATCGAGCACTAAAACCCAGAATCAAAATCAAGGATCAGCATCATTTCTGACCGTTATTGCAGCCTTTTATGAGTTCAGTGGCACTTGCTGAAAATGGAATCCGTTTGTTTCTGAACCCTGTGAATCAGTGGGTGTATTTTGAGAACAGTAAATTCCTAATGGTGCCCTCATTGTAGGAGAAGAGTCATAACATTTGAGAGGAGGAAAATCAGGAGACGAAGCACTCCATTCAGTTAAGCAGAAAAAGAACATTGACATGCTTTCTGGTTTATTTGCAAAAATGTACATATTGCTGAATTGCTTTTGGCAGTAGTGGAATAAATTTCTATAGTCTTCAAAATGAAGAATTAAACACTAATGACTGTACTTAAAGGTTAGTGTGATTTCATAAAATGTATCAGGGGCCTTCCCACGTCTGACTTTAGTATTGGTTTCAATTGTCATGCCTGGACATGTCTGCTAAGCTCAGTTTTAGCGTGTGTAGCAGTGCAGAGTCACTCCTCTGTGCTCCAGAAATTACGCAGGAGCTTTGTGGTTTGGAAAAGTTTGAACAAGATTATGAAATGACAGTGTTAAAAAGCCAAGCCGTGGGCTCGTATGGCTTGTGCAGGGGGAAAGTGGAATTCCTCTTTTAGAAAAATGGACACCTTTTTGTTGGATTTATTTTCCACATTTTTTTCTTTGACTTTCTCATGCAAGTGGGTTATCATATCTAGTCTAATCAAAAATATCTCACCTTACCCATTTTATATGCACATGAAAAAGAAATTTGCATGGCAGCTAAAGGAAAGACTGGGTAGTCACTGGTGAGCGTGTGAGGGCCCCTGTGAAGGGTAACAATCCTCCTTAAGAAGGATTATCTGTAACGCAGTGGCTTCATAACTGGAAGGATAGGATTAACTGGAGTTAATGTGGCAGTAGGGTGTAACGAAGTAAAGATTCATGAAATACTGATAGAGTTCAACACTAACGATTAGCGTATACAGTTATTTTTACTTACAATGACTAATTTGTACCATTTTTAAATGAAATAAATGAAATGATGGTTTCAGACTTTTTGGTTAAAAATGCAGAGGGTCCACTCCATATCAGAAACCAGCCTTACAACAACACTGACGTCCTATTTTTATTATGTATTTTTAATTTCTGTAAGGTGACCTTGAGTGTCAAGAAAGGCGCCCGAAATAAAATGTATTATTATTATTATTATTATTATACCAGTGGAATGCTTGTGATGCTAACGATTCATTTGTTGGGCTGCACACTTACTCACATCTTTGAGTGAACATTATGTCAGCGTAATGTCAAATTTATGACAAATGAAAATACCCTTCATTTATTGCAGCATGTGTATGGTGTGGTCACATCATGAGGAAACGGCACTGATACAGCCATGGTATGGGCCAAGATTCCATTGCCAAGAGGATTCTGAAGAGCACCATAAAAGACGGCAGATGTGGAGGAGAGGAAAGGGAGACCTGCATGGACAACGTGCACAAGTGGATCAATGCGGGCGTCTCAGGACCAGTGAGACAAGCTCCTCACTGCCGCCTCATCCCTCATGCCCTTTTCAACCTAGCAAGGTGTGCCTTAATATGCTGTCGACATCTCCCATAATATCTGAAAGGAGTTCACATGGCGGCTACCTCATGCTTCTGCAATGGGGTTTTCAGATGCACATCATAAGCATGGAAATCTTGAGCTTCATACTTCATAGCTGTATCAAATCTGCTTCTCAAAGCACCCAATAAAAAAAAATCCTCAGTGTTTGTAAACATGTCAAAGCCAAATAGACCCAAAACAAATACACTGTCAGATGTGAAGTGCTTCTTCCTGAGAATATATTACACCTCAACAATCTGCTGCACAGCAATGAGCAATAGGAAGAATCGATGCTGGCTTGTATACGACAATAATGCAACCAGCACATGAGTCTGAGGTAGTTATCATAATGATGAGCGTAGAGCCAAATGACAGCACAGGCGTCTGACAATGCCACGTTAAGGCGCACAGCTGTTATCCGAGGACTCTCTGCCAGACCGCCCTGCACGTCAGCAGCCTATCCAAGTCCTGTACTCTCCAATTGTTTTGGTCACCTATATATAGTTCCTTAAAGCCCACTCTGCCATACAAAGACCTCTTACTTCTGTCCTCACACTCATGAGCACGCGTGTTGTGCCGTGGCTCTGGGAATGCAGGGACGATGAACCCTGGTGGCTATTTGAAGCATTGTTCAGATAAGCCTGCTGTGCGGCGACCGGGCCAAATGCTACTGCACCGTGGGAAAAAGAACAAATGGTGCTAATGTCCTGGACAAGCTGGAGAAACTGTTGGCAAACAATGTGGTGGGAATGAGGAGCGCTGACATTCTGAAAGGTTGAGAGGGCTAATACCATCTCCAGGGTCTCAGCCCTGTCAATGAGAGACAATAAAGGCCTAGGGAGAGGTGTGTGTTCAAGGAATCTGCTCAACTGTGATCTAACTAATGAGTAGAAACTTGATTTAGACCTTTTAACAAGTCACAAGCTTTACTAAGGCCATGGAGGCTGGTAGGTTCAGGTGCAGTGGACCAGTGAGGGTGTCCACCTGACTGCAAATTAACTATCTTATTCAGCCATGGCCAATAAATAATAACATGGTGCCCTTTTGCTGTGACAGGAAATGTCAGTATTGACTTTCTGCAGAACAGAGGAAGTCCTCATCGTCCTATTCTTGGAATGTTTAACGAGAGTGCTCTATTGTATTGTAATGTCTCACTGGTTTGTGTTTTGAGATTCAATATTTCAGAATTAATTAATTATACTATTTTATAATGAAAATACACTTCTTTAGTAATTACCTTTACTCTAAAGATTGTAGTGACTTTCCTAATTTAAAACGTGTTTCTAAAGATAAGATGCACTACATATAATGCATAAATAAAATACTTTATTTACTCTAAACGAAACAAGGTTATAATTAAATGCTTCAGTTTCACATTCAGCATGAGACTCAATGACAGTTGTTTTACATGTAAACAATTGGTTTAATCGTAATGTATCACGTACCTTCTTCTTTGCTCCTATGAAAGTACACTGTACACAATGCTTCACCTGTTGAAATCACTGGTGTCACTTGAGATGATCTCAAACAAAGAAACAAAAGAAACCCTAGAATGAGGAAATGCTAACCTAGACCCATTGCCCCACCGAGCCAAAACATTGTTTGAATACAAGTTGAACCATGAAGCCATATCACCTTAACTGGGTAATAATGCAAATCCCTCAGAAAACATATCACCTTGTTGTCATACCTATTTTATGGAAATGCTGTCAACGTCTTTGCTAACAGAGGAAAAATCTGAGACCCAATATGCAGCAGCTATAATAGGAAGGATTTTACCGCTCATCCAGATTCCAGGCTATTCTAAAACCATGCTGGTCAGAACTAGTAATGAAACTAGAAATCAAGATGCTAAAATTAACACTACATATTAATTAGAGGAGTTAGCTGCTTTCCTCTGACTCAAACTCCAAATGGCTCACCGAGTTAGAGTAAACTAACCTTGCCTCACACTGCTATCTGCAGACACCAAGGTCTCAGACTGTATGCTGCTTCTGCAGGGAAGACTACATGATGAAAGCAAGAAAGTATCATATATGATTATATAAGTATAGATTATCTCATGCTATGACTTCATTGAGACTTCAACTATCTAACAGTTAGCCCCAAATTTACTAACTTTATGTAAAATTCCTCATTTTAATAAGCTATGCATTTATTAATGTAGCCGTTATTCGCTATACTTAAGTAGGTCCAAATATATGAACTTGTCCTCTATAATATAGAATAATAGGCAATTTCCAGTACATTTAAGATGTGAGATCTGTCTCGCTTATTAATAATAGACAGACATCAAACTCATGACCATTACTGACCATGGGATCAATCTCATGGCCAGCCCAATCTCAGCTCATTATTTACATATGGATTATTAGGGAAATTGTTGTTCTCTAAAGTGTCTTAGGGCATCAAGTCTAGAATAAGGCCGTTATTATTTTAACACAGCTAATTCCAAGTCAAGCAGAAGGCCGAGGGACACAAAGCTTGTTCAGTTCCGTGAAATGGCCGTTTCCGCTGCAGGACATTAAAGGATGAGCCCCACACTAGAGCCGCGGGGCTTTAGAGGGGCACTGGCGTGGCCGTAGGGGCCAGAACAGAGGGGCAGCTTTCAGCAGGGGCAGCTGCCACACGCAGGGCGGCCTCTACACAGGATGTATCGGGTGGAAGGGCAGCTGCTCACGCCTGTGGACCGGAGGGGCCTCTGTCTTGACATTTTGCTCAAAATGTAATTTTTAATCCAGAGAAATCTGCAACTTTATATTGTACAACTCTGGAATTTTTAAGATAGTGGCATGAATTACAGATTTGATAAGGTTTCATGTTGTTAGTCCAAGAAACCTGAAGCCAGGGCTCTGTAAAACAACATATGTTGTATCTTGCCCAAGTGCTTCCTGCACATCTGTATATATAGCTAGCAGAGAAATCTCCCATTACTGTAGATTTGTTTTAATCATCACATCAAGCTGTTTGCTGAACCTTACCACTGAGAGAGAATTACTAATTCAAGCTACAGGGTAACTTTTTTTGTTTTTTACAGCTTCTACAGTATCCGTTTACAGAATTTCAAACTTCTGAAAAGCTTGCATATTCAAAGACTGTTCCATAAGGCACTGGTTCCGAGCCTTCTATGGCGATGCCTTTACAGCCTCCGTTTTTTTTAATTCTTGTCTCTTCTCAAGGACTACAAGACCAGAAAGCATTGCAACACCATTCCAACTTGATCTTGAAAATGTACAGACGGGTAGCTATGGAGAGTATTCACCTGCCTGTAGGTCCCACGGAAGGCTCTGAAGCACTGAACTGAAACAGTATCAGCACTGCAGCCAGGGCCCACAGCCAAAGAGGTGTTGGGTTGGGAAAACTGACAGAAACGGCAACAGTGTCAGTGCTGGCGGAATCTCGGCTGCTAGATTAGCCCTTGAGACAGGGCTTTAAGAATGCAGGGCACATTCCATACACTGCAGCTTGAAGAGCCAGAAGCTGGCTCTCGTGGCCACTGAAGCAGAGCCTTCAGCGCAGGGATTCCTCACATTCTCCGCGGCAGGAAGAAGCCACGTCAGCAGGAACCTCTTTTCAAGTAAACATTTCACTCGTTGAAGGTCATGATCCTATTCCGACATTCTGCAGAGGGTGTGGAAATTCTTATAATTTTTTTTTCTTCTTCTTTTTCTTCCTAGCCTCAGACAAATTAAAGATAGGGAGGGGTGTGCAATGTAATAAAGTTGTTACACACACAGGCGTAATAGACATCCAATGCTGTATCACATAACACAATGTTTAATAGAATACTATTTTGTACAAATTCAGAACAATATTGCATTAAAACCCAAGACAATCCCATTAAGGCCATTTCTAGCATACAGCTAATACTGGGCCAGTGGCTGTAAGATCTGCCGTTTCAAGCAGTATCTACTTTTTATATATTTTTTTTTTATTAAAAAGGGACTTGTGCACATGATCACAAAATGAAAACTTGACAAGAATGTGCACAATCAGCACTTTCTATTTTCACCATTTAACAAGGACAAACAGCAACTTTGAAGTGAGGTCTATGATGGCATGAGCCTGTCATTCACCTAGCTACGCTTCTACCCTGACTTCCTGTAGCTACTCTTCCCTACCCTAACTTCCTGAACATCCAAAATGAAGTACAATTAATGACAAATCGCACCACTCTGTTCTTCCATATGGAATCCTAAAAGCATTGGCAACCTAACTTTATGATCAATGCTAATGGAAATAATAACTACTGCTCTGAAAAGTTAAACAAAAAAGAAACACAAGGACCCTGGCTGCTTAAACATTGAGCCACACTGAAGGACAGAAGTGTTCCCACGTAGCTGCACATGCTGTACTGATCTTGCGCTGGTCTCAGGCCTGTTGGTAAATCAGAGGTGCTTTTGCACAGTACTCCATTTCATTTGGCTACGTGTCACTCCAAGTGAAGATGTCATCTCAAAACCGACACTGTGTTTACTAAGTTGTAACAGAGAGGATTTTTTTAATGATGGATGTTAAGTAGACAGCAGTTTCGGTAATTAATTTGTTAGACATAAAACAACCCTGAGTGACCTACAGCATGATTAACAACAGGGATGTATTCACGGGTCCATAACGTCACAAAACATGGCTACAGTTACAGCAAGGGAAAGCACACAAAAGACATTTAGGCTAAAAGACATACGAGCTGAAAAAAACACAAAGGATTATATCCTCGTTGCACAGAACCTCCAGTCAAACACAGACTAGTGTACAAAAAAAAAGGCCTCCATTCAAAAGAAAACGGGGATGAACTGCAGAAATGTTGTATTTCGTCACGGATTTTGGACGGTGAGGTCACCTCCATACAGCGTAACCATAAATAATCATGCATTTCCTACATGGCATTTGGATTGGTATTGCGTTGATCGGGGTGTATGTGGCAGGTTGAGCAGCGGCCGGATCGCTCAGTTGCACTGCCAGCCAAAAGCGGCTGCTGCCTCTGTTCTTATTGCTGCTTACACTCAGCGGGCTGAGGCTCTTTCTACGGAGACACAGAGAGGATGGATGGAGGGAGGGAGGGGGAGAGAGAGAGAGGGAGAGGGTTATGAGTACTTAACTGAACACGTGGAAAAAAGATGGGGGGGGGGGATGTTGTAATGAAACTAGGGAAGACTCAGAACAAGTAAACATACTTAAAAAAGGAAGGAGAGTGGAACAAACATTTAGCTGCTGTAAAACAGAGTGGGAGTCACAGAAGGAATCTGAGTCACAAACACCGTCACTGGTCTAAAGCCCAGTTCAGCCAAAATTCCTGATGTGCACATCCATGCAACAGTCAAACTCTAAAACTGAGGGGTTCACATCAACACAAGCGAAAAACCCAGATGGGTTTAAATTGCTGTGTTAGTAAAATTATAGTACAGATGCTATAAATATAAGAAAACACGGTGCAGTGAATGCTCCTGGCAACCCCTGGAAACAGTGAGTCTGGACCAGAAATGGGAAATCGGCATTTCAACTCATCAAATCAACTGGCATTTTCAGGTTTTAAATCACATTCTCCCGACAACTTTATGGACTAGTGCTGAGTAACTGATCCCACTTTTACTAATATGATGCACCAGCACACCCTGTGTATAGACAAAACCAAACAGATCCCCCTCTCCCCTATAGAGAGCATCTGCTTTGACATGGTAGTTCATCGCAAGCATGTCAAAGTGCCACCGTGACATCTCCCTGCCACCAGCAGCTTCATTTCAACCCCTCTGTCTGAACTGGGCTTAGGGGAACTGGGAAGGACTTCATTCTGAAAATCCAGACATGGGAGAGGACAGTGTGGAGCACAAAGCAAGCAAAGGACGAGATGGAACTGGTGTCCCTTACCTAGGAACGCATGGAAGTGGAAATGAATCATGCCTGCAATGGGGACAAAGGGCATGGGGACAACAATCAGTTCACACACCGCACATGCAGTTACATTACACTGTGAGCCAATCATCAACATCCAATCGCTCCAAACCACACTATTAACCATTATTAAAGCCCTTCACCGGAGACTTAGGTGCGGAAATTCAACTTGGGGCGCAGATGCTAGCGTTAGCTGCTACCGAGACAGACTATGAAATTTCCCATTTATTACCATGTCGAGAGAGCATAAGCCTGTGTGATTAAATACATTTATGGGCAGAAATGTGGGAAGGGGTCTGTCCAGCAGCGAGAGATGTGTGCCAGCAGTGGGCGGAGCCTGCATACGTGGGGAGGGATTGGCTGATACCAAAGTAAAGCCCAAGTTTTCCCCTCTTCATTTGCATTTTTCTGTGTTTTTGGGAAGCATCTGTTTTTCTTTGTTGAATGTCGCAGGCTTACAGTGGCCAGTGTGTATAGTTTAGGGGTATAGGGGTGAGTCTCATCATTCAAAAAGCCTGTTTGTAAGTGCAGACAATGCATTTGAGAGCATGTGCTAAAGAAAAAAGAAAAACCATTTCTCTGACAGGTCTAGATACTAACTTTGGGGTCAAAGTCACCATCCTCCTCTTCTCCCTCCTCATCAAGGTCCTGAAATACACAAATAGTTTCCTTTCAAAACACAGTCACTTATACATGTCAATTCTAATTAAAAGCAGACCAATAGTGAGGTATGCGCAAGTACATAAACTGACCTCCTCTTCTCCTTCTTCAACATCCTCCTCTTCAAACTGTCTCCGCACAAACAAAACCACACAGGTTGAGTTAAAAGGACAGCAAGGTCATAAAAGCAAATCTACATCAGATCACTCTCACAAACATGACATCAGGGAACGTGCGACAGAATCAGAGGAATCCTGAAGGCCTGAGAACGGTAACATACACTCTCATCATCTTCCAGTGCTTCTCCTGTGAAGTACAGCACTGCTCTGGGGATGATCCTCTCTCTGAAAAAATGGCCTATCTCAAAATCTGTGGCAAGAGTGAAGTCTAGGTCCTCATCCTGAAACACACAAACACCACAGTCACAAGTGATTCTCAGCAGCCCTGAGACTAACACAAGTTCATCCTATCCTTAATTAAATGTTCATCAAATAAATTATTTATTTTTATCAAATAAATTACAGCTGAAAAAGAAAAAGAAAAAAAACTTCACCACAACTTGGAGCTCATAGATGTAGGACGCACCATCTTTGTCTAACCAGTAAGTCTAATTAGGTTGCTCAGCTCAACATTAGCTATGGGGGTCTAGGTATTACCGGAAAAGTATCCTTGCGCACACACTTCTGTAGACAGAACACAGGAGTGGAATGTATTCAAATTGTCTGACATCTTTGACTCAAGACGTGGGCTGACAAGACGCCATTAACATGTCTCTGTTGTAATGTCTGCAAGACGCCTACATGGTCCACAGAGCAGATGATCAAAATGTTTACAAACAGTGGAAGAGGGAGATGAACAACTTGGCTCCACTCACCATTCCATCTGGAGACGCTGCAAAAGAGAGAGAGAGAGAGAGAGAGAGAGAGAGAGAGAGAGAGAGACGGGGGGGGGCACAGTGTGACAATATCAACATTCATTCTGCTTTTTTTATCATCAAGCTAAGAGACTAGATACAGGGGAACAAAGATCGAAAGAAAGATGAACTGTAAGATAAACACAAAGGGAAAAAGAAAGAAAGTAAAGTGAGGGCTGGAAAAAGTCTCCATTATCTGAAGTCATGTGTCTCCTCTTACTAAAACAATATTACATCATTTGGTCTCGTAGTTACAGCTATGGTGACGCATCGACTCCACCATTGCCTACAGGTATGTGCCACACCTATGTGAGGAATTCTTAGGAAATCAGTCCACCACACACACCTAAAGACTGGTCGCACAGATGTCAAAACTACACTTTCCCACAGTCTCAGTGCAAGCATGGCAGCATTCTTGAACTGTTTGACAATGACAGTGCAAAACCAATGTGTTGAAGGGTAGTGCTCCGAGGTATGTCAAAAGTATGTCTTACAGCAGATGTGAATGGTGTAAAGGATATGAATGGAAATGCCCTGGTTTGGCTGAGTCGTAAGAGGAAATGCTGACAGGTCTTTGAAGTTTTAATAGCAAATAATTAAGCAAAAGTGACCCAGGTGAGGTCCAGGTTCATGTGCTTTCACGCCAACACCAATTACCCTTTGAAGGGAGGGGAACTACACTGGGTGGTGAGATGAACAGGCAAAGGATGACACTAACTCTAGTTTGGGGTTGAGCCACCCCCCCGCCCCCACCACTAATCTGATCACCCGACTACGCAAACCCTCAGCATAACAGTACTCAGTCCTTCTTTCTGCTTTTCAACAGCAAATTCAGTCCTCCCTCAGTCTCCCCTCAGTAGTCCAGGGCACCTCAAACTTTTCAGTAACATATCAGTGCTACATGAGCTGTGTATGTACTACAGGTCTCCAGTCTAGCTGACCACATAGTTTAATTAACAGGCCTCTTTAGCACAGACAAGCTAAATAGGAAACCATGTAGAATATCCATTCTGTGCTCCCTCGTGACCAAAAGTGGAAAAAAATAGTCACAAGTAGCAATGTCACATTGCCAGAAGCAATATAGCCTTTACAAAGTCACACACACTTTGCCAGGAACAAACTATTCACATTCCTCATTTTATAAGCAACAACTTCAGAACTGACGTGTCCCACGAGACTGACATTTTCTGTGTGATGAATGTGTCAAAGAAGTAGTTTGGTTTGTCCTTTTATAGGCAGTGTTCTAGTATTATTAGAGCATAGCCTTTCAGCCACACCAAAGTCATTCTCCACATCATACACTCCCATTCAGGTTTTCCTTTGGTCTACATGGAAGTTCATTTTAAAACTCATAAGCCTGTGGTGCCACCTGCTGGACACTTTCACTGACGTATGGGGCTTTACCTAGCTGAAACACTACAGAACACAAAGGATTTTTCGATGTCTTACCTTTGACTGGGTTAAAGAAATTAAAGAAGGAATCTTGGGGGACCTCCTTGGTGATCGTCCTCACTGTTCCTCTCCCTTTGTGCTTCTGCTTTTTCTTGATGGTTTTCACCGTCACGTCTTTGCCTTTGTGCCAGTCAACCTTACAGCTACATAAAAGACGGACCAAAACACAGAAAACACTTTTGTTCTTAAACTTTTTTTTTAGTAAGCTTCAGAAACACTAAAAGCACATTCAGTGTTAGAGGCCAGTTTATCTTTATTGCATGTTTGAGTTGCTGACAGCATGTGACCCCATGACAGGCCCCAGTGTGTCTCACCCCTCACAGTCCACGATCTCTGGCCCTTCAAAGGAAAATGGGTCTGCTGCATCTGGCTCAGATTTCATCTTGTACATTTTGGTAAGGACTGTGTTGCTAAAATAGCCATTGGGCTCAAAGTGGAACTCCAATGTGAAACTCTGATGATACAAAAGAATAAAACAAGTGTGGAAAATCCCTCCACCAAGTAAAACACATGAATAAAACTATGGCCATCAAGTGGAAATGAGCGTGTAGTACCAACCATTGGCTGTCCAGGCTCAGAAAACTTCACTTTGATGTCTTGCAAATGCTTGAGGATGGGTTCATCGTGCTCCTGAATGGGACATGGACACGGGATGAGCACTTTGGACACAGAATATAGTCAACACACCAACTATAGTGAAAAGACTGTTGCTACTGACATCAAGCTCTCCATACTACAGAGTCGAATCTCAGGGTGATTCCACCAACCACTATTAAGCACAAACACCCCCCCCCCCAAACCCCACCTTCATTCCCGCTCCTTTTGCAGGTAAACCAACATCTCAAGCCCACTGGCCTGCTCTCCACACCACTATTCCCTGCTCTCCACACCACTATTCCCTGCTCTCCACACCACTATTCCCTGCTCTCCACACCACTCAGTAGCCATCTAGCCTTTGGCCTTGAAGAAGTATATCAGTGCTTTGTGGTGAACCCCTCAGCTTCCTTTGCATGTTCATGTTTGCAGTGTTTACACAAGACAATTTTAGGTACACGACCAGTACAGGTAGCAATTCCAGTCCTGGCTGGTTTACTCATTTTGCTTACGAGGAACCGGCCTGTCTACTCATGCAAAGGAATGGAAGAGCTTGAGCAGACAGCATAAACGCACCTCTCTTGGGGCACAGAAAGGAAACACATGATGGATCTGATCTAAAAACTCCTCCCAACCAGCACTGCACTTTCAATAGCATCTGTTCATGTCAAATGCTTCTACATGTATCCCTAGTTAGCCTGTGCTGTAAAGCATACTGCAACAGATAAACAGTGGATTATTAGGCAGGCCAGAAATGAGGTTAGTCATGCTTAGCCACTTTCTTTCATAAGACAAACTATCCCTGTGACAGGTATGCATAATTCATTCACTGTCTAAAGAAACCGTTAGGTGTTGTACTGTGCGCCGTCTAGTTAGTCTAGTATTGCAAGATTCAGATTTTGAAGGAAAAGTCCTCCTCGGTCTTCAGAAGGTGGAGGACACCCAACCTGCAACATCTCTCCCAGCATGTCCACGTGTTTGAAAATGGTAAGCCAAAACTCTGGGATGCCCTTAGGCTCATCGGCAGGAGCCGCATCCTCTTTCTTTTCCTCCAAGGCAATCTTCTTCTTCAGGTCCTCCTGTCAGAACACACACCGTCAGCCGGCACTGCACAGCTTTAATTGTAGCCACCGTAACAGCTAGAAATTCTTGCAAATCTGTTTTTAACATTTCCAAACGCAGCCCTTCAAATTATTTCCAGTGTTCATCCTTTTTATATTTTGTGTTACTAAAGTCATCACACAGTCTATGGACAACAAACGTAGCACCAGGTCCTGACAGATCATGACCTCTCTCAGAGGAGGTATATAGGTATATAATAAGCAGAACTTACTGCCAGTTCATCGTCCTCCTCCTCTTCACTGTGCCATTCACACTCCTCATCTGTAGGCTCCACTGCTCCAGACACCACCGCATGCCTCTGAACACACACACACACACACACACACACACACACACACACATTTTACGCAGTTGTGCAAATTAAAAAACATACAAAAATATACCTAAAATATACAAATCCCTCTGACTTATTTGTTCGAACAGATAAAATGTTACAGACACCTAAACCTTTTAGTAAGGAAATAAGTTTTAGCAGACAGTATTCAGCTTTAACACAGCCCAGGAAACAGTTAGATCTGGATAAGAGACGTTAGCTGTTCGTTTGGGTGTGACAAGAATGTCGCACAGGGACGTAGACTACAGGCCACCGAAATGAGCCTGAGCTCCTATTGTTCCTCGTGCACAAAGGACAATAGACACTACTGCTAATTGGTGTGAATTATAAGGCCAGACCCAAGAAAATATTTGTCTGCTATATGCAGTGTGATAATATTTATAAGGTGGATGGTTGACTCATTATGGTGGGATTAACTGTTTACCTTTTCAAAGATGGGCTGGTAGAGACCAGCATACTTCCTCTCCAGCTCATGAACTTCCTCGTAGAACTTGGCCTCTATATGAGCACTCTGGACCTGCAGTCCCTTCAGAGCGTAGATTCTCCTCCTCACTGCCTTGGGCAGGGTGCTGATGTTCGGTATCCTGCAGAACACTGAGGCTGTTAGCTGTTGTTACAACCTATATAAAAGCTAAAAGCTGTCGCTATGGAAGGTGGAAAAGCTACACAAAATTCTGAGGTGGTGACCATGCCAAAACACTGAAGGGATTTACAATGTATTCATATTTATTCTATTATATTTATTCATATTCGTACTCATATTTATGCATTACCCGTATTCATATATCCCATAAATGAGTGCTGTATTCTCACTATATTTCTGATTTTATTTTACAACTCATCTATAACTTATGTTTCAGTGATATTTGACATATATCCATCCATATAATTTTCCATGGAACTCACCTTTCTAATTGAGAGATGACCTCTGGTCTGTCAGACTGGGAAGCTTTGATTCCACTCTTACCTGAGTCAATTAAAATGATAGTTTGAAGCAATTTGTGAAATACACCACAGACTATTCAAAAACGGTGTATATATATGACAATGTCATTAAACCTTGATAGTATAGAAGAAATATAATTTCCGTAGTTAATCACCACTCTTTAAAAACATTATGCAATTTGAGTGTTCTATGTGACAGGCTGATGTAAAGTAAAGGAACATTTGAAACCCTTAATACATCCTTAACATACCTCTGGCTTCGTTCTTTTCATTTTTTCGAGCTTCCATTGCAGTTACCCTACCCTTTGGCTAAAAGAAAAAAAATGGTTATGTTTATTTCATGTTCATATTAAGTGTACTTTTACTAAGTAAAACATTAGTTTTTTGTGTATTGGCAGCTTAGTCATTAAAAACTGCAATTAGACTGATCTATTTCCACCACATTTTTTTCATACAACTGATGTCCACACCGACATCCACTTAATTTCGGATCTCCTCACTTCATTTCAGGAACCAGCTAGGTAGCCACAACAGTCCATCATGTTCTAGCAGCTCAACATGCACGCTAGACTCCGTCAAGTAGACGCAAGAGTTGCCACAGCGCACACACACCTCATTAAAACTGCACCACAGGCTCTAAAGAAAACTTGGCCGATTGCATTTTCTGCCCTTCCAGTCATGACACTCGAATAGCGTAGCTGGGCTCGAAAGATGAGCGGGTGTATCCTGTTCCTTCGCGAAATTTGTCTTTTTAACCCCCTTCAAAACAAGTTCTCATCTCTAACCACTGAAACCAAATTCATCACTCATCACTCTTTCAATACAAGACAAACTGAGCCCGACCAAACACGTTCATTTAAACAAGGAGATGGCTAAACTTTACAAAACCATTCGATAAACTCGACATTTGTAAACAGCGAGCGAAAGGCCCGTTGAATCCTCCCGAGGTGTTTGTGACAGCTGCCGTTTTAAAATAGTCGGCACGACAACATGACGCCCGGTCTTCCAACAACTGGCGAGTCCGGCGAGATCAAACACATCGGACAGGAGGATCCGCTGGTCCAACTTTCCGCTCCGCAATGCCATGTGCGCTTCCGTGCGCCACACAACACGCCAGCAACTCACACCACGGTAGAGAACCGTCTCATATAGTGGACACTGCTTATGTCCCTAGCTGTTCTACACAGGGCCGCGTGGTTAAGTACTGCATCTGCGAGGCTGTTTCCAGTGGGGGATTATTGTAGTACATCAGCTGCATGAAGTCCATCCGCTTCAGACGCTTTTCATCCACTCATCTAAACGCCCGAAAAGAAAAGTCCCCCTGCACATGTCCTGAACTGCCTGTACGTTTGACAGCATCTGAAATGCGAAACGTGTTCGCCTGTGCGTCTTAAGCCGTGGTATTTCCAGACAGAGAGGTTCAAGCAACTTGAATTTACTGAGATCGTTTTGAAAGAAAGTATATAAACGCTAGGTGACGCACAAAGGGAAATAATCGTGCCTTTGACTTACCGCAGATTTCGAGCTGTCCTCACGCTCTAAGGAAACTGAGAAAAGCAAAATCGCCTCGCAAGATTCGCGTCTCTCATTGGCTATCTGCTCGTCACGTTCACAATACGCAAGCGAATCACGAATGGTCTTCTTTGATGCCAAACTTCATTGGTTGTGAGAGTGCTGCGAAGTGAAACGTTTTATTACAGTACTAGGCCAAAAGGTAATAATATTGAAAAAGGAGCCTAATTGTTTGTTGGCGTGTATGAATGAGTCTAGTATTAAGTCACTTTGTATTCACTGGATTGTCTGATCAGCTATAGAAATCTTCATACTTTTGTGGTTCTTTACTGAACCTTTAGAACAGGTTTGCCTAATACCAAAAAGACAAAAGTGTCATCCCAGTCACAAGCCCCCTCAGGCTAATCATTATTCTTATTTTCCATTTTCAAACATTAATGAGCTGGGTAAGAAGCAAAAGTAGTTGTACACTGACGTACACTGGCTAGAGGGCCATGACGACTGGGTTTAAAATGTAGTGTTTACAGGAATAAACACAATACACTTTGAGCTTTTTCTTTTAAGTCTGCCTTATAATGTATTTTTACAAAGAATAGTATATTGATCAATCGTTAACAGGGCAATAAAATGTCACCTACATACACTCACCAGCCAATTAGAAACATCTAATAGTTGCTGTACTGTGCAAAAGTATTCAAAAGTAATGCCATTAAACAGCTGAGATATATACAACTGCTCTTAGGCATACATTCTAAGTGTAATGGGTGTTTATGTTCTTATAAGTACAGGAAAAAAACATGGTCATCATATATTAGATCATATATTATATGCCAAAGATGTGGTAGATAGAAATGACATTGAAAAAGTGAAGCATTCATTTAATGCTGTTCAGAATGGTCACCTATATCTGGTCAGAAGTAGTTTTGTGTCCTCTAGCTCTCCGGAGACTCAATTAATCGAATGAAAACAAAGCCAAACATAAAAGTGCACTAACCAGAGCTAAAGAACGCCAGTGTAACAGTACTATTATTGTCTGACAATCGGTCAAAGAAACACAAAAGGCTTATAAAGGGTAGAACATAATAACATAACAACCCCCAGGTGGTGTGACGAATGAGACATAACACACACAGAGAACAGAGAACACAGAGGACTTGTGAAACAGAACATGAGAACATAAACAAAACGCCACATTTGATGCCACTGCCATCTAACACAGGGAAAGGGCAGGGTACATTCCCACCCAGGCTCTGCCTAGCCAAGAAATTTTAGGGAGGACAACCCCCCCCCCCCCCCCCCGGGTCTTTAGCAACAGGCTCAGGAAGGCTTTGGCTATGGCTGCTCTCCTTAAGGTGGTGCATGGATCACAGGTTCCTTGCTGCCTCTGACAGCTGTCCTGGCGTGAGATCAAGGCAGGACTGATATAGATTACGTGCCTCTGGGAACAGTCCTTACATCCCAGAAGAACTCCAGAGCATCCCTGTGCACACGGAGAGCCAGGGGGCTGAACAAGGTCCCAATGAGTTCCAGGGAACGCCGCACTAGCAAATCAGTCTGTTGAGTCCACTGAAAAGAGAGGGAAGAGCCAACACAACATACAGACATATACAAAACAGATAGAACTGAATAGAACACAGAACACAAAAAAGAGAGTGTTGCTTCCAAAAATAGTCAACAAGCATAAAATGTGCAGGAAAAAAAATAAGACAAACGTGAGTCTCATGAGTCTTACTATGAATGAAAACAAAACGAAGCATAAATGTGCCATTAGGGTCCATTAGGGTCTTAGAGTGCAAAAGGCTCTTATGAACCTCCTGTATAAACTGGCATCCCACAGACACACTGCCATTGAGTAACAACTTTCACCTGACTGCATAGCATTTATTCACAGGCCTCCTTGATGGTGTAACCAAGGAGCTTCTCCTTGCTTGGTGAAACGCACTTCTCCAATTTACAATACAAGCTGAAGGACCTGGCATACATCATGCACATGTTGATCTAGGGACCAAATAGATCAAGATGTCATCATAGAAATCAATAATAGATCTACCCAGAAACTCCCTTAGGACCCTCCTTAATGAATGCCTGAAATACAGAGAGTGCTGTGGCCAGGTCATACAAGAGAACTGGATACCCATAATGGCTGGAAGCCATTTTTAACAGTCTTCCCTAATCTTAATGTAACAAAAAAAAAGAAAAAGCACATAGCACTAAACCAGGAATGAGGACAAAAGCAGGAAAAAAAACAGAAAAAACAGACAAGGAAACAGGAACGTGAGCTGGGGACACAGAAGGAGGTACAGGAGACAATGGAGAAGGAACCAGGGACACAAGTGCAAAACCAAACCTGAAGCAAAATCAGAAGCGAGAGCGGACAAGGAAACAGGATTCAGAGGCAGAAGTAAATAGATGATCATAGACGCCGGAACAGGCAACAGCAGAAAGTGGACACAGGAACAGGAGACACAGAAACAGAATCAGAAGAACCAGGAATAGGCAGGACAGACTGATGATGACAAACAGACTGTCAGGGAGGACAAAGAGAACCAACAAAAGACATTAAATGATGAGGGACAGCCAGAGGCACAACAGGAGCATGAGGAAAACAAGAACACAAATCAAACCAGGCAGCAGACAACAAATCAGACCAGGCAACAGGAACATAAACACACTCAGGCACAGGAACAGACACACGGACAGGCACAGGAACAGACACACGGACAGGCACAGGAACAGACACACGGACAGGCACAGGAACAAAAGAAGACGCAGGAACAGAAACAGGCACAGGGACTGACAGGAGTAAAATCAAAACCAAGAACAGGGGAAGGGAGAAACACAAGCACAGGCAACATAGGAGGCACAGGCGGAGGACATGCAGGAGACAGAGGCACAGGCAACGCGGTTGGCAGGTCCAGAGACGTGGCCACAGTAGGAGGTGGGTTCGGCAGGTCCAGAGACGTGGCCACAGTAGGAGGTGGGTTCGGCAGGTCCAGAGACGTGGCCACAGTAGGAGGTGGGTTCGGCAGGTCCAGAGACGTGGCCACAGTAGGAGGTGGGTTCGGCAGAGGCTGCAGCAACAGCAGGCAGCATGTCTAGCAGGTCCAGAGGCGTAGCCTGAGGAACGGTTCTGAAACTGGCCTGGTGCGAGGCACTGGCACAGGAACAGAAGAAGTGGCGTCTTTCATCCCTGGCACTGGAGCAAAGGAGATGGTGTCCTTCATGCCAGGCTCTGGAGTAAATGGGGTGGCGTCCTTCATGCCAGGCTCTGGAATAGGCAAAGTGCAGTGTCAGCGGGCGAGCCACATTGAGAGGAGACTGGAAGGCCCCGGGAGAACACACAGACACAACTCACTCGTGGCTGTTTATGCGGCTCACGTTTCTGCTCACACGTGCTCACACGTGCTATGGGAAACTGGCAATGTTGCTTGAGAGCACAACAACTAACAAACCAATGGTTTGTTGTACATTCTAACTGCCTCACCTCAGCTTGCACTACTCCTTCCTTCCTGTAGCTTTGACCAGGACGTGCAGACTCGTGATGCTTACCTGGGGTCTCATTGCACAGACTGGTTGAAAGTGAAACTAACCGCAGTGAGTTCTCAGAACAACAAGACACCATTGTACACACAGCACTGGGGAATTTGGTGTCACCAACTTGGATTGTATGAAAACAGCTGAGGATTTGTCATCATGGAGAAACCACAAACTGGAGTCTGGCTCTTGCTGCCTCCTTGGATGGCTGGTTATTCTGTAACAGGAAGCGATGATGAGGCAGATGTGCTGTGAAGAGCAAGATTTATTATGCACAAATCCAAAATCGAGGTCATTAAGATGGTCCGCAGTCATTTATCCAATATGTACATAACTGGAGGACATACTGAGCAAATACAAAGCACAAACAAAGGCACAAACCTAAACACAAGAGACAACATGGTAAACTCACAAACAGCTGCTAGGAATCAATAGTAACAACAACCAACCCTGAAGAGGAGAGAACACTAGGAATATACACACAGCCTAAACAGGAGATAACTTAGACACAGGTGAAATCAATTACCAAGGGAGGAGAACCGAACAAGGGGCATAACTCAGAGAACGAAAACAAAAAGCACATGGGACAAAAACCAAAAGGTAAACCCAAAAATTCAAACATGAGACAGGGTAGCTATAGTAACAGACACTAGGGAGGGGTCAACCATGACACCTCCCCTGTTCCAGGGCAGCAGGGACTGTTACGCTCTGCTATGTTTACATGTGCAGGCTCCAGTGCTTTACATGTGCATGCTTCTTCCTCTTTATGTTTTGTTGAAGAGCAGTACCTGTTCCTAGATCCCACCTGTCCTGGGTCCCCACATCACTCTCAGGGTAGAGCTCACTTGCATTTCTGCTTGTTAGACATTGTTGTGCTTATTTCATGATTCTCGTGCTTTTGACAGTTGCTAGAGCTTATTTAATAGCATATTTTGGACAGCCCTTCTGGCACTGTTGTGTAATTGGCTCTGTAAATCTTTGCCATCTTGTTTGAACTTTGAAGCAGGTGTATGATGGGTTGCTGTTTCTTCTGCCATTTTGGGTTAGTTAGGGATTTAGGGAAGTGTATGTTTGGGATGGGTGATGTTGAAAATTAAAAATTAACTGTCAAAGTAGTCTTAGCAACGTCTATGCATAAAACACATAAGATTATGTATCAGTTTAGATTGTTTGGCCAATATGTCAGAGGGAAATTAGCTTAGTTGCTACCGCACATGTTCCATATTAGCACAGGAGGTATTGAAAGGTAAAAACTGTTGGAAGCAATTCGTTTTCGTAATTTGTTTCTGTCGACAAATAATGTTTGAGAAAGATCTTAAAGTCGATTGGGTAGTATAGACTAACTGAAACTGGTCTTCTTTCTGATGTCTTTTTTATTTGTTAGTCTACTTGCAGAATTATTTTTCATGTTGTCATATTGAAAAAAATAGTTTTCGTATGCATCTGGAAAGCAGACTTCACAACAACTTGTACGCATCTGGAAAGCCGAAACCTCTTTAAGGCGCCTTAGGGTGTTCGCTGAACCGTGGGGTTGGACTGTACGTAAATATGTGACGTAGCGTTAAGGGCCGGCTCTTATATTGTCCTCCACTTTCATTCATACTCCTATTCGCGTAAAGCGGTAGGCTGCGCCAAGTCCATCGGCTACTTTGAAACATCCATCCACGTCGTCACCCCGGTGGAAAACGGTAAATGTATGACTTCTTTTAGGTTTTAATCAGCTAACTTTTAGAGTCAGCTCCTCAACCTTAAGCACAGCTAAGATAAGATTGCAGCAGTACTCTAGCTATACAGTGCTGTTCTTCCACCAGTAACTAGGTTAAAGTGCACAGCCAGTGAGACCACGTATTTATTCTGTTACACCTTACAGGTGCACGTGAAACAGTGTTTAGTCTCACTGCAGGCGTATTGGCGTACTTAATAAATTGTTTAACGCCCACCATAAACATTAGTTGTTGTTTGGTTTACATTTTAAATATTTATGATTACAGATGGTTGCCTTCGTTATTTTGTAAATTTTGGTTTCCTCAGTCATGCCCTCTTCCAGTCGTGTGTTATGCCACAAGGTCTCTGAGGGCAACAATAGGCGTATAGTAAATGTTTTGTCAACACTGCATTGCAGCGTTGCACAACAAAGTTAGTAGGTGCCCGTGTATTAAGGGCACGAGTCCAAAGTCATTTGTAATTAAATATGAAAGGCACTTGGTATACATGTGTTCATATGCAAACGCAAGAGCTAAAATCATGCAGGCGAATGTCTCTCAAATCACTGACCGCGCGCTTTCACACGTTTCAGAATCCAAAGCGGTTAGTTTGGTCTTCAGTTGATCTGGCCAAACTTTTATGGGTATAAAAGTCATTCTGGTCTATATAATAGTCCTTCTGGTCTCGTTGAAAAGATATGAATGTATTTATAATAATAATAATAGATGGAAAGTCAAATAAATAACGACAACAACTCCATAATATTTTCCATAATAGGAAATACTGAAACTATATTAAGTTCTCTCTTTGCGGTTCAGCGCATGGTCTTTTCCATTGTCCCATGCTACAGCACCGTGACCTTTCCCCTAGTTTCCAGTTGCCCCGACAAATCATGTGATCGCTTTAACAGCGAGGGGGGAGGGGATGGGGCAGTGAACTTTGCGTTGTCGTAGTACTAGTGACTTGGTGTGCCCTTCATACGACTTTTATATTTATGTACGTAGAGATGTTAAAAATTGTAGCGAAGTACGCAGACGTTTTCAGACGAACAGAACGTTTCGGACAGAGTGCGTTCATAAGCTGTGCAAGCAAAGTGCTTCACACTCACACACAATAACAATAACACACATATATGAATAATAATAATAATAAAATGATACAATAAATAGTTTCAGCAGTCCATATTCTTTATACAGTAAAACACGCGGAAACATGGAATACTATCAAAGTACGGTCACATACAAGGATATCTGAAACGTACATGCAGCGACCGAGTGTAGCTGTGCTCTTGGTGAAACAAAAAAACGCTGTAAATCAAAAACAACGCTTCCGGAATGTCAACTTAAAGGATGAGCACTGCCACGTTTTCACAACCACCCAGTATATACCACAAATTCATCAAATTCTTTCCTCCATCTCCTAACGTGCTTAATAAAAACGTGATTGTTCATTCAAACAAACAAACAAACAAAAATAAGCGAGAGTACAAGTTCAAAAGCACCTCGCGCCTTTCACGTGTTGAGGAATGAAATGCAGGTCTGTTTCCACGATCGCACCAGTTACTAGCTACATGACATATGATCATTAAAAACTAGGCTTACCAAGTTTACCAACAGCCTAAAGAAAAATTTGAAAAAAGGGATGTAAAATCAAACAATGATTATGAGGTAATTATGAGTGTATAGGCGTATGTTTTCATACTAGTATATTATTGTTGCTGCAACGACCATCCATTGCATATTACTTTTCATTAGAATGATTGTCTTTACAATCCTGTTGTTAATAATCATAATAATCATGCTCCTGTTGTTAATAATCATATCATGATAAACGTGAGCACTCAAATACTCACAGGACATTTTCTCCTCTAACATATCTGCTTAGCTATGAACTGTTTTATTCAGCAATAATCATTCACTTACCCGGTCTTGCCAGGTGTCTGCTACCTTTAATCTCACCAGTGTCCTGCTGCTAATCTCACCAGTGTCCTGCTGCTAATCTCACCAGTGTCCTGCTGCTAATCTCACCAGTGTCCTGCTGCTAATCTCACCAGTGTCCTGCTGCTAATCTCACCAGTGTCCTGCTGCTAATCTCACCAGTGTCCTGCTGCTAATCTCACCAGTGTCCTGCTGCTAATCTCACCAGTGTCCTGCTGCTAATCTCACCAGTGTCCTGCTGCTAATCTCACCAGTGTCCTGCTGCTAATCTCACCAGTGTACCAGACGATTGCTGTTAACACGTTCACTGTTTTTCTTTTCTCTGCCAGTGTTCGATTTACTCTGGTTCTGTTCCACCCCAGCATGACCTGCTATGCAGGCTCTATATACAAATGTCATATTTATAAAGATTTTTAACCTAATATCTTCTCTCTCCAATGAATGAACTAATGATGCAACAACACATGTCTGCTCAAGAAAGTCTGCTTTTAGGTTACATACTGTATACTCCCTGAAAATGGCAGACATGGTTTAAAAGCCATAATGTTGGCTCACAAGCCCTGTGTTTTTTCCTCTTCTTTTGGCAGTGAGTGTTTGTAGTCGGCATGGCAGAAGCTCACCAGGCAGTAGCCTTCCAGTTCACTGTAACTCCCGAGGGGATTGACCTGCAGCTGTGTCATGAGGCCCTTCGGCAGATATACCTCTCTGGCCTTCACTCCTGGAAGAAGCGGTTCACCAGGTTCAAGGTATTCTCATGGAGTTTTCATGTTACTCTGGCAAACATTTACCTCAGCGTTGCAGGAAATAGTGTGTTGTTATTGTTGCATTATATGAGCTATTGGGAATCATGATAGCCCAGTGTACAATATTATGGCAATAGCTTTGTTCTATTTGTTGACAATGTAATGATATATTGTAAAGATATAATGTCTTATCTTTTTGTGTATTTCTGCAGAATGGTGTCATGACTGGAGTATATCCTGGAAGTCCTTCTGGACTCTTAGTTGTTGTTGTAGGATACATGTCCTATACGAAGTACGTTAAGATAGACCCCACGCTAGGACTCTTCACAAAACTGACCACTCATTTACCAGTCAGGTAAATTATTTTTAGGAATTTTAAATCTAAGAATGTTATTAAGAGTGAGATTATGAAGTTCTTAGTGTTACGAATGTTTTGGGAAACCCAACCCAGAATGTTGAGCCAAACCTATTACACTGTGATAACATGAAGCTACTACAACAGCTCAAAGGTTTGTCCTGTTTACTGAATGGCACGTGTGAGGAAGTGAAAGAGATGTTATTTCTGTTATCTGTTATTTATTACCAGATCTTAGCGTACACCCAGATAATATCCTTCCCAGTAGTAACAATCTTTAAAACTAAAAAAAAGGTGTGATGATGCCTCATTGTGAATGGTTGTGTTTCCCTTCAGTCAGTACATAACCACAGAGAGCCAGCGTGCTGGTGGTGGAGTACTGGTGGCTACTGGGTTGTGGGTCACCATCATCTTTATCATGAGGAATGTCCTTAAGCGCCTGCTATCCTGGCATGGCTGGATGAACAACCGTCATGGGTCCATGTCCTTTAGTACCAAGATTTGGCTGGTTAGTTCGATCTCAAAAGAATCCATGCACTCTGTATCTTACTTTAAAAATTATTTCATGTATGAAAATCTCGCTCCATTGAATGAATATGGTCTCTCCTGTGCCCTCGTCATTTCAGCATTGTTAAAGTATTGCATGTTGTGGAAGGTTATGCACGTTTTCTGACCCAGGGCTTTATGTCATGCCCTTGTGCTTCCACTCTGCATGTTTGATTCTTCCACCCCACATCACTGCAGGTGCTGGTGAAGCTCTTCTCTGGTCGTACACCGATGCTGTACAGTTTCCAGACCTCGCTGCCACACTTACCCGTGCCCTCCGTGAAGGACACCATGAAAAGAGTCAGTTTGTACTTGCTTAATATAGATCATTAGAACACATATTTCATGCAGGCACACATCCTGTTTTAAGATCTGTAAACGCGTTGCACTCAATAACCACCATGCACCACCATGCGTATGTCCTTTTTAGTATCTTGAGTCAGTGCATCCACTCATGGATGAGGAGCATTATAGCCGAATGGAGGGCCTAGCAAAGGACTTTGAGAAGAACCTTGGCCCAACACTGCAGTGGTACCTAAAGCTCAAATCCTGGTGGACTTCCAACTATGTAAGCTGAAATCATTCATAACCTTTAAGGTTAGTGAGATACGATTTTGACTTTTGTCATTCGTTAACGGTTCTACTGTTGATATTGGCAGGTCACTGACTGGTGGGAAGAGTATGTTTACCTTAGAGGACGTGGGCCTATTATGGTTAACAGCAACTACTATGCTATGGTAAGACCTTTTTAGTTTTTAATGGAAGTACCAACATATATACCCTCTGAACACATCTAACATTAGAGAAGACCCAATGGTGAGATTATGTATGTTGTCGATGGCACATGGTGTCTTTTCCTGTGAGCTGAGAGTGTTTAAGATACAGATATAGACAGACACAGAGAAAGGGGAAAGGGAGGTTTCATCATAATACCTTATTGCTGCATCCATGACTACACTGTTTTCCAGAGGAGAGTAGTGCCATTGTCAGGGTTAGCAATATCAGCTCGTCTAAGATACTGTTTCTCACTATCATAGTATTATTTATTCATTCATTCTTTCATTTTTATAAACAAACCTCATGAAAATGTAATTGAATGCATATGTACTTGAACATTTCTACAACCACCAGGACTTCCTGTATGTCTTTCCTACACATTTGCAAGCTGCCAGGGCTGGGAACTCCATCCATGCTATCATGTTGTACAGGAGGAAACTGGACCGAGCCCAGATCAAACCTGTGAGTCCTGTTTCTCTCCTCACAAATCTGCTGTGGACTGCAGCAATAGTGTATCATATGGAGGTCATTTTCAATGAAAACCTTTACATTATCTATACAGTACCCTGCATATATATATATACAATATGATGTAAGGCAACACAGGCCTTTTCTCAATGTTTGGCTTACTCTGACTCCTTCTTGTTCTTAGAGGTAGCTATATATTAGTTGCAAGGTTGGCAATAGTAAAAGCCCCATATGGCTAATGTGACATGCAGTGCAATGTCAATAGAGTAATAATAGTCCACTAATAGGGATTACCCAGGAAATAGTAAGTTAGCTCTCTGATGGAAACAAAGTTTTGAACTCAGATTAACTGAAAAGGAGTATAAATGTGTCATAAAAAATTACATTTACATAAATACATTTATGACACATACATTAATTATTCATACACTATTTAGTCTGCTAAATGCCGTAAATGTAAATGTAAATATTTTATCATTGTGTAGATGCTCACCAGTACAAATTTCATGTATTTTTCTTTCTTTCATATATGCATTGCATGTTGGCTTGCTAATTTTCATTTACCTGTAAAATTATTCCAATCTTTACATGTCTGGAAGATGTTCTGAATAGACTGTATTTGTCATTCTTTTCCTCTATCTCTCCCTCTCTCCCTCTGTACGTCTCTCTATGTCTCTCCCTCTCTCGTCTCTCCACGTCTCTCCCTCTCCAACATTCTGCTCCTGCCTTCTTTCCGTACCATCGTTTAGAGTGGTTATTTATGAGTTCTCCTAAACGGTGCTGTGTTTTTTGTCCCTTGCCCTCGGACGCCGCTGCATTTAATGTGCGTGTGCCGGCGCGCGTGCAGGTTTACTTGGTGGACAGCATAGTGCCGTTGTGCTCGGCACAGTGGGAGCGGATGTTTAACACATCGCGCATCCCAGGCCAGGAGACAGGTAAGAGGACCAATCCGGGCTTGTTCAGACCGTCCTCCCCAAACCTCTGCGGTGGGCTAAGCTACGGCATGCGCCCTCACGTCACTCACCGTTATCACCGTTTAGCAGGAAAAAAAACCCCCCAAAAAACAACAACATGGCAAATTGAATTGAAAAGTTTCCAACTAGTGTTTAGTTCATAAAATGGCCGAGTGTCGCGTCTTCTAACGATAGCGGTGACTGTGTGAGGCTGCATCTCCAGGGTCCTGTTTGCACTTCTCCTTCCCACATGAGCCTCTCCGACATCTCTCCATCCATTCCATCTTATTTTTTTTTTGTTCCGACTTCTTCAACCCTTTCCCTCCTGTCTAGGTGTCGCTGTCGTTCATCTGGGATTCCCTCTATGGTGCCTGTTAGTGTTTGACTCTGCCTCTTGCTTTGCAGCTCATGGTTCTAAACACTATTCCCATGTGCTCATCCCAGTATGAGCGTATGTTCAACACCAGTCGAGTCCCAGGTGTAGAAGAAGGTAGAGCTCTCACTTCCGTCCTTTGCTTGTGCACTTTGACCTCAAATCCGAATGATTACGCCGCTGTGCATGTGGGCGCGGGTGATGATGCATGTTACAACACAGCTCTGATCTTACGTCATTGTGGTTTCATTTGGGTTTACATCAGGGTGAGAATTTTGCTACGGTCTGGTCCACTCTGTGAAATAAAATGGCGTTATTATGAACCCTATCGAGTCAGTAAGGTTAAGAATTTGGTTTGTTTCACAATGACAGGATGTGGGTGTCACACAGAGGCTTTAGTGATGGTTATTACACCTGTGATAAGAGCAAGGGCATGCCCATGTCTGGTAGCTTTAAATCCTGGTTATTCTTTGACTAACCCTCAAATGAATTAAGACCTAAACAAATAAATGCATGTATAGCCCTTGAAAACACTATTTTGTTGTGCAGTGATTGATATTAATTTATAATAATTAATGTGTGCATTAATCTTGGATACATTTTGTTGAAATAAATGATTGTGCAATTTTCTATGTGCCTTTATTTTTTTTATACAGTAGACATGTTTTTAAGTGACCAAATTGACATCAGATTTAGAGGGAAATCTGATTTAAAATGTTTGTAATCTATTAGGTTTTCCTGAAGATGAACCCTCAGGGCTAAAATTGTTATCCCTTCACAAGGCTCATAAGGGTTTGGACTTTGACCCCTCGTCTTCTATTTGTTTTCATGTCATTGTGAAACAGCTCCACTGTGAGGACTAGGATGCACAATGCTCGGAAAAAGGAAATTTGCACAAAATGTTATGGTTTCATGTGCATTGGTTCACATTTAGAGTCATTCTTGGGTAACTCCATGGTTCATCTTTTAGATGATGTTTAGATTGTTGCTGTTCAGCTGTTAATGCAGAGGAAAAGTCAAATCATTAGGACAGTTTTTTCATTGGAGAGTTATGCAATGCGACTCAATTCAAAGGGGAATGCTGCTCAGACAACTCCACATCTCTCCCACATGTCTCCACGAGAAGATGTCATCCAGCACGTGAACGAGAGCAAGCACATTGTGGTGTACCACAAGGGGCGCTTTTTCAAGGTGTGGATGTTTTATGATGGTCGGTTGCTGTTGCCCAGAGAGATTGAGCAGCAAATGGAACGGATTCTGGCAGACAAGTCCGAACCTCTGCCCGGTGAAGAGACACTAGCTGCACTCACTGCAGGAGACAGGTGGGGGCGCTATAAAACACCTTGCCATGGTATGACACACCGAGGAAGCTCAGCTTTTACTGAAGACCTGCTGCTAATGTTTGGTGTATTTAATCTTCATTTATCTCCAGTGATATTGTGAAGAATGTGATGTCTACTTAGTTAAATCCAATGCTGGCCAAGCATGCAGCTTTTCACTGCCAGATGCATGTTCTAGCAGGAAGCTCTCTAAGGTCAAACGCTTCTGTTTTCCCCCTAGGGTTGTCATGTAAAGGAAGCACTGGCCTGTATAAATGCCAGTGCCATTTGTTTACACTTTTCCCTTTTACTCTCACTCTCTTTCTCTGTACTGTTATTATGAAAGTGAAGAACTTTTGCACATGTTAATTGGTACATATGTTTTTGCGGGTTTGTGTAATCGTATAGTTTCACCTGTGTGTCCTTGCAGAGTACCCTGGGCTAAGGCACGTGAGCAGTTCTTTCGCAAAGGAAAGAACAAGCAGTCTCTGGATGCTGTAGAGAAGGCAGCATTCTTTGTGACACTGGATGACACAGAACAGCGTTATGAGCCTGACAACCCTGTCCAGTCACTGGACAGCTATGCTAAATCTCTGCTCCATGGGAAGTGCTACGACAGGTCAGAAAGATTGTTTTTAGCTCATTTCCATCAGACATTTGGAGGATGTCTTCAATGGCCTGTTCTGTCTAGAGCATACAGACATGTTAATTATGTATTTTGGGAGCGATTTTGTGATATACAGTCACGTGAATATAATCTTATTTGTTTGTCTCCAGGTGGTTTGATAAGTCCTTTAACCTTATCGTGTTTAAGAATGGCACCATGGGCCTGAATGCTGAACACACCTGGGCCGACGCCCCCATCGTGGGCCACCTGTGGGAGGTGCCTGCCTTAGAATACACTGTTTGCACAGATGTTTTTTATTCACACCAGCATCATGTTTGCAATTCGAGGTTGACCAATGTGTCGTATTTGCGCCCTACAGCACGTGCTAGCTCTGGACCCTGTGAAGCTGGGCTACGCTGAGGATGGTCACTGCAAGGGCAACGTCCACCCTAACCTACCAGGGCCACAGCGCCTACAGTGGGATATTCCAGAGGAGGTAGCAACCACCATCTTTGCCACTTTCATGTCCTTTTCTTCATGTTGGGTCTTAAACCTTTGACCTTCAAACTGATACTAATTTATTGATCCTGCCGTGGCATATAAAGGTAAACTCCATTATTGTAGGCTCCAAACAGGCTTAATACTATTCCCAGCCATTCATTCTCAGCCGTAATGCTATATGTGGTTAAAGAATGTGCAGTGGGCTTTTGTGTGGGTCCTTTATTGTCCCTCCCTCTGTGTCCCAGTGCCAGTCAGTGATCAGCAGTTCTCTGATGGTGGCAAATGCTTTAGCGGATGATGTGGACTCACACATCTTTCCCTTCAACAACTTTGGCAAAGGCTTAATCAAGAGGTGCAAGATCAGCCCAGACGCGTTCATCCAGATCACCCTCCAGCTGGCCCACTTCAGGGTAACCATATTCACCACTCTTCAAATCACTCTTCGCTCAAATTATGTCCACGAGCCCAAACCGTGCCCAACACGAGCCTCTCTCCACGCTCTCATCCATCAGGATAAGGGCAAGTTCTGCCTCACGTACGAGGCGTCCATGACACGGCTGTACCGAGAGGGCCGCACCGAAACTGTCCGCTCTTGCACCACGGAGACCTGCGCCTTTGTCCGTGCCATGATGGACGGAAAGCAGACGGTATGACCCACAGTCGCGTGTCGTTATTACCAGGATCTGGCCGTATCCCCCACTTTCTGAACGTTGCCTTCATCACTCCCTTCTCCAGAACCACAGGAATCGTGTCACATGTGTTAGTTAGTAGCTCAGTCCTAGCCTACATCCTAGTCAACCACAGTGCTGCACCACACAGCGTAACCCATCCTGTCTGAGTCCCCTTCCTTCCTTCTCTGCTCAGAGAGAGGAGAAGCTACGAATGCTGAAGGAGGCTGCAGAGAAGCACCAGCAGCTCTACAGAATGGCCATGACGGGTAAAGGCATCGACCGCCATCTCTTCTGCCTCTATGTGGTGTCCAAATACCTGGGAGTGGACTCTCCCTTTCTCAAAGAGGTGAAGCCAATCTTCCAATCAAATAGCCGAAATAATTATAGAGTATACCTAGTTGGTTGATACCTAGTTGGTTGCATAATGTACCCGACTGGTTGCATATGTGTGTAGGTGCTGTCTGAGCCCTGGAGACTGTCTACCAGTCAGACCCCTCTGCAGCAGGTGGACCTTTTTGATCTGAAGAAGCACCCTGAGTACGTCACCAGTGGAGGCGGCTTTGGCCCGGTATGTGGTCTGCTGACAGAATGTCTTCATTCCCATTCCACAGGTCTCAGGTGGTGGAACTCAGCAGGAAGCCAGCAGTACCCTCAGTAATTTAGTCCCTCTAAAAAATGTAATGTATGGTTAAATATTGGTCACACCTGGGGTAATATGATTTACCCCAGAAGTGTAGAAATCACACAGAAAACATCAATGGAAAGCTAATAGGTCAGTGTTAGAGTTTAGTGTAGATTTCTGGTTTATGGGTAAGAATTTACCAATTATTTCATGGTTTAGATATGCCTACACCATGGTACATGAACATGGCACATTTAAGTCTTTAGTTAACAGTGCTACAGCATGGTTTAGATGAGGTTGGCACAGTACTCACAGTGTGGTGTTCATTAGAGGCGTTTAGCTGAAGTAAATATATTTCTCACCTTAGGTGGCAGATGATGGATACGGAGTATCATATATCATCCTAGGAGAGGACCTCATCAACTTTCACATATCCAGCAAACGCTCCAGTCATGAGACTGTAAGTGATTTCACTTCTTCTAGAAGCCATAGCATTAATGGCCCTTTGGCTATGTGTGTTCACTGAGAGGAAAATCCCTCCTGTGTGTGTTTGTAGGACTCTCACCGTTTCGGCAGCCACATTAGACAAGCCATGCTGGACATTATGGATCTCTTCCAGTTCAACGAGAACGCTATTAAGTGATGTACATCCTTCTCTATCACTCCGTTCACTACAGAGGTTTAATTTCACTGAAGTGTTCAAGTACTATTCCTAAATTGATGTGTACAGAGGCATGTGCATAAACATTTAGATTTATGATGTGACAAGAAATGGGAATTTAAATAGTTTAGATGAAACATGGAAGAGTTGATATATTCATGAACTGTTTATTCATGTCGTTTTGTTGTGTGGGTGAAACAAACTGTTCAGTGGGCGTTTTTATAACTGATGGTAATAACCTTTTTTTCTGAGTGGCTATCACAGAAACTCCAAAATCCATTTAAAACTCCCGAAACACGTACATCCTTTGTTGGTCAAATGACATGTTTTTTGTCAGCAGCTGCTTCATGCCAATACAATGCAATGTTCTGTGTTCTGTTTTTTAATGTCTCTCGGGTTATGTGAAACTGTACTGCAGTATGTTGTTATAATGCACTAGGGCAGAGTAATCACTAGGGGGCAGCCTTAGATTATGTGGTCCTTAGGTTATGCAGCACTGATTGTGAATATATATTTTTTTATATTTCATTGACCTGAGATATTTTGCCTTGCACTCTGTGCTGCTAGGACAGGCCCTCTGCAAGTCTGAGCTGGATTAAAAGGTTTGGAAGATGAATGAATGAATGAAATGATGGCAATGTCTGAAGTATTTTTTAAAACTTGATAGTCTGATAGTGCCTGATAGTCCTTTCTGTTAACTTGAAATAGGCTGAGAATCTTCTAAGCAGTTTATCATAGCACTCAATTTGCAGCGTGTCATATAGACTTAGAAGCATTTTCTACACAACCTGGAGAAAAAAAAAGTTAAAAAATGTGGAACTGCAGTGTTGACGTGTTTAGCTGAGAGGTTTAATGGTGGCATAAAGGAATGTTGATATCTGTAGGCAGCTACAGGAGACATAATGATAGAGTTCCACTTGTGTTTTATCCTACCAGCTGATATGCAAATAGGAAAAACAGCAACATGTTTTTGTAATAAATGAGTACACAAAAAGGGCAAAAAAATTGTTTTAATTCAATATATATTTCTTCAGTGGAAGGAAAGTGTGATATTTATTAAACATATGTCAATGTGGACTTTTCTGCTTTTGGTTAATTAAAGGATTGATCCTTTCTCATCAGTTGCTGCTCTTGTACTCTTTATTAATTGTGTAAAAACAACCTGAATTAAAATAAAATGAAATTCACAATTGTTATTTTAGCTAGATGGCCGACTACATTGCAAGTCTGTACTGTATAACATCTGGCACAAGAAAGCATAATAAAATGAATGTCAACGCAGACCTGGTCTAAGTCTGGAATGTGCGCTTTATTATATTTGTCCTTTAGTTGCATAAACACAAGATGGGAATAAAAAGTATTTTAGATGAGCTAAACCACAAATGAATGTAGTGGACTGTAAGACTCATAAAGAAGAAGTATTGCATTGTCGTTCATGACAGCAAGAAGCACTTTTAATTAAAGTGATGCCAAAATCAAACCATTGGAGAAAAATACAGTTATAAATACAGTATATAAATGCAGTAGAAAATATAAATATAGTAGAAAACAGGTTGCAGACCTATTTGTGATTGTATTCTGCAATTGTCCACTAGAGGGAGCTTTAGTTTGGCATGTGTTTGTCCAATACTTCAATATTAAGGTTACCATGAAACACATTAAAATAGTTTACAGGAACATCATGTTGAAAATAAAATAGTTTTGCTGTTTTTTTATGAGATGGATACCCATGCTACAAGCATCAGAACTATGGAACCAATAAATTAATATAGGAGTGGACTGAGCAGTTCTTTTTGATGAGATATATTTAATAGTTCAGAGAGTATTTCTCAGTTTACAGGAATTACACGCAAATAGACAAGCACGAGACTCTGGTGAGACGGTTTGAAGTTAGCCTACGGTGAGAGGTTTGGTTTTGGCCAGTCTGCCTAAAGACAAACATTCACACTTAAAGTTTGTCTGAAAATAGCCATTCGTCCATCACCTTAAACATTTGTAACAGATGTCACAACCCACCCACCCATCCACCAAACAGGATCTGGTGATAGAGCCTGGAATGCCATGGACGTGTCTAAGGACTGGTGGACCTTTTCCAAAACCCCTGTCTCCTCACCACCCATCGGCCCAGACATAAATGAGCACTTGAGGAAAATGTCTTCTGCCTCTTCCGTTAATAAAACGTGTTGAAAAGCTAGCCGCCCACACTGATCTGAGACCGGCGGTGTAACATATATTCAATTTCAGTTAAAATTTAGAATTTGACTTTTATAAGATGCGTCTAAAAGGGAACCCTCTACCTATGACTAAATAAGTCTGTGAGTTGGGATACTGCTGCTGTAACAGACTAATCAGAAAGACTCTTAAAGCCATGATGGGCTGACAGGTTTCTCATCAGGCAGAAACAGGAAGTTGCTGCATGTGACTATGACCACAATGGTACGCCTGAGTTACCCCGTACTGTTTCCGCCAGCCGGTTTACATTTCAAGGCCGCATTCCTCGTGCCCTCAGGCCCCCCGAAGGCACTCTGAGCCGTGAATCTTACGTTATGGCACCTTCAACAAGGGCCTCACAGTATTTTTTCATTTTTTTAAAGCAGAGATAGTGCTGTTGACTAGCAATCAGTATTTTAAAATCTTAATGGCCTCACACCTGGACTTTAACAATTTTTTTTTCTTCTGATTGGCAAGCTGAGAAGTGCATTCAGTCTACCACAGAGTGAAATGTTACACCTTGACTTGCACTTTCTAAAAGTAGCCCGGGATGGCAATGGTTGAGCCCATGGCTTGTCACCAGTTGAATCCATCTTCAGTGCAGAGAAGCCTCCATTCTGCAGTGCCAACAGAAAGCTCTACCATACCTCATTTGTCTTTCAGAAGAGTTTTGATATTGTGCGATGTGCTCTGGGCTAGTCACCAGTATTATACAGCTATTTGTCCTGATTGTTTTGGCTAAATGTTACTCGATTTAATGGTACACTGCAAAGAAAAAAAAAAAGAATAATTCCAAAATATTGGTTATGCTAAATGTAGCAGTTCATACTGTGTAGGTGGAGAACAGAACTGACAGCACCACCCTTGGAGGGACAGGGCGGAGGTAAGACGAGGGAGGGGTCCTTCACTTTGTAAACACATTTGATTGGCTTTAAGTGGAATTAGTACAGATATTTGTTGTTTGTATAATGTATAGCACAGTGACTGATAGTATCACCGTGGCATAGACATGCACACTCACACACAACATGCAGACTCTAATGTCTAACCATATGGAGCACATGCTTAAGTACTGCTGGAATGACACATCTTTTTGACAGTAGGAAATGTAAACTTTATTGTAAATTGACATTCTAGTTCTGTTTTACAGACTACAACACACTACAAGGCAGTGATTGCTGATTTGTCCAAAGCACTGCCAAAACACAGGGCTCACACTCAGTTCAAACTCATGTAGCAGACAGAAGGAATAAATGAAAGCCTTAATATCAGCAAAACTCTTTCAATATAAAATCAAAGCAAGAGAGAGTACGGCTGTTTAAATACATATCTAAATTAACACATCACAGTTTGACTGAAATCTATGTGCTCACATAAAAAAAGATTAAGACATTTAATCATGTTCAACATGGGACCTCACTAAGACTTTCTTATTGAATTTGCTAACTTTGACCTGAGAGACATGCAGTTACAGTAAACGTTGACAATCTCACTCTGGATTAAGAAGAGATTCCCAAAAGGCTTCATGTACCAGTCACACTGATCAAGTTCTATCTTCAGCACCGAAACTTTAGATGATTGTGGATTATTCTGGTTTCAGATTTAAGGACCAGTGATCAAATTAAGGGCTCCTTCAAATCCCTTCGACACATTTGTGTGCAAATGAATCAAGTGTGCAGAAGCATGAGGATAACGAGTATTGAAGCATACCCTTAATGTAGCTCAGGCATATAGCACTATATAAATTGTTTAATTTTTGTGTTCTCATGCATTAGGGTGGAGCAATAATTTAGATTTATATCCCAATTAACAAATGTAAAAAATATTTGATCATTTCTCTTAAATTTCATATACACCAAAATCCATCAGATTAAGTTACTCAAATAATTCATAAGATTTTTATATCAATGAACACAGATGTGCAGTACCTATCTAAAGAGTAGTCGATATCAGTAAAGTCATCTGTCAGATTAGCCTATTAATACGATATAGTCTAGATTACTAAATTAAATGTTAAAAATAACATTCAATCAATAAAGTTCCAACTGTTTGGCTGCACAATGAAACAATTTGGAACGTGTGAACAGCATAATCTGCATGACATAAAATGCACCTGAAAAAACCTTCCCAAATGACATTCGTAAGACTAAAGCTTTGACAGTATTCAAGGTGGACCATCGCCTAGCAGGGAAGGTGCTCACCTCTTACCATTGTACTGACAATGACACTGATTCAAATCCTGCACTAAAGATTGTGACATTACAGACGCTGATTTGATCATCCCCTTTCTTATTATTCATTTGTTTTACCAGTGAGTTCTTTTGTATCATGTCAATTGAAAGACTTTTTCACATTTGAGAGTAACTGTCTTGAGGTACAGGTAAAATAGGAAAATAAACAGCAACGCCCAAGTGAAATGGCTGCTGACACACATGGGGACATGTTCAACAATGTTTCTGCTCTGCCTAACATCAGTGTGCAGCTTTGTCCTTTCCATAGTTTCTACCTTAGCAGAAAGTCTATTGTCACTAATTGTTTGGTCTTCTTTAGAAAATTCATTGTTCTTAAGCGAATGAAGATCTTGATGTCTTACTCCATTTAATGAGAGGTGGAAACTTTTAAGGCTGTAAGAATTTATCAAGTGTAAACCACAGATCTAAGAAAACAAATTGTAAATAAAAATACGGAATTGCACAAATAAATAGAATAAACAGCAGAGAGATGAAACCAGGTGGATTTAAAAATAAAAATAAAATATAAATCATTTCGATTTATAAAGTGCATAAGCAGAACAAGACCCTGTACCTAACCTCACGAGTTTGTCTTAAAACAGAAGATAGTCTGTGTGGAAAGTGCAACTCAAGATAGGCACATGAGAGGAAAAAAAAGAGAAAATGGAGAAAAAAAAAACAGCTTTGTGATAGCAAGCTTGGCATCAGGGCTTTTGTGCAAACACAGGCACCTCTCTGAGACCCACAGGGTAATTCTCGAGGAGCGTCCCTCCATCAAAAACTTTAGCGTTGTTTGTGTCCTGCCATGGATAGTCACTTTCTGGCAGGTAAATATCTCTCTGCAAAGCTCCTTTTTCTGTCACTGGTGCAACAAGTACCTGAAAGAACACATGACTCAATCACGGCATATGTCTGCTGACCGTTTGCTAAGATAAATTAGCTATTCATCCTTTAATCAAAAACAACGTTAACAATTAGCAAGTGGTCATATTTTTAAGTTGGCAACTATGGTTAGAAAACAACCAACCCAGGCATTCCTGTTTCATATTAAATATTACTAAAATGACTTCCTATGAAATACCTTTTTATAAATGTATAAAGATATTTTATATACAAATATATATAAAAAACACATTTTATTTTTTGATTTCTGAAGTAATGTCAGGTGTATTGTTATATGTCATGGTATTCCCATTGTTCTGTCCATCTTTATTCTTGCCATGCTGTTTCTAACTGCTGAGACCTGAGCCTACCTTGTCTCCAATGAGAAACTCATCATTAATGGTGAATGTGGCCGGATCATCAGGGCTGAGCCACCAGAGCGGGCGGTAGATGGGGTCTCCATTCATCTGCCATTCTTTAGCATATTTCTCTATCAGGGGCACCACAAAGTTCTGGTGCTTAGCTATGTAGAATCTGGTGAGGTTTCTGACCTGCAGAAAACAGGCAAAATTAAAGTCCTGGTACACTCAGGTAGGAGGCAAATGGGAAGAGAGAGAGAGAGAGCACTGTGGAATATCCATGATACTCCCTGTGTCAATATAATGTAAATATGTAAATGAACAGTATAGCTGATAAGATGTCCTCTTCTTTCAACAGTCTTTTGCACTGCTACAGTGATCTGTATGAGTTAAGATTAGACACAGAATGGGAACATTGTAACAGCTGTCCATTTTATTTATTGGACACCTTCTATGCCAAAGGCCCCCTGCTTTAGGTCAGCTTCCATATACCTATCTTTCAACAATCTGATTGGTCAAACTAGCTTACATCAGCAATGTAATGCTCTTCTCCATTTAATATGGAAAATGGATGCAAACATTTTTGTATTGTGGCTTGACACGATACTTCTGGTGTGGTGCATTTTGAACATTCCTAGAAGGGTCACAATCTTAACCTAACATCCCAACCGGCACTCTAGTGATGGAAAGAAAGTTAAACCACATTCATAAAAAAAATTATTTTAAAGACAAGAAAAGGTTTTGCGAGATGAACAAACTCGTGAAGTTCGATATAATTTTCAATTGAGAAAACAGGCCTGCGGTTTTCATTCTGCTTATATTTCTATTCAGACTCTTCATGTCATTGATTTAATGATCTCTAATGGACGCGTGCACACACACACACACACACACACACACACACACACACACACACACACACACACACACACACACACACACACACACACACACACACACACACACCCACACACACACACACACACACACACACACACACACACACACACACACACACACACACACACACACACACACACACACACACACACACACACACACACACACACACACACACACACACACACACACACACACACACACACACACACACACAATTGTCTCTGTAAATTCTCTTCATCTTTCAGTGCACTGTCATTCTTGAGTGCTACAATGACTGTCATTATGGTCAAGACTGAAGACCACAAATTTTAAAGGAAAGCTAATGTAGGCCAGATGGGCCCTTAACCACAGGTAATTCTGGGGAAAGGACAAACAATCATTCCCCAAAGTCCAAGAAAAACAGTCGCCTGCAGGATCCTCTACACTTGTCTGAAACTTGAACTGTATTCCATAGGCTCAAATATACCCGTAGGTGTGACCAGGCAGGCTGAACTGAGAGGGCCAGGTATTTTTCTAACCTTGTGTGAGATGTGGTTCTCACGGTCCCACACAGAGAGAGAGAATATTGTATTCTGGTGCTGTGAAGGGGGGAAAGAAGTTGAACCAGCCCTAAAGCCGACCAGTCTACAGATGTAACTGCACATGCACACACTAGGCCTTCTGGAGTTGACATGCAATTATATAAGGACCTGCTGATACAGATTGTCTGTTAGCATTTAGGTGTTAAATATTAAAGAAAAGAAATAACTAAAATGCCACCATTTACTAGAACAATCATGGTACATAGCCAGAATATTTATTTAGCATTTCATCTAAGTTTGTTTCTCTATTCTGTTTATTTACAATCACTGTAGATCCATAACGTGCTTACGATAAGCAAAGGCAGAACATTTTGCTACATTTAGCTGAGTAATTGCACTACAAGAAATGATATATGATTAATATACAGTATAATATACATATTATTTCTCATATGTTCAATATAAGACCAAGCTCATGAACAACAAGGACATTTTCCATTAGGTTTCCAACCATCTGGACACCATTTGTCCAGAATTGCTGGAATATTTGCATACTGTTTCACCAGTGTTTCACCATTTGTTATAAACAAATGCAAATCTTTTACAAACCAAAGCATCACTGGCAGAGAAAAACAACTTGTCATCATTACCATTCCAGACTCTTATCTCACAGATAAAATGTTATGGCAAAGGAAACATTCCTTGGTCCCTACTAGAGTTTATGATCATACTTAAGCAAGACCAGTCATCCCTTAGAACGAGGTGCACGTGTGTATGACCCAGTGAGCTGAAGGGTAGTAAAGTGAGACTGACAGCGACTCACCTGTTCATCTCCAGAAGCCCATGGTGGGGTTTGGAAATTAAGGACAGGGAGAAAGGTCACAATCTGGAGCCATCGAATAAAAAGCTCCTTGTTCCTGATTTTGTCAATGGAGAGAGAGCCTCCTGCAGTCCAGAAACACACACACACACACACACACACATTATGAGTCAAACATACTTCAGAATTCATACAGTAAATGGAAATGGCAGGAAAGTCATATAGCTTGTTCACATCCATCCAAAGGAAGTATTGTATATAGGCTGTAAGCCGGCTCATTAGTGGAGCTTGGGAGTAAAAGAAGTATATATGTATGAGTGGGTTGGGGGTTTAACTCATGTATTACCTACTGCATCAGGAATGAAGAAATTATAGCCCAGTAGGCTGTGATGCAGCAAGGATGGAATGATGCCCTTGAGGCCAGCATAGCTCCAATCAGGCTGCAGTGCACTCATACGGATGAACAAAGGCTTATGGCTGGACCTGAACTCAGAGAACAACACAACAGATTACAGAGCCTTTACCAAAAAAGACAACAGTAGCTGGAATGCCACAAATGTACCTGAGAGGACTGATTATTAAGAATGACGATTATGTTACGATTGTTCGTGTTTTGTTTGGATGGTAGACTCTTGGGGTAAACAGAAAGGTTGTCAGTACAGTTAGGATAGTTGTGGAAATATCCAAAAAGTAAATTAGATGTTAAAATCATGAAGATTTTCCATTTCAGTAAAAAAAAAAAAAGAATTTTGTCCAGTACCTTGTCCCTACACTCATAATAGCATTATCCCCAATCCTCTCAGCGAGTGCAGCCAGTTGTCCAATGTACACATCTCCTTTCAGGGCAGTAGGGGGCCGCAGGGCCTGCCCCTCAAAGGGGTCGCCCTCCCCACCCTCCAGGATGATGTATTCCATGCCCAGGTGACTGTACAGGATATCCACCTTTTCTAAGAACCAGTTAATGGCTTCTGGGTTGGTGATGTTCAACTTAACACAGTACTTTCCTCTCCAGTGAGTTAACAGAGGTATCTGTTGAGAATTGAGAGAAAGAGATAGCAGATAAATTACATCCTTATGCTGAACTGGATAGTGGATGTAATCTATATATGAAGACAGGCATTAAATGTACCAGTCGGGCGTGTGGGCCAGAGGGCACACTGAGCCAGTAATCCTGCATTCCTTCTTGCACGTAGGTCTGAAACTGCCGTGAGTCCACACTCAAATATGGGGACAGGGTTACGGAAATGTTCAGATACTTCACAAAAGGGAGGTCCCTGGTCTCTCTCTTGGAAGACCTTTTCCTGCCACTGAGGTAGTCGTGGTCCTGCAGTAATCAAAGGCACTCTTATCAAGATTGTTCAAGGACACAGTAATTCAGAGAAAGCAGTTCATTTTGCTTATTAGGTTCATGAAGTAATTAGATTAAAAACAGGATCTGGGGTTCTGTAATGCAGTGCAATGTGGTCAGATCAGACAAATGACTTTCTTTTTTATATAAGAGAAACACAGCCTGCCACATCTTTCTCAGTTGCACAAATAACCTGTTGCAGGATATCTGAGCATGTTAACACGTATCAATATCGAATCCTATCACATAACCAGCACATCCTTGCCATGTAATGCCTGTCCGAGTGACTGTGCTTTCTCGGTGGCTGTGGAAGGCCGAACCGCACACTTGAGATCTGAACATAAATATCCAGGAGTGAGGTCCAGTACAGGACCATGTTTTGTTCCTTTAGTTCGAACAATAACTATATAAGACTATCTTACTACTTCTGTTCAAGAAAGCAGCCAGGCACCAGTAATAATCATGAAATGTCAGAGTTTGCACTTTAGGAATCTTATTTTACCAATTACTTTAACAGTATGGAAACTACTAGTAACTATTCTTGAAAAAATAATTCAGGCTCTCCTAATGGGTTTACCATAACCCAATCTACAACTGCAGCAGAACACTAAAGAATGGTCTAAGATTGGGGTCAATCATTCTAGTTTTGCTATGATCTGTGGTGAACTGGGCAAATGAAGCATGTGGAAAATAAACAGAGAACACTGGAAGCAGTGTTTATAACCACACTATTTCCAGTGTTTATAACCACACTATTTCCAGTGCTTTATAACCACACTATTTCCAGTGTTTATAACCACACTATTTCCAGTGTTTATAACCACACTATTTCCAGTGTTTATAACCACACTATTTCCAGTGTTTATAACCACACTATTTCCAGTGTTTATAACCACACTATTTCCAGTGTTTATAACCACACTATTTCCAGTGTTTATAACCACACTACTATTTGTTTATAACCAGTGTTTATAACCACACTTTTCCAGTGTTTATAACCACACTATTTCCAGTGTTTATAACCACACTATTTCCAGTGTTTATAACCACACGCCTTCCAGTGTTTATAACCACACTATTTCCAGTGTTTATAACCACACTATTTCCAGTGTTTATAACCACACTCTTTCCAGTGTTTATTTTCCAGTGTTTATAACCACACCAGTGTTTATAACCACACTATTTCCAGTGTTTATAACCACACTATTTCCAGTGTTTATAACCACACTATTTCCAGTGTTTATAACCACACTATTTCCAGTGTTTATAACCACACTATTTCCAGTGTTTATAACCACACTATTTCCAGTGTTTATAACCAACTATTTCCAGTGTTTATAACCACACTTTTCCAGTGTTTATAACCACACTTTCCAGTTCCAGTGTTTATAACCACACTATTTCCAGTGTTTATAACCACACTATTTCCAGTGTTTATAACCACACTATTTCCAGTGTTTATAACCACACTATTTCCAGTGTTTATAACCACACTCCTTCCAGTGTTTATAACCACACTCCTTCCAGTGTTTATAACCATCCAGTGTTTTATAACCACACTATTCCAGTGTTTATAACCACACTCCTTCCAGTGTTTATAACCACACTCCTTCCAGTGTTTATAACCACACTATTTCCAGTGTTTATAACCACACTCCTTCCAGTGTTTATAACCACACTCCTTCCAGTGTTTATAACCACACTAACCACACTCCTTCCAGTGCTTATAACCACACTATTTCCAGTGTTTATAACCACACTCCTTCCAGTGCTTATAACCACACTCCTTCCAGTGTTTATAACCACACTCCTTCCAGTGTTTATAACCACACTCCTTCCAGTGTTTATAACCACACTCCTTCCAGTGTTTATAACCACACTCCTTCCAGTGTTTATAACCACACTCCTTCCAGTGTTTATAACCACACTCCTTCCAAGTCAAGCTGTTGGTTCTGCTTATGGCTGATATTTTAAGCTAATATGGAAACTAGAAAAAAAGAATAAACCTTTGAACAAGGCCTGTGGATTCCTTGAAATTTTGTCAATCTATCACACAATGAAAGAGCTTCCTCAGTGATTAGAAGTCTATACTTATGCTGTGCTACTCCTGGCTGGAAAGTATATACAACAGCAATTTATATATGAGTAATGGGATAAAAACATAGTCCCTGTGATCAAAAGCAATAGCAACAAATAAGACGGAAAAGACGGAACCCTTGTTGACTGATTTTTACCTAACACATCTCAACGAGGTCATTAAGGACTGTTTCCTAATAGGCCAACAGATGGTGCCTACCCATGATAACTTTCAAAATAAGAATGAAAGGAGAAAGAAGAACAGATGGAACATAAATATTTTTAAAAAGGTAATTTTAAGACATCTTGAATTGTACTGGAAATCTAAATATTTCTAAACTGCCTAATACGTTTTTGAAGTATTTCATATATAAGGAAGAATCTCTTCCTGGAAAAGGACAGATAGATTCACAGTTGTTTTTCCTCTCTTATCTTCTCCTGGTTACCACTTCTAAACTGCCTGATGGAATTCAGCATGGAAAGAAGTATAACCTCAATGAGGTGACAGGCTTTGCTTCTGGAATAAGACCCAGAGAACTGCTTCCCCTCCCGGGTATAGGAGCAGCTTACTGCATTACTGTAATATTAAACTCAACTGGAGAAGTTGTTGTTGGCTTGTTGCCTTCTCCACCCTGTGAGCGCACAACTCTCACGGCTTCACTCAGACACACCTGGCTAAGTAATCATATCAGCTGCCTATTTGCTCTGAGGTTTTTGGTTATGGGGCTGGTGTAAATTAGCCTACCTGGTGTGTAAGTATTCACCTGGAACCTCTCAAAGCCACAACGGCTTCATCCACCTCACGGTTTGTATACACATGACTACCGTGAGTTTGCATTTTATAGATTAAAATACATTTTTATGCGCACATGGCATATAACCATTATCAGAGCTGAAAAAGATAAACCTCTCATAGAAGCTATAATAGAAAGCCAATGCATATTCTCAGCTCTCCTCTGCATAGCAAACTCAGTGGAAAGCCGTTGTCTCCTTTCTGACATTTCAGTGAACCTGAAAAGTGTCCCTCCATCTCTGGGCACTGGGCCCTGAAACTCTCTGCCTCAGATCCACCGTGACAAATAAAACCTTCCAGTCCTCAGCCGCTGACTAGCACCAAACCGTTCCTCAGCCAGACTGTTATCAAGTTAACAACACATCTGGTGACTTTAATGTTAGCTGTGTTATGTGCCGACCCAACCCAGTCATGGGGATAAAACCCTGCTAGCTATGCGGTACGGCTGCTTCTTGGCCCTGGCGCTCACTATGAGTAACTTCACAAACTTTGGATCACACTGATTGTCGAGTCTTCTGTAGCACTTCCCCCTTTTCTCATGCTACACTGCACACCGTGTTGTTAAAAGGTCAAACTAAGATTTATATAAAAAATAAATACTAAAAATAAAAAAATAAAACAAGAGTGCCATTGTATTAAAAATTGCAATAAACAATTGCAATTGATCTGGTTAAATCAATAAACGCCAGCCAATTCTGCAATATAAAATGTAACATATACGCAAGACTAATTAAGACAAATTAAAATCTGCACTACTAAATGTGGTCATAAGTGATTGTAGCAACCAGGTAGCAGTTGAAGGCCACAGGGCCCTGGCTGCTGAAACAGGTGCAAAGCCAAGCCAGCTGACTGACTTGAGCACTGAGCTCACAGCACAGAGCTGGCCCAGGCCCTAGGAGGTCAGGGCTTGGGGAAACACACTTACAACACACTCAAGGCGCTAAACATGGAAATGGAGAAGCCCATTGGACTGCTGACGTGAAGGGGTCATCTGTATTACAGTGTTTCTGTTTTTGTTATTTGTAGTTGTTTGTTTGTTTGTTTACCTGTTTGTTTATGTGTTAAACTGGAACATGTCTACTTACAATCACTTTTCATGCATGGCTTTTTCAATAAAGATACTACAGATTAGCAACTGCTTGTTTTTCGTCTGAAAAATGAAAGCATTTCAAAGACAATAAAACTGGTTATTGTCTGACATTTGACCAATGTCCACCTTCTAGTATTACTGAAGATGAAAGGGGAGTATCCAGCAACCAGGAGCATCACCCACCACGTTGGAGAGGAGAGACGTGGAATGTTCATCAAGTATGATGACCCCCTCCTCCAGATGGTGGCTCTTTAGCTGGTTGGAGAACGTTCTCAGCTCCCTTTCAACCTTTGTTCCTGAGTTCACATTTGTGGTAAGCTTCCAGAAAGGCAGCCTTAAGAATGAAAAAAAGAGATCACATTATTAGGTCACTGGTTTTAAGTAACACACTTGGGCACCTGCACTTCATTACCTACACATAAGCTAACTACGCTGGATTTACTGAGAGCAAATGTACTAAATGGAGAGATCCATCATTAACCATTTTGCTTAAGGATGATTAGGCCATACCGTAAGACATTCATGTTGGGCAGTTTTCGAGCAGGTCTAGACAACTGTTGTATTGACTCTTGGTGGATGGCTTTGATATTTTGTCCAACGCAGACAGTGTACTGCAGGGGCATTCGTTCCATGTTGGGTCCTGTCTGAAGACAGAACTGCTTCATCTTCTCCACCCCAACATGCAATGGGACATGTGGGGCCACAATTACTGCCACACCTTCAAGAGACCAAATGACTCATGAATGTCCAGCTCAACAATCTTGATTATGCACCTACTCATTCATGTTGACATCAAAACCTTTTTTAGATGTCAGGTGATTTCAAACTTTTCAAGAATTGGAACCTCACTTTTGTAGTCTAGAAGAAACAAAAATGTTTTCATGCATCACAAACAAGACTAGTGCAGTTGAACTGAACAGATACAGTATGTTTCATAAATGAAACTCCACATTTTCAGAACAGAGATTTCTTGTCTTCCTATGTCAAGCACCTCAACCCCTCACACAATAATAAGTTAGCTAAGCTAGAACCCCTCACTATTTGAGGCTGAGAGTTGTGCATCTCCTCCTGTATTTTTGGACCTTATATATTTTTCATCTCAGCAGATCCAAAAGCATGTCAATTTAAAGCATATTCATTTGGATAACAAAGAGCAAAAACAGATTAAAACAACTGAACAACTGTATACTGTTATCCATATTTAGAACCGCTCCCATGAAGCAGGGCCCTCTGTGCACACCACTGTGAGAACTGCATTATATTTTCTGGAACATCACTCAAAAACTACTATAGTACTGTTAAAATATCAACATTTAATAAATTACAAAATAATAAAAAATATGTTGAGACTTTTTCAGTTCATAAATACTGTCTGTCACCAGACCAGAGGAGTGGTCAACTGGCAGAGATGAGAGGAGCGTGTGAGGACTCCCAGAATGCAGTGCGCCTCTCTGTAGACCAATTCAGTTTAAATGTAATGTTTTTAATGTTGTTGGTGAGTAGTTAGATTGTGCATCTGTCTTTGCTCAGCTTTATCGTGTTTTTGAGCATTTGTGGCAGATGTCTTGAGCCAGCCGGGAGTGAGGGGCCCGGCCGGGGAGGAAGCGAAGCAAGCAGGGCCCACATGTCCACAGCAGAAGCTGGTTGGTGGCCAGCGTGAGAGAGGGGGGAAGCAGCGACCGGGCGTTGTGACTGGACAATGGCAGTCACTGCAACACAGCTATACTTGGGGCTGGATTAAGAAGCAGGTGTTTGTGGATTTGCCGCTGGAATAACATGACTACCTAAAGGCACTGACCACAGCGTTCCAGCAACATTTGAGGCAGATGCCAGCGATGTTATTGGTCAAGTGCCTCTGCTTCCGGATGCCACAGCTAGAAAGACTGACTCCCGCCGCCTGGGTTGAGTGCATAACCGGCAAACCACTCACTTCCTTTAGTGATGCTGACTTGTTTGTGTAGCTGCTATGACCGGGTGTGACCTTACACATCTAAAATGGCACAATAATTGGGAAGCAACAACCGTCCAACTATAGGCCCTTCACCAGCAGCTGAGTGGCTCTGCAGAGTGGGTATTGGCAATGTACATAAGTACCAAAGAGAAGATCGTGGCTATAGAGCAGTGGCCTATTTTGTTCATTATTATAATATATATCATTGATATAATGCTACAGTGAAATGATGGGTATCAGAGAAAATGCCAGATACAGGCTATGTTTCACTGTTTTGAAAACAAGATACATTTTTGGTTGCAAAGCAGAAAAAGGAGAAAAAATTAGCTCTCCTGCACTTCCAAAGTGTCACGTTACAACCCGGACCCCTCTCTTCGGGTGTGTGTATACGTAGTCTTCGTCCATATATGTACTTCCTGTAGGTGAGGTTGTCTTGTGAACGTGTTCATCTATCTCCTCAGTCTAATGTGTTATACCCAGGCCTCATTACGTGTTTAGTATATATTGTGTGTGGTAGTCTTGTCCCGTGCTTGTCTTTGTGAGTCTCTAACGTGTGCATGTTACGTGTGTTTAGTGCCACGGTCTGTAGTCACTTTCTACGTGTATGAGCTATACTTGTCTCTGCATCCTGCCTCACCTTGCCCATGACACAAAGGATCTGAAAACTGGAGAGAAATGACTACAGTTTATTTGGAAAAACAGGACTGTCCCAGCCAGAGTATCAGAGAAAACCGGCTTGCAGCATCAACTTTACAGAGAACTTTTTATATAATTATATTATTATAATTTTATATAATTATATTACATATTATATTTTATTTAAAAAAACAAACAAAACTTGTATTGAAAAAATAATAAGTAAAAACAAAAGAAAAAAAAAAAAACAAAGAAAAAATGACCTGTATTGAAGCTGGACCCTATTCCTTCAGCTTATCCTGGGGACACATCGAGTATGAGCCAACATGCTACTCTCGTGCTTTATGCAACATGCTACTCTTGTGTTTTATCCGTTGACTGGGTACAACAAATCTGCAGTGTGCTGGCTAATGTTAGACAACGTTACAGTGCCAAGTTAGATGATGATTCATGTCAAATGCTGACAGGATATTTTATATGGCTTGGAGATGTTGACAAAGAAAGACATAGCAGACATTATTCAAAAGAGTTTGCTGGAGAGCTAATTTAGATTATGCTGATTTATAGGATGGCTATATTCATTAGGATAATTATGACAGAAAACTACTAACGTTACATATAGTGCAGAGTACATTCATATATATATATAAGGAAAATACCCTTCTCTTTTTGGTGCATTTAGTGTAAACCAAAGTTTTCCTTCTTAAAATAGCTAGCTAGCTAGTTAGCTAATTTGTCAGAGCTGGTGATTAGGAGTCAGATTGCCTATTATTAGAAATTCATTCTAAGCTGTTTGATAATGCAGTCAAGCTGGGGCTCAAGCTATTATTATCTACGTTCTAACACAGAGAGCTATAACATAAAATACACTGATGTCTGGATTTGTAGGTGACAATGTACAATTTGCTTTTCTTCTTCTTCTTCAAAGCTCTAATATCACAACTTGCTACTGTGCAGCATACACTAGTTAGAAATACAGAAAACAATCAACAGGCTTGAGTGTTTGATTAGCAAAGTGAAAGGTGAGCAGGTAAGCTTGGTCTGCAGGTCAGCAAAGTGTGGCTGCACACAGAAGTGGAGACTATTTGTTTATACATAGATCCGCATGTACTGGATGAAGACAAAGGCAAAGAATGACATCTGTGCCACTTTTAGAGCATTTGGGAGTTTTCTTTGGAATGTAATTTTTATTTATCAGAGGTGAGTTTTTATTAATAATGTTTAATAACAGCGCATTTAATTAGAGTAACATTTTCTATTTGTCTAACCTCATGTTCTGCCCGTCCCCATTTCTCCCATTTTTACAGTTCTGTTTCTGTTTGTTGGCGTTGTTCTGTTTATTCTGTTTCTGGTGTGTTAGACTTAATGTTGCAATAAAAGAGCGATTCCACCAGCAGAACTGGGACTTTCTGGTTCTTTTCCACTCCAACAATAAGTAATCAAAGATGTTCAAATATGTTATTGCCTCAATATATTACACATTGTGGGCTAATTCAAAGTAAAACACAACTTAGGAACATGCTTACGAGAGAGTTCCAGGCATACCTACACACAGGAATACGCATGTGAATGTATGAGTTCCATAATCTTGGTCTAAGAAGAGCAGACGTTTTAGAAGAGTGTGTTAAAGGCTTCCTCAGACATTTTGGATGGAGTATCTCTGCACATATGAAATGATGTGAACCAGATAATTGTGTCCACAGATGTGGCTGCCCTCCCAGGAATTCCTACTGCCTCTCAGATTACTCCACCATGTCCGAGTACTCCCTCGTACACACACACACACACACACACACACACACACAGACACATATACACACACACACACAGAGTCTTGTTTACTATCTTTGTAGGGATCTTCAATCAACGTAATGATTACTGTAGCTAATTAATGCTACATGTACACCTAACCCTAACCATAATCCTAACCCTAACCTTGACCTCAGTGTCAATTTTTGTAAAAAAGCATTTGTACCCATGGGGACCACAATGTGTCTCCAGAAGGTCAAAAATGTCAGATGTTCCTATACATTTGGTCCCCACAGAGATATATAAACACACACTCACACACACTGCCAATCATCTTACACACAACTCAGAACTGTGTAAAAATCATGATAAGCTTCTGACTGGTATGAAGTTTCACCTTTCATACAGCAGTTCTCCTCCCACTCAAAGCAAGAAAATTCACCTTTGCAGCTGTTCTTCACACTGACAGTGGGAGCATAAAACTAAGCCCAAAGTGATTCCATCAATTAAACCAGAGTGCATTATATCTGAAAACTGCACTGCAGAAAACCAATCAAGATATGTACAGAAGTATTTCTATATAAAGTTATTACAGTATGGGTTGGTTCACATTGCTGTCATGAATGCCTTCGGTTTATCAACACTGTAAGGAAGCTACAGCAGCTCCCCACTCTCCCAAATAAAGAGGCTGCATTTAATGGTGCAAATGTGTAAACATTCACATTTACATTTTCTGCATTGGGCAGATGCTCATATCCAAAGAGACTTATCAATTATTATCGGACAGCATCCGTACTCCCTGGGACACTGGCTGAGAATGGAAAAAGGATATGGTCATCAGGATTATGATACTCCTATTCACTAAATCACTGCCAAGGTTGAATGGATTGAGAAAAATAATCTTTTTCTCTCAAATCTGTTTTTAAATGTCTCAGTAATGCACGTGAATAAAAATCTACAGGAAGGAAACTATAAATTGCATTAGAGGGTTTGAAAGCATTAAAATACCTTAATAGTTTGTCTGATACATTTTTGGTCATACAAATAATTTGGGTTAAAGAAAGAAAGAAGAGGAAAAAAAGACCAAATGGAAAGAGATACAAACTATGTGTGTGAAGTTGGGTGGACTTGCACATGTTTCTCTTTTTGATATCAATCAGCCCTGAGTCAGAAGGATTTCACCTATGAGCCTTCAAAAGCCAAGAGGCCCCTTCTCACAGAGCATATAACACAGCAATCTGGAGAGCAGGGAATCAATAACTGCCCTTTGGCAAAATTTAAGAGACTTTTAGTTTGAATTATGACCAAGGTGGTTTTCTAAGTGAGCAGCCTCTTATTTTTAGCACAATTCCCTACAGTAAATACTACCAGCTTTCCTGAAATATTTTCCATAGTTTTACAGGAAAGAAAAATGCTTAATTATGTCTTCCTTTCTCTTTTCCCTAAGAAACTTACAAACTTACAAAAAAAACATTTTCATGAGTGAAATAATTAATCAAGATATTTCAAAATAAGAATGATATATTAACCCCTATTTTGTACTTGCATTTATTATGTAAGTAGTTCAACCACATGGAAACCATAAAAAGTGGATTGCAAAATTGTTCCATAATCTTAGACTGTGCTGGGTCAGACGGACACCACTGCAGATCTTTTCTGGGATGAGAGGGGAAATTAAATATGTCTGCCACATGGGTTCTTTCCACATGTATATTCACACACTTATTTATGACCCAAGTACATGTATAGGAGTAAAGACGATGATTAGTGCGGGTTATATGTGTAAGGATGCCTTTGAACTTTCTGGATAATGAATGAACAGTGAGAATGGAAAAATGACTCTACTACACCTGTAATTGCACAAAACGTAAAAGTGGGGGAAATTCATAATAGATATGAAAGAACTTTAAAGGAATAAAGGAAAAATATGATCATTAAGATGTTTAAAGGAACTATTTTCGGAGCGAAGGTTGTTAAGCTCAGTTAAGAGTTAGATGATTATGCCAGATCAAACCAGAGAGTTGAATAGAATAGAATGAATGCTTATGAAATATGGCAAGAACATTTGGGTGACATTTCTATGCTTTATTGGATCTGTTTGCATGTTCTATATAATGAATGCACATACCGCCCAACAGTGAATTCCTTTTTTCCAACTCACCCCCTCATAACATTCAATACATTGGCAGCTAGAATAGCTGCTAAAATTATTTAGAATTTAACTAACAAACCTTGATAAAAATTCTCAATTCTCAATTCTCTATAGAGGAATTATTTCAGACCTCTGCAAAAATCGGTTCTGGTGCATGTGCCAGAATGGATTCGTTTATCTAAAATCCCATTCCTAGGGTTGAGACAGCATGAAAAGTCAGCCAGCAATATGATCCTATTCTTTCCTTGGGACTAACTGGTTTAGTGTCAGGTGCACTAGGATTAGGGTTAGGGCATTCATGAGTACAAGTCACGATAACAACCTTCAGCTATCTCCCCAAGTCTAATCTGCTATGCACTGAGGAAACTTCAAAGTACGCCAAAGAATCAATGTTATTTAGTGGAGTGTTCTTTGGGAGCGACCAAAAGTTTATATCAGGGGAATGTGGAAAGCACTGGGATAATACTACTTGCTGTAGAACTGTGGTTACCTTAATGAAATAAATAAATATATGAAACATTTGAAAATATCATCTGATACGGTCGTGATAATAATACAGTCCTGTTGTTAATGCCTCAGTCTTCTGAGTGCTCACATGACAATGACACACTTATTTGTTATAACAGAATATAGCCAAAGATTTCCATAACAATATACACATATAGCAGAGTTTTGTAGGCTATGTGTCAGACGTTTCCATTCTTTTCCTTGTGACACTATAGGCAACCTCCAAATCTGCAGGAAACCACAGCACTGAACACCAATAAAATGCAATAGACGTACTTACTGACACTTCAGTTTAATAGATGATGTGCTACATGAAACACATTTACACTGAATTAACTCACATTTACTGCTCTAAAGCAAATATTGGTTCTCAGGCCAGTAATGAAAATGTTAGTTTATGGCATGTTGACCAAAACAATGTGAGCAGAAGCCCCAGGGAGCTCTGGCTTTGCCTTCTGAACCTCTGACTACGTCAGCCATTGTTATGCTAATTTATACAGTAATATTAACTGATACAGTGTTTGTTGTTTTGGCTCAGAATTTCAGGCAATTGGATTTGAAAATGAAACAGTGTCTGTGAAGTTAAGAGGAAATGAACATGATCGTGAACATGCTACGTATTCAGTGCTTTATGAAAAGGATAAAGTTAAATGTTAAATGATGCTGTTAAATGATGATGAAACACACATATAAAAACTGCTTTAGAAATACAGTTATATAACAGTACACCAGTGCATGAATATTTATTATCAAATGCGATGAATCACTGGAGACTTTAGCTGCAAAAGCTACTAAACCATTTACATTACATTGCTGGAGGCGGTGGGCTGCCCAATTAAACTTTGAGGATTTGCATCCTACTCACTTTTTTAGTAGTGTCCCATGTTATTATTGCACATAGGAAACAGTTTGAGAACTGTATTAGTTTACTGTCATTTCCTGGCAATAAACACCACCAGCAAGTATACATGTTCCCTAAAACATAAAACCATCCTCAGCTTTGGATATGAGACACACACTATAGATGAAAAGTATTTTTAAGGTGAGGGAATTGCAGTAAAAAAAACAAGAAGCAGACGTTGCTAGTAACATACTAAATATTTACATCACTGTCCAATCATTCTTTTATATTGATTAAGTGTACAACACATTTTGTTGATTCGAAGCACAGAACATCGTCTACAAATCACTCAGCATGTGTCAGAGCATCTATAAATGAAACTGGCTTGCTTGTCTTCATAAATAATGTGGTTGCTAGCAGCACCAGTATGATTAAGTTTGAAGTACGCAAAAGCATCCAAACAGCTCAGATCCAATCAAAATCCTTACCTTTCAACAGGACAAGGAACCAAACCACATTGGTAAAGAAGCAATTACATTTTTCTAAAGCAAAGAATGCAATGTTCGTAACTTTACTTAACTTCCCGAAGACACGGCTGAAGGCAAAACTGCCCAAAAAAAGATGGAACTGAAACTTGCTACATTACTGACCTAACATGGCAAGAAAGCTCCCCAAGCACCTGGTGATGAAGGTGCAGAAGATGTTAGATACCACCAGACAGACCTGAGATTGCCTTCCAAAACCAGTGCATCTAGTTTGCCCAGGCACTCGCGGGACACAACTGGCACCACGAATGGGTCAGACACCAGCTAGGGGGATCACCTACCAATACTGGTTCCTACAGACTTGTCAGAAGAGCCTAAGTAAGTGGAACGCTGGAGCCCTGTCTGGACCTCCACACGCTCCATGCAGACGTCCAGCACTGTGTGGTGAACTGCCATGGGGGGGAGGTGGCAGGCAGTAACCCACACTCACCTCGCCAGCATGAACCCTGAGCAGCGGCAGGCAATAGCACTCCAGTACAATGGAAACTGGAATTTAATTACATTACATTACTACAGAAGAAGGCAGATTTTGCTTAACTGGTCAATTACTTTCAGCGCCTGCAACACTTTCTTTATAAAGGGATGCAGTTCTCACATAGTGTACACAACGTGGGCAGAGCGAAGTTTAGATGTGAGCTGACGGCAGGTTAACTGCACAAGCATTGTTTCGTTAAAAGCCAAGACAAAAAAGTGTCATGCTACAAATAAAAAAAGGGTCTTTATTTACATTATTAAGCATTTATCTGCCTGTGTATACTTAGGAAACTGCTTTGGTCAGATCAACTTTTTTCTCTTATAAAGTGGGGTACTTAAACAGAGAGGTGTTCTGCTAATAATGGCTGTCCTTTAGGATGAGAAGGGATCATGTAACCCTTTAAGTTTAACTCAACACACTATTACATAATGCCTGAACGCTTATGCAAACAGTCCTCTCTAGGAAATCACAACAGGCCTTTGTTTGAGTTACATGTTGATAATTATATCCTGTGTCATGCTATTTGCTTTAATCTAATTCTGTTCAGCTGCCTGGAACATAGATTCACCTCGGCTCAATTTGTCTACCTTACACACTTAGACCAATGAACAGATTCAAATGCACACACACACACAACACACACAGTTTACATGCTAACTAAAGATTTAGTTTCTACCACAAGTCAACATCATTATTGAGTTGTGTGCTGTGTCTGCATTGTGTGAGAAAGTGCATACATGCATTCAAGGTTTGGCGTTCAGCTGCTCAGACACAAATGCCTTTCATAGCAGACCCAGTGTTCTGGAGCCCCAGGGGTCTCAATGATGACCCCTCCAATGAATAACATTAACCAATTGCATCTATTGGCATGGCATCCATCCACCCGATCAAACTGACACCCAGAAATAACCACACACATTATTACTATCACCACAGTTCAGGCCTGTGTGCTGGCCTGTTTTTAGATTATCAAAAGACAACTGTTGAGAGATTCCAAAAGGTTAAAAAAAGACAATGTGCTTTGTTCTCTAATCAAGAGACAGCTTCGAGTGTTTTATATCCAATAATCCTTATGCCTATATTATACACAAATATACCATATAAAATACATCTCGTATTGTTGATTTATTCACTACCAGACACATTCAAACATGAGAACAAGCCATGAGGACAGGTGACCAATTTTGTCTTGGGAACATTTGCTGATGTGAACTGACCTGATGAGCCAAGAAAGTAGCGTTCTAGAGCTGATCCAAAGCCAGATGGGTTGTCCCTTAGGTCACTGATGGTAAACGGCTGCATGGAAACATCCACGTTGTTTATTGGCCAGTTGGGTGCTCGGACACTGGCCCCACCATACCATGACACGTTGACCATGGAGAAGCAATCCTGGAAATGAAAGAGTGATAGATACAATTGTTCACCTTAAATTGTGCAGTTCTTATTTGTTTTTTATTTAATAGAAAACATACTAATGATTTTGCTAAAATGTTGAAGGATTTGCTATAATCTGTTCTAGTTTTTGTTATATTTTTTGACAAATGTAACACAGTTTAGATTTAATTAATAGCCATTATGCGTCTCTGCTCATAGCAATATAATGAATAACATCAGATTTTTGCAAATTACCTATAAACACACATTATAAAGAATGATTTTCATTTCTTTTTCATAATCCTATTTTTAAATATCCAGCATTTTTTCCTGTCCATATGATGTGTAAAACGCTGCGGTCATATCATCTACAGAGGCAGCAAGGTTTGACTGCAGCCTGCAGAGACTCCTGTGGAGTTTGAGCCTGGATGTTAGGTTAACACATGACAGGGTATTACTGATGTAGGGAATGTACAAAATGAAGGGATTAATCACTAAAGCTTTTGCAAAACAAAGAGATGTTTGCCTGTATGAACTAGTTAAATCTATAATAAACTATTGCTTGTGTTTAAACCAATAAGCCACACATATGTGTATTCAACCATGCCAAGTGTTATATTAAGTGTTATTCTATTAATCTTCGTTTATCTATAGTCTTGAAACGACTATAAACTAAATATGTATGTATGTATGGGCAATATGCAAAACTGCACTTTTCACTGTTAACTGCTCAGCCTAAGGCGAAAAATACGTGCAGATGCGTTTTAGTTTCATGTTCATAGCCATGTAATAAACATATGTGGATAAATTAATGCATTTCTGAAAGGATAGTAAAGATAACGACAAATAATAATATATTACAAATTACTTTACCTTCAGGTTTAATTGACAATGGACTGGAGTCCAAGTCAGACTATAGCATTCTGTCTCTGATTCGTCAAATGTTTCCAGCGAGATCTTCACCTCCGCAAATGAATCCCATGTATAGCAGAATTCGGTTTTATTGAGCCAACACATGTTTCGGAGGAACGGAACCTCTGTATCGGGACTCATAATATTCCCTACGTCAATTTCCACAAATGTCTTGTCTTCTGCGAGTGTCTGTACGACTAGAGAGTGCGTTCTTCGCTCCCAAATCAGTCCACTAAACCCCCCCTTTAGGATCCAGTTCTTGTTGGGTTGATCAACAACTTGCCAATAAATGATCCCAATGGTCATAACAAAGAAGACAGCTACTCCAAGACACGCAACGGCTCCTTTCCACGTTTCGTCCATTTCTTTCAAACCCGTATCCCACGTTACCTCTGGGATTGGACTTGGGTTTCTATTTCGAGTTTGAGGCATGTTGCTTTCAAAAGAGCAAGAATGTAATCAAAAGTGAAAATAAAATGTTTACAGAAATTGGTAGATGCTTCATCATGTCATTGCAATGACATGACAAGAAAAAGACTGATATTTGAATTTATTCTGAACTCGCCCGTCCTCTCTTGCAGCCTATCTTGTCCACAAATGAGCTGCCATGTGTAGATCGCTGTCAAGTTATCCTTAAGCCGGAAAATGAAAAAAAAGAAGTTGATTTACCGCATGCTCTTAGCAGCATATATTTAGTTTAATTTATAGCATTGATCGCGGAAGAGTGAGCAGTCATAACCCAGTGTGAAAGCAATGCCTGCGAATAGCTCCTTCACAGCTTATTTGCTTGCCCTGCACTTTTCGCCGGAGTCTGACGTAACTCCAAACTGCTTGTTCAAAAAGGAGGAGAGGGAAAGTGATTAGGGTACCACGCGCTTTGTAATTCCCAGGCCACTGTTTGGGACGAAAATTACTTTGTAACGTTAAAGTCACGCATTTTGCAACCTGCTCTGCTCCAAAGTGCATGTCTATCAGTTAGTGTGCGCGTATAAACTGTAGGGGAATTGAAGTTTGGGGCTAAATATAATTTACTTTAAAACGTATATCCTATTATAAAATTTGTCATACCGAACGCAAACATGGATTAAATGCATATTGCTATAGTTCACTAATGGATCCGCCAGATGCAAGCCATTTTCTGCGCAAAGCAATTCGACCATTAGCGCTTTTATGGACTTTTTCAAAGCAAATGCATAATGGAGGTTTAGTTACACGTACATTTTAGCTTTAATTCATAGTTTATTTTTTACATTTGAAGTATACTTCGAGTAGCTTTACGTGATCTGACGGTCATATAAATCACAGGACCAACGAACCTTTATAATATACTACAGCATCAGGGCTAAAAGGTCTTGAAAATTATCGTATTTATGTACTTTTGACAAAGTACTATTTCTGTTTTTTGAAACGCACTAATGGAGTTGTAAGAGATATTTACTCCATCGACTTATTGCTTTTAATGTATTGTGAAGGTAGGCTGTGTAAATTAAAGGGATTAGAACGTTACAATTGACGACATTTAGAAATCTTTTAACATTACCAGTGTATTTTTTGCATTAAAATATTTTCATTATTGTAAACAAACAAACAACAAAATCAGCTGTCTTTGAGATCTGCATGCAAGCTTAAACAGTTGGTCATGAATTGTCACCAGTTGTTTTATGGTAACAGGTCTACATTTAAAATTAAAAACAATGTAAATACCCACATATAAAACAAACAAACAAAAATAAATAAATAAAAACAGCAGCAACAGCCTAAGTAACTGTGGTGTACACATGAAGATTGCACAAAATGAAAGAGTGAAACTAAGAAAATAAGAAGCAACATAAAAGCTGAGAACCAACACTGGATGTCATATTTTTGACCAAGTGCAACTAGGTTCCTCGCCACCAGTCTACGAGTGCGACCGTGTGTGAGTAAGCTGGTGATTGTATGTACATATATGTGTGTGTGTGCAGAGGTCAGTGTGTAAAATGCGTGTGGCTAAGTCAAGTTCAGCAGCCATGGTCCAGTCTCAAAGTTGTACTGTGGCCACATCCAGTGACCAGGTGTCATTTTACATGTCAACTATATGACTCCATTGAGCAGTAGCGAACTATAAATACAATTTTGAATGATTGTTGGCATGTCCTACTTTCCATGCCATAGAGTGTGTATTAGACAAACTGCAGGATATGCCTTGCATTAGCACTGCACGTATGTACTCACACCGCAGTGTGAACATTCATGCACATGAAGTGACAGACTGGATACAGTAAGCACTATTCATTTTAAATAAGTCAGTTCAAGTTCTTGTCAGTTTGGGATGACAACACAGAAAAAAAACATGGGAATAAATGCAAAGTTTAGAACGTTATGTTAGTGATGTTACGCTGCCTCTGGCTTTTACCTAATGGAAATCCACATGGGGTGATGTGGCCCACTGTAAGTTTCATAGCTACAAGGCTTTGTCAAATGCATTCGTGTAAAATAATATTGCAATCAGTGGAAAATGGGAATATGCAAAAGGCAGGGATCTGCCTTGAAGGAAATTATAAAATACTGCTTGACAAAAGTAATAAAAAATCACAGAACTTTACAAGCAAGAAAAGTCATTTCAAACAAAGAGGTTTTCCATCGTTCTGTCTGGATCATCAATTTACAATTTCCCTTTCCTGTTGGATATTTAATACCGCCGAGCTGAAAATGTTTCCATAGCTTTTCTTCAGGCTCTGCAACTGATGTCTTAGCCATGGTGAAAACCAAAGAAAGTACATCTGTTTTCATATATTTTGTGTTTTTTCATATATTCATATGCTTAATTATTATACACTGTGCAGACATAATAATACCTGAATGCCTCTGCACCTGTCATTGACTATAGTATTTACTTGAGCATTTTTTGAAATATGACTTTATCATTAACGGTATATGACATTTTTTTCTGCTGCATTAGGGTATAGCTGTGGTCACCAACAAACCGCTCAGTCTGATCTATAAATGGAAGAGCTTGAGGACAGTGTGAGAGCAGACCTTTGGTTGAAGGTTGAGTGGAGTCGAGTTGCATGTGTGCAGCTTGGCCCGCCCATCTGAGCCCACCCTTTCCAAAACATTGGCCACTTGTCAGGAAGTTCATGCTCTGTGATTCCAAAGCAGGGACTTGGGCCAACGACCTTCTGGCATCTGAGACCGGAGGTACTCCCTAACTCCCAATCATTCATCTAGGCCATTGTTGGAACATGAGAGGTGACTATGGAGACTGGACTGAAAAAAGACTGAAGCTGCCTTGTGATGCTGCCTTTGGTAACAGAAACATGGACTTGGTGAAAGGTTTAAAAGTTTCGCCTAAAGACGTTTTTATGTTAACCCAATCATATACACACAAAACATATTTTGTTTTAAAATCAGCAACCTTCATCAAAAGTGATAGATCCTTTTTGTTAAGCCCATAGAATGAAAATGAAAGGTCGTAGTTCACATCATCATTAGGGAATTTGGAAGAAACATACTGTCTGTGTCCTTGTTCCTGACTGAGTGTAATTTGTAGTCAGCTGCAAAAAATGTTCAAAGCCATTGTGAAAAATTAACAGAATTTCTCTTGAAATAAAGATTCCAATCACAGACCTACATTCAGTCCTTTATTATATTATATAGGACACAATTTTCAAAATATTGAAATGTCTCTACTGATGAAGAGGGATTACATCATTATTATTTATAAAAATGTCTTTCCTCACATAACCTCCATTGGGTGTACATACATTTGACCTAAAAGTAGTTCCAAAATTGTCTTAGTAGAGAGAAACAGAATATTTGCAAATGTTGATATTTCCCTCTAAATGACTGTGAAGAGCTAACAGTGTCATAATGTCAAAAACTCCCCAAGTTACATGATATGGGCAATTAGTGAGAAATGACTGTGGCCAAGAACACAGCCGGATGCAGAGTAAAAGCATTTAATACTGATGCTATGGGTTACCCCCTTAAAGAGATGTATGTAAACCACTAAAACTGAGCACTGTATGCACACAGCCTGATTTAGATGTATGACATGAAATGGAGTCTACCATCTCAATATATCAATGAATTGTCCAAGTGTTATATTGCTAATCTCTTGAACATTGCTAACAGATATATTAATATGATCATTGTATTATTAAGATTAGATATATTATATACTTAGGCTTGCTGAACAGGTTAGGATTATTTGGGGAACTGTTTTTGGTGGGCTAATTCTGCCTGTACAATGATAGCTTTGGACATGAACTTTGGCCATAATCAGGAGTCACAGGCTTGGAAAGCAATCCTGCCCATTAAGACCTTGGATGAACTGAAACCCCAATAAGTATTCCTTTCAGGAGATGGTTAGTCATTTTTACACCCAATGCAACACTAGATTAATGGCAGAGTCACATGCGTGAAACATTTCCAAGAGTTATGATGAAGTGGAAGGGGCAAGGTTTCCCTCTGCTGTTAAAACCGGTCTTACCTAGAAGTCTTACTAAATAAGGATTGCTTTTGTAATGCAAGAAGGGCAATGGTTGGTCTTGGTAATAACATGTATTATATATGAATTATTTGTGAAATCAGTAAATCAGAGGAATTTGACTCAAAAGTTGTATTGCGGGATAAACACAACATGCCAAAACTGCAGCTGCAGTTTTGCTGCAGCCAAAACCAAAATGTCTGTGTTAAGGAGAAGTGTTGTCAGCCTGGAATATAAATCTCGAATTGAGTTGACATCTCAAAAATATGAGAACTTTATCAGCTGCCCTACCTCATTTATGAAGGTGTATAACCTGTGCATGTGACAGTGCACTGTGCAGTATGTCTTATGCTATATGGTTTCTGTTGGGGTTTTACCGTCACTGGCAGCTTTAAATCATGGGAACAAACTCTTGTGACTTTTTTCATTTTATCAAAAATAAAATTAGTAATATACAATATAATAAGGGATGCAATAAGATATCTGCAAACACCCTATTTATATAAGAATAAAACTATTTACAGATTAAAATTCTAACCTATCTTTATTAAATTCACAGTACTGAGCATGCATACTTTAACAGTGGGAAAAGCTTTGCTGACATTAAAAGTTACAGGATTTCTGATTGAAATACAAATCAGCAATGTCCAGCCTTACATATGGGAAAGTGAGAAATCTAACACATGCAAACTACTAGTTAGCATCCAACAGTTCAGAGATAAATCCCAGGAACGTTAATGAGAGAAGATGTCAGACTTGTTTCTCTTGTAGTTAAGAAAGGGGTTTCTGGAACTATGTAGACTTCAAACATTTCTGTGCATCTGCAGCATAGGACCTAATTTACATCTAGTTGTGTCATTCTGAACTCAAACTTTGCCTTGGTCTTGGTATGTTATGAAGTGAACAAAATACATAAGTATTATAGATCATTTGAATGCCTTTACACGATCATCTAATTTAACCAGCAAAAGTTTTTATTTGTTTTACTTTTATTTTGAAAACTATTAACAAGTCAACGCTTCCTGCAGTTACTGAGAACGTTATAGAGGACCTTGAGCACATTCGTTGGAAAAATGTATACAATATAATTACAGTATATGTAGCTATCACTAGTAGAGAAAAAGAGTTGTAAACATGGCAAGACGGCTAATGTAAGTGTTTTCTTATCTGACATCTACTTAAAATATGTTTTAATATCATGACTTCTAACAGTTGCTAGGGGATAGGACAGTTGCTAGGTAGCTATCGTTGGCTAGCTAACTGGGTTGAACGCATACAGGCTCGCTAAGCTACTTAAGCTAATCAGCTATCTAGCTTGCTAGCCAGCTACCTAGTTAACTAGCTAGCACTGTTTCTTTATATCTAATAAATGTATAGCTACCAAAGTACCTCGGTGTTTGTCTTAATTCGTGTAGCTAGCTAGCGTCCTGCTTTAACGTTTCTAGCTAGGTAGCTTATCTAGCCGTCTGCTATCGGTCATGTGCCGTTCTAACGTTAGACCTCGGGCGACAGCATCTGTAGCTAGCTAACGTTAGCTAAGTTATGTATTGAAGCATGCTATCTAAGGTTAATAAGGTAGCAAACTGCACCACTGAAAGAGGGTCAAATCAGATTGGTTAATGTGGAAACTAGCAGGCTAGCTAGCTAGGGAATTTGCTGGTAGAGTTAAAAAAACGGACATTATGCGAGTTGGATTATTTTTAGGCGAACTCAAATTCTGTACTCGTGCAAGAAGTAGTTAGATAAGTAGTGATGGCAATTCTTGTGACACGTGACAAATCAAATTTCCTTTGCTTTTGACCTTTGTGTGTAAAATTGGCTAGACACACAGAAGACAAAACAACGAATAACATCCATCAGTGAACTACCTAGCTAGCCCACTAGTTCATACATAGTATCGTTTCACCCTACCATGTACATGTACTATGAGATGCTGTATTTTTTTGACTTGCGCAGCTATCCTCTTTACCAGCTGGGTAACCCTCAGCTGAGGATATTCCGCCCCACCTTCAACATGACACTCGTCAGACCAGGAAAGGAACAGCCACCCGACACAGTGCAGTTTCGAGTATCAATGGAGTAAGTCTTCAGTGTTTTCCAACGTTTGTGCGCATTTCCCTTTGTGTTTTTATGAAGACAAAATAAATACCCAAAGCTCACGCTTCTCTTAAAAACTATACTGTAATATTTACTTTGGCCACTAGGTGGAAGTCAAATCTTAATAATAAACGTATAATTGGACGCGTGTAACTGTACAGGTAGTAGGATGCTAAAAATCTAACAGAATAAATTGAACAAAATGTATCTGATAATGTTCTCCCCTTGCTTGCTTCAACTAAGGTAGTATCAAATCTGGTGTGTGATTCTCAGCCTGGTGGTGATGAGAAAAGTAGTAATTATAGATGCTTTGCAAACTTTGTCAAAGTAATGCTTTTTTCTTAATCTTTATAGACCACACAGGACAAATATTTCTTTCTTGGTATGCACATTTTTTGTTTGTGAAATGGATATCTTTGTTTACTGGAGATTAAGCTGTTTCTGATATCTGATATGGATTATTCCAGTGCAACTTTTTCAGGTAGCGTTTAAAAAAACGAACAAACAAAAAAACCCCAAATAAAGTTATAGCTATACTGGAAATTCTCTTACAGAAGGGGATCTGTGTGGATGACCAACCATCACTTCGTATCCAGAGCTGTTTGTAAGACATCATTTGAAAATAATAGCTAAGATGTGGTTTGTCATTTAGCCTTATTCACATCTTGCCAACCTGGTCACCTTCCAAGGCAGCAGCCCTTAGCCCACTGATTACGTTGTTGTTGTTTTTTTGTTTTTTTTACCATCAGTAGTGTCCAAGCATTTGTTATGTCGTTGTGGCTGTGTAATATGAAACAGGCAGTCAACCTGTAAATGAGGGCTCAAATAGTAGAGCTCACATGCAAAGAGGACAAAGTCTGCTTTGTTTTCAGTTAAACCTGAGGGCGTGCATCTTACGCCATGACGCTCGAGCGCTGCATCTTACTTATTATTCTGTCAGAGAGCGTTCCAGACCGCACGAGTTCGTAATCCTGCTGTGTGTTAGCACTTGCGTAAGCGATGAGGGGAAGTTTTTTTTTTTTTTTTATAAACCTGCGAGAAGTTCAGAGTTTTGTTTTCAGTCTTTTGTGATCTTGAGTACATCACTCTGCACTCGGCATCCTGATCACCTGTAGCCAGTGGTTGAGCATAATGCGCTTATGCTACACTTTGCCAAGTCTTTGAGTCCTCAACATTGGGCTGAATGCTGTCTGTCCGCATGCATTAAAAGTGGAAGAAGATAAAAAAGAGGGGCGGGGAAGGGGGGGAGGGTGTTCAAAACACCGTAACCTCCCTCTTATCTGTGTTTGACCACAGACTTCCTTGCCATTTTATCATCATGGCTTTATCTGTCTTTAAGGCCTTAGACTGCTACAACAGTTTTAGGGCTGATGTCAATCTTTTGTTCCCTCCAAACATACTCTTTGCCCTGTAAATGTATACACTATATTGCTGTTTGCTTTAGTTTGGTCAAATATTCGAAATAACTAAAGATGTTATGCTTTTCTTCTGAATATAATATTTCCTTATCCGTCATTCATCTCCCTGGTGTTAAAGCTCCGTGATGAATCGCATACTTAAAGACTTAAAACAAGCCGCGTGTGTGTGTGTGTGTTCCTGTGCGTGTGTGTGTGCATGTTGATGCGTGAGAGAGGAAAGGATGACCTGTGCTTAGAGATGAGCATCTGTGTTGTTTTGAATACCTTTTATGTGTGAAGGGTGGGGTCCTTCTGAAACTTGGAACAGGAGCGAAGTTAGCCCAACAGGGAACAGATGTGTGGTGTGTGCTCAGTCAGAGCGGTGCATGATGCCATGAGCCACACAGGCCCGAGGGACGTGCTTACATCTGCCGCCTCTAATAGCCCAGGTACTGCATGGCAGTAGGTTAGAAGTGTTAGCTGGAACAATTTGTATTTTGCAATGAACTCTTGTAGTCATGTTCACTGCTGTCTTGCTGTTTTTTTGTTAAGGTGAATAGGAACTAGGGGCAGGTGTGGGTAATATGGCAGTCTGCTGATGTTATCAGCTTGATGGCAAACTCTGGATAAATATAAATACATCTTTTGTGATGGGTGACATAGTGGAAATGGGTTGAGATATGCTCCTTGTGTCATGTCACCCATCCTTAACCCCTGACCTCATTTAAATGCACACGTATCACATCAACCAGCCATGCTTCGTTTCTCCTGCTGTCTTGTATTCTCTGTGCTCTATGAAGCATAGCTACAAAGAAAATGGCAGCGTAACCCCCCCCCAGGAAAGGTCCACTTTGGCAGATAGTGATGACTGCTTTTGCCTGCCGTTCAAGTGTTTTAGAATTTGAAGGCTAGACGAATGAAGATTGTAAATACTGTTAAGAAAGCACACATGCAGTGTACAGTGAAACCAGGCAGAGGGTCAGACTTTGTGGTGAAGTGGTGGAGATTGTCAGGCACAGGGGTTTAAGTGTGCTCCTGCTTTCTAATGAGATGCAGTTTTTCCACTCGGATGACTTGGAAAGCATTTTGTTCTGATTACCATTCCCCACAGTGCTTGTTGAGTGTGTTGCTTTCTAGGAATTGCCCCTCTCGCTGTCTTCCTCTTACTCTCACACTCACTCAATCTTAACAAACAAACCCCCTCATTGCACTCACTCACACACACACACAAATACATACACACACCATTGCACTGCTCTTTTCCATCTTCTATAACTTACAAGGTCAGGATCCATACTGTTCCAGTCTAGTCTGGTCCTTATACCGTAGTCATGACAGTAACACAATTCCAGGGCCTTGTTCCGCCAACCGGACGTACGGTCACATGTCTTAGTGGCCTCCACTCCCAGCGTTGGCTCAATGTTTTGTAATGTGTTATGAATAAAATGTTTTTTGTGTGTTTTTTTTAAACATAGGTGAACAATTTCTTTCTCTCTACTGAATCATGCGTCCTGAGATGGGTGCTGTTTTGACATAATTTTGACTCTCCGACATCTTCATGTCTGCTGGAAAATGACAAACATGTTTCTGTATCATGCTTTAGTAATTTTATCCTGTCCATTATACAGCTATTACTTTGTTATTCAGATGTTTGACTTGGATGAATCAACAACAAGGAGCTATATTGTTCTCATTCTAAAAGAAAACAGTGAATAAATTAGCATGTGATGAACTTTATTTCATGACAAAACAGCTTTGTGTTCAGTAATTTTAAAAGGAAAATTATTTAATTACCATGGTTTAATGAAATGGTCCTTAAAATTGTTTAAACAGATGTTTTGAGCAAAACTTTATCCAAAATTTTCTAAAAGATATCTCCACTAATACTGATGGTTGAACAACTGCAAACAGCAATGCATGAAACAGAATAATAGACTTTGACTTTCCATGTTGATGTCATAGATGGTAGGGTTCGACTGATTATCATTCTGACCGATAATCGTGAGCCGATTTTCGGCATTTTCCCAATTATCAGAATCAGTTTGAACGTTTCTTTATTGATAAAAGTGAGTGTTTTTATGTGTCTGAATATTTAATGCAACCACAAAAAAGCAGTTCTGTAGTTGTCCACATACATACCTTTTGTCAGTATTGTTTTTGCACACTTTTGTTCTGATGCACAAGTACTCTAGCCAAACAAATGTGAGTCATCCATGCAATTTGAACCCTGTATGAAACCTCACATTTGTTTGGGGAGCGTGAGGTTTCTGTGCGTGGGAGCAAACACATTGCATGGACCCATAAGGCCTCTTTAGTAGTTTGTATGCATCCAGAATATTTGTGCCTAAAGCCAATTTTACACCAGAAGCACAGTGACGAGCAACCACACCGTGGCTAAGAAAATCCAGTCAGATAGCTCATGTCGTTTTATGTACAAATGTCCTGCTGCAAATGCTCCCTTTTCACTCTTACTATTATTCTTCGCCTAACTATTGAGCATCTAACACTGTAAAGAGTGTAAACATGGATGAATTATCTCCTAGAGTGTAGGCTAGCACTCTGATCTTCTCACTATCCCGTATCAGTTGCTAAAACCATGTCCTCCCTACATTTTATGTCGAAAAATATCATCTAGTTTCCAATTCGCATTCATGTTCATTGTGACGAGTAAAAACACGGCATAGGATAGTTATTTGCTGTTTGATCATGTGGCCAAATTGCAATATATGGCAAGAATCCTTAATTTTGTACAGAATACTGTTTGTTTGCATTTGGCAAGTAGCAAGAATGAACCCAAAGTCTATTTTTTCGCGTGCCAGGACCCGAACCGCTGTGGTGCCTTGTGCTGCATGCGGTTGGTTTAAAAGATCCAAGTGATTAACATCGGATATCACTCGCGCCATGGAGCGTCTGATGTGTGTGTGCCACGCAGCCTTGGCCAGCCATGCACACGGTCCTCCAGTAGCCCACATTACTTGTAAGACAATAACGTGTTTAATACGCAAGCTGTACACAATTTCTGGTCATTTTCAGTTGCTAAAACAACAGACGTCTTCTAACGTGCTACTTCCAAAGATTCGACCACTGATCTTAGGCTAAAAGGTCCATTTCCATGGAAACATGCAGCACATTTTCAGGTGCCGATCAGTCTTGACACATTTAACACATCTGTCTACCGTATCGTGTAAAATGCATTTTTGGTTGAATGACAAAATTAAGTAAAAGTGTTACATGCAGTCATGTAGCCTCACTGTTGCTGTTTTTTCCTGCACTATTGTTCAATTATTAAATCCTAATGTACTTTTTTTTACTGGGATTACATTCACAGTTCTGTGTACATGGTTAGTCTTTGTGCAGTTTTTGTAGCCTGTTTTCTTGCTTGCAAAGTGATATTAAGGTATGCTGTTATATGCTACTTCAACAGTTATAGTGCCTTATCCAAGATATTTGTTTTATATAAAAATGTATATAAATTGTGTAGTTTTTTTTTGTTGTATGTTTTGCTCAGTTTCCTTACAAATGTCACTGTTGCTGTGTTCAGTTATGCAAGATAATTTTTAGGTAGACTGAGCAATTCATTGGCTTTAAATAGTGTAGGATCAAAAACGTAGGGTAAAAAATCTTGCTGAGAGGTTGTGCTTTCTGCACATCAGATTTGTGTTACTCATCTTGTACTTGATTTCTTTTTTTATTTCTTTTTTTCCATTATCATTTTTCCCTAAATGCATGCAAATACATCTATTGAGGAGCTGTTTATATAATTTTTGTTGTTATTATTGTTTAGTTACACTCATATACCACTTTTCTCAGTACCCAAGGATATGCTTGATTTCTGATGATCTGTATTGGCAACAATATTATCAAAACCTGAAATATCAGTTAACCTCTAATAGATTGTGGACAATCTGACTGGCGAAATCTAATTTACTATCAATGAGCTTCAATCGTAGAGAGATATGGAAGTAAAAATATATGATTTACCTGGCATACGTCTCCATTTATGGTTAATCAGATTGGGTAGGTTAGTGATTTGAGTCAATATTTTAGCAGTTTTTAAAAAGGTAGCCTACTGTTTGTTTAAACAAATTTGACAGCCCAAAGGGATAATTGGGAATGAAGTGTTATTTATATCTTAAACTTCAGAAATCATGTTTTAAGTATTTTTTTCAGAATTTCTTTACTGGTAGTTTTTATGTAGTAACCACCAAGTTTAATTCTTAAAAAGTATTTTTAATTTCGGTAGCAAATCTTAACAAAAAACATTGACTGTTCTGTTTTCTATCTATTAATCAAATACTTTGTTCTGTTCTGTTCCTCACCACCATCTCATGCTGCATCTCTCCCCAACGTGTCCAAGAATGACCAAATACGATGTGAGGAACTACCTTGAGAAAATCTACAATGTCCCTGTGGCTGCAGTGCGCACAAGGATTCAGTTTGGTAAGTGAATCAACCACCTGAGCCAAAATTGCATGACTTTGTGCACATATTTGCTCCCTTATGAAACAATTATAAAAAAAAATATATATATAAAAAAAATATCAACATAGGTAATTCTGCTGACTGGCATGAGTGTATTAAATGTCTGCACAGTTCAGCAAGGTCAATATTAGCATCTATGCAGTAGTTGTTTAAAATTGTAGATTTCAGATCAGACCTGGCTATAATTTATGCAACCTCAGCTTGTGGATCTGTGTGAGAGAGTACAGTTTACCACACAAAATGCTAAATCACACCAATCACACCACAGCGGTCCAGTCACAAACCCCAGAGGTTTGCAAACCACCATTGGGAACATCTTCTAAATAGAAGACTCCAGTTTTTTTACATTTGACATGTTGCTACCCTTTCTCCCAAAGATCACGCATAGGTGGCAGTATACAATGCGGAAGGAAAGAGCTGGTACTACAGAGGACAAAAAGATAAAGGCCATAAAAAAGTCTGTCAAAACATTACAATACTATAAAGAGCTTTTACTGCTTCAGTATTTGCTGATCCCCCCCCACACACACCCCATCACACACCCCCACCCCCCACCTCCACCCCCTTCTTAATACCACACTATGAAAAAGGGGTAAGCAGCCAAGTTGAAAAGGCCTCATATTACAGAGAAACCATGTTCTCTGATAGCAGGCGGGGGGAGGGGGTTGTGGGTAAAGACAGTGAGGAGTGGCTCGTGTGATTGGATGCTTCTCCCATAGCCACTTATCTTCAAATCTGCTGCTCCAGCGCTCTGACCACCGGCTGTCCTAGAATGCCCTGTCAAACAAGGCAGGACGTTACACAAGCTGTTTGATTTTTTACCTTTTTTAACGTCTTGTGTGGAAAATCATAACAATAGAAATAATCATGATAATGTAATAATAGAAAAAAAATCGTTTTCTGTATGTATTTCATGGCAAAGCGGGATTTAAATTTTGCAAGCTTGCAACAACCCTAATTTGCTGTATACAAGAGCAGAATAGTAAGATGGCCACTGGGAGCCCTGTGTCCCTGCCTCTCTGCACTAAACATGGGGACCCAGGGAGGAGGCAGGCTGCGTTTTTACGAGTGCCACGTTAAAACCCCCCAAAAGTAGTGAAATGCCAAAAACACAAACACACACACACACACACACACACAACAAAGGCTAAGCAATCCTTTGGTGCGTCAGAGCAGGTATCCCTCTCTGCGTCATGGGTTCCACTCCATTGGCGGTGTGAAGGACGTGTGAGTCGGGCTGAAGAGCCTCTGACTGCTCCACAGCACTCAAGGGTTCCATTCTTTCCTCCTTCAGTGTGGTGGGGTATTTTGGAAGAGGTTGCCATAGCTACTCCTCTGTCCTGGGATTTGTAATGTGATTGTAGCCAAGCCGCAACCCCAAACAAGGAGGATATATTTATTGAAGTGTATGGAGTATGTGTGGGGTGGGATTTTGGGTTACTGTGAAAGACGGGAGGTTCATTAGCATGAAAAAAGTGGGGCTTTTCACCTGGTTTTGGGGAGCAACTCGGATGACCCTAAATCGGGGGAGTTCCCGATCCTGCTCTTGTCTCTATTCAACCATCACCAGTTGCCTCAGTGAGGCTGTTAAAGTGGGGGTGGATTTTTACCACCCCTGAAGGGCTTTCCCTGGGTGCACTACTGTGATTACATGTAATACACACATGTGCTCATATGACTCATTGTACCGAACTCACTGCATTACCCCGGGGCTCTTTTCCTTGTGTTTAGATTAAGATGCAGTCAGGGAGATATTTTGTCTTTTCTTCTCCTTTCTTCAACGTTTTTGAGCAAATGTGGTAGAGCTTTAGGAGTTTGTAAGAGATGTTCACTCCGGACTCCTCTATCTCTTTTGGAGCTAAATTGGCCTTTTAATCATGCCTAGCTGGGAAAAGGTTAACACGCTTTCCTCAAACAACAGGACAGAAGACTTTTGCCAGACAAAACCCACCAGAGCAGTTTTAAAGAAGTCAGAATTATACATACACAAAAACCCTGCATACATGTGACCATGCATACGCAAGAGACTTAACCACAGATCTGAATGCATTAAACTGGAATTTTGCGCATTTAAAATGCTCTTTGTTTGTTAGTGCTATTCAGAGGCTAAGTCACAAGCTGACGCAGACAAGATGCCGTGTGTACAAGACGAGATGCTGTGTTGTGCTTTTGGGGGAAAAATTGGTACTTATCAGCAAATGTGTGTTACCATTCTCATTTGTTGAGCCCTAGTAAAATTGGTGAAACTAGATGAGTAATGCATTAATGAGCCTCTCTCTATCTCAGGTTCAAACAAGAAAAGGAACCACTTAAACCAGCGTGTGAAGAGGCCCGATTACAAAGTGGCATACGTTCAACTGGTGAGTGTGATCCCTCAGGGACGAGAAGTAGGGAAAGCCCCTCACCTACTGGGAAACATCCTGTGTCTGCTGTTACTGACCCTTCTCGCCACCTTGATGTTAAGAAGTGGCCCGTCATCAGTGTTGAACAGTTTAAGGTGGGCCGGGGGGGGGGGGTGAGTTGAGGGGCGTGTGTGAGTGTGCGGGGGGGGGGACACCTGTAAACGAACCTCCAACAGTGTCTCAGTCACGCATTCATGTTTTTTTGAGTTCAAGTTATTAAACAAAACAGTTTCCAAGAGCAAACGGAGACTGTATGGGCATTTGTGTGCTGTGCCTTTGTCTCTTTTCTGAGGACTTGCTGCAGCTTATGTTCCTTTGGAGAACCCTGAGGCGCAGGTAGCCTTTGATGCAAAACCTCATCTTATTATGGTCTACTCCCAGCATCCCAGTGCTGTTTGTTTACCTTCTGTCTCTCCCACACACTTGGCCCTGCGCTCCCGAGAGAGCAGGCATTCTGGGTTCTGGCTTGGGCTGACAGGGCAAGAGGTCGTCTTTGGTTACAAGCCAGACCTATTGCAGGAAGTATAGTATAAAGTTCCAAGCAAGGTATGGCTATTATTGCAGGCAGCTGAGGGTGTTTCTGAGGGCATCAGAACGTTAAGGTTGGTCTTCTTCCAGAGCCAGCATGAACTGCAGGGTTCACGCCTGCACTTGGGGTGTATCCCGGCCGTGGCCACGACGCCGTGTTTGATGCATGCCGTTCCGAAAGCATGAAAATATCTCCATTTGATCTGCGCTGATAAATCAGAAAAAAATGTTTTTTGTTTCCTGATTTTTTTTTTTTTTTTTTTACATTTTCAGAGAAGCATCGGATTGTTTATACTCTGCTTCAAGCCTCAGTCTGGAGATAAATAAATAATTAAACGTGTCAAAACACAACCGTTTGTAATGGGATATATAATTGAAGTACATATTAATATTTTAAAGGCAAACTTTCTGTTGTGAGGAGCTGAGTCACTTCCTTCGTGGCTTCGTGCAGTGTAATCTTCTCTAGAATCCACCTTCACCTTACAGTCGTTACTGTCTTAGCGCTGCGCAGAATTATTGACGCCTCGCGGTGTTCACAACTCAAATACATTCACACAACAGCTAGAAAAAAAAATATTTATGAAAGGATTTTTCCAGTCAAAATGTTATGCTTCACTTTTTATTGAAAACTGTAACTTTATGAATAGCAAGGTCATTTAAGTGTGAACGAGCTTGTGCTTACGAAGCTGGAACTTTGCTTTAACACATTAATATGAACCTGAATTTCCGGCATTTTCGGGATGGAGGGGGGTGGTGGTGGTGGGGGGGGGAGTCTGGAGGGACTGCAGGGAGTAAAAACATGCTGCCCAAGAAAAGCCCTCCTTTCTCTTCAGCGGTGGGTAAAAAACAAGATTGTTCCTAATTGACACCACATGTGGGGGAGTGTTCTGTGGTCTGATACCCACAGCGGTCCCCCCTGTTCGGCCCCTCCCCCACACACTCCATAAGCTAATATTCCAGTGCTAGCGTGGAGGGAACCTTTCTTTCCCTTTCACCCCCCCCCCTTTTTTTTTTAAACAAAGTCCAGGCTGGCACATGGGATTGCTGGGTGAATCTAGGGAGATCGCTGAGGGCGCATCGGGGCGAGACCTACACGTGATAACCGTGCCAACGACACACATGCTGTTAGTCGCATCTCGGGTTTTTTGGCATTTTCTAAAACTTTGGGACCAACTTGATCCACATATAATCATAATCATGGAGATTATAGATTTTTTTTATGGCTCCTGTATTTTTCTCAACATGCTAGGCTCCTGAATAAAGCTGGAAAGAAGCTCAGGACCCAAGTATGATGAGATATGGCACAGCAATTCTGATGATGATGATGATGATGATGATGATGATGATGATGATGATGATGATGATGATGATGATGATGAGAATGATGAGAATGATGATGATGATGATGAGGATGAAGAAGGAGGAGGAGGAGGATGAGGATGATGATGATGAGGATGAAGAAGGAGGAGGAGGAGGATGAGGATGATAATGATGAGGAGGAGGAGGATGATGATGATGATGATGATGATGATGATGGTGATGATGATGATGATGATGATGATGATGATGATGATGATGATGATGATGATGATGATGATGATGATGATGATGATTTACCAGAACTACTTGATCATTTGGCATTTGGTGCTAGACAGTTGATGCTTATATCCGCAGCCTATGATCTTTATTATGGGGGGATTATATGACTTCATAGTGGACAGTGAAGCAGAAAACTACCCCAGCTCCATCTAACTACCACGTCAGAAAGTGTTGGGCTTTGTAAAAACCTCAACCCGCCTGTTACTGAGGGGACAGAACAACTGTTTATCTAGATTATAAAATTTCCCCCCACAAGTTTTTCCCCCCTTGTCCTGCGAGGGTCTTATTGCGCGTCTCGGCGTTTGCCAGACTGAATGTTATTGTTGCTGTTAATTGGTGCCTATTTGTTAGCGATCTCGTTGCCCAGTCTCCAGAACCAAGCGTGTTTTTTGGGGCAGTGTTACGGTCTAGTCCAGCCCGTTTCCAGGCTACCTTTCGGCTCAGATCACCGTGTTCTACCTGGGTTTGGATCACACTCTGCTCAATTACCAGGGAACAAAACACTCTGAAACTCAATCTGAGCGAGGCACACTGTTATTTTCCTATTCAGATAGTTTCCTTCTTCTTATACTGTCCCCTTGCTCCCAGGCAAATGAACACCCTTTCAGTTTTCACTGGAAAGCATGCAGTTGGTGAAGCACAGAGCTGATCTGATCAACACTAGGTGGCAACGTTTGGCTTGGCTGATTGTGAATGAAACACCAGACCCCAGGACCTCACTGTTATGGATTCTTTGTGGCTAAGGGTACAGTAAGCTAGAGCCATCGGCAAGGGGGAACATGAGGGGCATTTTTCCTCGTGTCCAAGTCTAGCCAACAGCAGGACAAATCCTGTACTACTCCTCATCGCACTCGACTTGCTAATGAATTTGTGTTCTCGGCACTCTGCAAAGCTAGTTGCTAAATCAATGTCAAAGTGGAAATGCTGCTATCGGCGAGGAGTTTTATTCAGGGAGATCCCGTTCCAAGTTTTTTTTTTTTCTCCCCCCCCTCACAGATTTGAGTACTTTAATATTGAATATCGACTGAATCTGGCATGCTTTATTTAATTATTCAGTTCATTTGCGTGGTGGCTCGCTGATCAGAGGAAACATCTCGTGCTATTTTAAAACAGTCACACGTTTTTGCTGCCTCGGTGCCGCATACTCCTGAGGGACCTCGCCGAGTCTCTTTGCATGTTTTCGTTTCAGAGGCTGCATGTTCGTGGTGTTGAAGGCAGCTCTGTAGCTGCCACCAGGCGCAGTGCTGGCACTGCAAACGCTGCATGTGGCCACTGTGCTGCTTTTGTTTCACACAGTGAAATAGGTCCAAACTACAGACATTTTCAGCATGTGATCATTGCTCACTTGCTGCAAGTTGTGGAAAATTTCCATCTATGGCACATGCTCAACAGTGGCATAAATAGAGTGCAACAAGGTACAATAATGCTAACAAGGATCAGACATGGGTGGGGCTTAAAATAGCCGGTACCCAATATGTTAAAATATGCCCACATCAGCACCAATGCCTGTTTGATGAGCTCACGTCATACCTGTTTTTATCATTCTCATCCATAATGGAGAGAGGAACAGGGGGTCTCTGGTATCCTGCTCACACACACACACACACACATCTCCCCCAGCAGCTCCGGCATCGCTATACAGCTTGTGTGAGAGCCAGCGGACACAAGGAAGGACGCGATCTTTAACCCTCACGCCCACCCCACCCTGTTTAAATGCCCTGTGCTGTCCATCATTTCCTTCAATGCACTCCTATTCAGATATCACTGTAAACATTTTCAGTCATAAAACCCTTTTGATTACGCTTGACCTTTTCCCGCCCCGTCGCTACTTTGATCCGTCTCTCAACATGGCAGCACCAACTAGCTTTATTTTGGTATCGTTTTCAAAATAAATTCCTGAGATACTGGCACTGCTCTTCCTGTTCTAGTGCCAGCTCCTCCGTCTTCCTGCAAGCCTACTGTTTGCTCGGCACACTTGGTGATTCCTTTGTGCAGTTCTGATGCCGGAGACAGAGGGAGGGGCCCAGACGTCACGACTGTAGGTGGAATTTCAACACAGTCAAGTTTATCTTTGGATGCTGTTGACAGGGTTCAATATCCTGGTGACCGAAAAAAAATAACCAAGACTCAGACAAGTCTCAACAAGTGAACATGCTGTTGTCAGGCAGAACCTTGTGGAATGAGTGACTCAGTGTTTTTTTTTTTTTTTTTTTAAATAAGTAAATAAATGACGTGGCTGATTTCTGATACCGCTCTAAAAGTAGCCACCGCCACCTTTACCTCAGACAGAGTCATTGGCTAGGGTGTATTTTTTTAACAACATAAACCCCATGCAAGCTGATGATCTAAAACGTGGAGCGAAAAACAATTTCAGTTGCAGTGGAAACATGCTTCTGTTTTGCAGTAATGGGTGAAATGGCTTATGGCTGTCCTCAGTGAGGAAACATAATACAGTTTGTTTCATTTTTCCCTAGCACCACTTTTCCCTGGCATTGAGCTTTCATTAGACTGGTTACGGGAACAAAGACGCAGAAGCCTTTCCCTTCGCTCGGCTCTCTTGGGATATCTGCGTCTTGGCAAACGGAGTGCCATGCATGAATCATGTTCTCAACTGCTGTGGGCAGTTGGTTTTGACAACTAAGTCGCTCGTCTCGTGTTCAGAGGAAGTGTGTGTTGCACAAATGCTGGCCCAAAGCTGTGGGGCAGGGAAGACGTCTGGGTCACCAGGCGGACAGGCAGGCTGGCACTCGCCCACATGGACATTCGATGGGCCAGATTCCCTTGACTTTACACAGTTCAGTACTGTAGTGCCACTGGGACCATGCAAGGTTTTTTTTTTTTTTTTACTTTATAATGGGGAAACCAAATTTGATACACTCAGACAAACCATGCTTTGCATGTGAGAGAATATTTGGCCATATTGTTCCATGTTGTAATAGTTATTTTTTAGTTGTTCATGATGAATTTGTGTTGCTCCATTGTAAAAAAAACAAAGCAAAAAACAAAAGCATATGACCAACACAGGACTTTTATAAACGAATACTAACCTTTGCAAAGCTGATACAGAGATCCTTAATGGATGATTATTAGGGTACATCTTAGTTATCCCCAGTGTTACAGAAATATTAGACCAGGTCCTTTAAACAGAAAGAGAATTTCCAATGGAGAATCATCATTGGCAGAATAATTTAGTCCAAGAGTAGACTTAACTTGTGTTCAGAAAATCAGCAGTTAGTGTTTTGCTTAATGTAGTATGTCTTTAGGCTCCATTTCAATCACAGGCATAAATCAACAAACCCATAGTATTTTGTCAGTCACTGTGGCTGAAGAGTTTGGAATAGAGAGGAGGTCATGGGCAGGGTAAAAGAAGCTTTGCTCTTGACTTGTGGTGAAGTCTGGGACTGTTTTTTTTTTATTATTATTTGTTTGTCTCAACCTGCATCATCTCTGCTTCTGACAGACCTTTTTTTTTCTTCACACACCCTTGCCTTCTCTAACCACCAGCCTGACATTTGAATTACCCCTAAAGAGCTATAAATTACTTCCTAATCAGCTGAGTTTCAAACACTCCTCCCTACCGCTGCTCTCTCTCCTAGCTTGATTAGGGCTAATTTCTGGTATGGTGTGTGTCAAGAACCAGAGATATGAGGCATCTAACGGCAGCCAAATAGTTGTGGTTCATTTGTGTAAGTTGACAGGCCAGGTTTTGGACCCAGAGGAAGCTACAGTGTGGCCCACCCAGTGAGACTAGCAGAAGGAGCTGTTTACAAGCATCTCCCTGCATTTCCTGCTTTCCTGTATGAAAATGAACTTGTTAATAGACTTCCAATATTACACAAGCAGAACTTTTCACAATTGCACACTACCACACATGCTTGAAAATGTTTGATTTATGAATTTAACCTTTGATTCGATTGCGGAGCTAATGTTAAGCAAAGGGAGAAACATAAGAGGAGGATGCCTCCCTGCAGTGTTAAAGCTACTCTTCCAGCTCTTAATGCTCCTTATTTTATTGGTTGTTTCAATGGAGGAGGTTTTCCTGCCTATTGATGGAGGCATGTTTTTGGTTAACGAGCAACTCTTTCAGTGTCTCTCTTGAATATTCTCAAGTCTTGATTATGCTGTTATTGCAGAGCAAATATTGGAGATGACGAGGTAACTGAGGAGAGAAGGGTGTTGCTGTCAGAAACCTCATCTACAGCTGATCCTTTATAGACCAGCCCAAGTCATGCCAGTTGTTCTGGTTTAACTGATTGTGGATGTGATTTTGAGACGTTTGAGGGTGTATATTTAGATGATAGCATGTTACGTAGCGTGCGGCAACTAGCTAAGCGATTTAGTCTTGGGTCTAGCATGTTTTTGACAGTTTGTCTGTGCTCCTCGAACATACGACATTTAAATGGCAACGTGCCACGTCTTATTCACAGTTCTTAAAGAAAATCACCTCCACATCTCCACAGTGCTGATTTCATGTACATTCCTGTCCTGCAGGACACACATTTGTTCAAACAACATTCTTTGCTACTCAATAACATCAAGCCCTTTGTTCTTCTCCTGATGCTGTTTTTGCTGACCTGTTTTTCAGCATTTGTCATACACTGCCCTGATTCCTTAGCTGATTGCTGTTTTTACTGCAAAGGATTATGCGTCCTCTGTTGTAACTCCTCTGAAACTACGGTTTGTGATGTGCACATTTAGATGTTGAATGTGATGTTAGAAAAAAAAACATGTTTCTTGTTTCTTGATAGAAGCATTTCGGATTAGGATTTGTTTTACATTGTGAGGAAGGGTTTAATTATTTCCCAACTTGCTCAGTGATTTTATTCTGCCTCTATAGTCTGATCTCAGTCATTTTATGGACTGCACAACCTGGCACCAGTAAAGATTCTGGCACCCTTCACCTACTTTAGAATGACTGGTATAAATAACCCCAGGTTATTTTAATCCTATGCGATTTGCCTTGTCAGTAAATATTTTGTTATATCCTGAGGTAAAGGAGTTTTGGTGCTTTTTCTCCAGCATGGAATTGCTTGAAATATTTATTTGCTTTATATACCTTGTCATTAACTTGCTCGAGGCCTTCCCAGAGAAGCAACGCTTCTGGGTTTGGATCTTTAGGTAGATTCTGGTACATGTATGTAGCCTGCCAATGTTCAAACACAAGTTATTGTTACTATAAGCAGTTTTATATAAACATTTTGAATAGAAGATGTGTGGGGGATTGCAGATGACTGATTGAGGAATTTAGACCAAATTCAAGCGTACTGTTACATAATATCCCAAGATAGATAGATAGTTTTTAATTAATATTTGATACAGCACTAATGTTTTGTCATTGCGACCAGCAGAAGCTTCATATTATGCCTAGATTTTTTTGTGTGTGTGATGGCGATGAATAAATCAAGAAGCCACTCCCATCTGTAATTTATACTGAAATGTCCTAACCCATGCGATTCGGTCATAAACATTACCGAGGGCCTGTGGTAAAAAATTATTTACAGGCATATATCCAGAAAAACGAATCCCATCTGAACAGCACTTAAGACCGCCATTTTCCACCTCCTTTTTTGTGCATTGAGGAAAACAAATGTTAACGCCTAATGGAGTCTGCCTATATGTAGTAGACGTGTCAGGCACCTTGAGGAAAGATGTTTTCAGAGTGTACTTTTAAGCCTTGTCCTGGTCCTGCTCACATTGCGCAATACACTAGTTGGCTCTTGTAGGAGTGTGTAGTGCAGTGTATACATTTCAGATGGCGATATTAATGTTTTATTCCAGTGGTAAATCATACTTGGATAGTGCACTTTACAGCCTCAGACATGAGTGTGTACACATCACATGCAAACATGTATGTAGGCCATAAGCTGCTGCCAACAATATGAGAATTGTTTAATATATGTAAAAGTTTTGGTGACCTAAAACTGTTTTTTTTTCCTCTGTATTCTTCCAGTGTTTATGCATAATGTCCAAACTTCTGAACCCAGCTCTGGATTGTCATTCAAACAGGGTCCCCCTGCCGGTCTTGGCTCAGATGTCTTTTTCTGCAGCAAAGTTTACTACAGGTGAAAGGAACAGGCATTTTTGGCATTAGTTTTGGTACTCTGTTACCAAGGCCCTGTTTTAATAGGTTTGGTTATTGTACTTTCACTTGGCCGGACTCTGTGTTTATAGTGTGGGGTTTCGCATTCCTAGATGGTTGAGTTAAACACCACTACTGAGCTTTGGAGGCCCAGTCTGTTGATATTAGCCACCCCCAACCAAACTCCTTCAGTGTAGTGCTAGAAGTCAGGCACAAGCAGTACGAGCCCGGCCCACAAGAAAAGCTGCCGTCATGTTTGTCCGCTGCACCGCTGCTTCTCATTAGCCACGGCTTACAGCAAACACAGGATCCTCTTGCTGTAGCCCGCTGGAAAGCCCTGGCGTACAGAGGGCCGGCAGCACCGCCAGCACCGCCAGCATGCAGTACTCTGAGGGACCAGCAAAGTTTTAATCATTTGTGGGTTTTTTCCCCCTTTCTAAGAAATGAACTTCTCATTGTCCTGGTGGGACCAGGCCTTTGAAATGTGGTGATCTATGAGAGAGCAGCATTCCGGAAAGGGCTCGTAATGTTCTCTGTCTCATGCCTACCCAGTGAAACAAGCTGAATGCATGAAGGGTTTATTTATTTTTCTTGTCACTTGTTAATTAATAGATAGGCTCCCCCTCTCAGGTTCTTCTTAAACATGGTCCGCTACAGTGATTGAGATAATGGATTTGCCAAAATTCTGTTCCACTTTTATTTTATTATTTTTAAATATATTTTCTGCGTAATTGTCCCATAGTTTTCACAAAGCAAAGATAGAACGGCTTTATTGCCATTTATCTTATAAACCAAATTTATTTTCTGTTGATAGGAAAATTCCAAATGTTACAAAATATTATTTCATATTATTCAGGGTCATTGACGGGTTTTACAGTGTTTGTCACATTCTTGCTGTTGGAGTTACAAAAAAGTTGCATAAATGACCACAGGGCATCATTTGAAGACCAAGATTGTTCTTAGAAACACTTAATACAAATAATGTAGTGACGTAAGTGAATTTCCATGAACTTGCGTGGGTGCTTTTTGCTCAGTTCACAGTTGCAGTTAATGATGCATTTCTGCATATTATTGGCACATTCTGCATGATCCTTGCCAACTCTGTATCAGTACTTCAGTTTAAATTAATTCACTACATATAGAAACATTTCGGACTTGTCCTTAGGTTAATTTCAGATTAAGGTATTATGCTTGCAAAAGCACTCAAAAATCTTTCGCTCACTCAAGAGTGTCCTAACATTTGACTGGTATTGTAGATTCTGTTTATGTCCTGTAAAACTGGTAAATATGTTTTTCACTCGCTTAAGGTGAGTTTTTGTTTTCATAGTTGATCAATAAAGACAAGTATTCAGTGAAATGGATGAATACATTATAATAATGTATAAATAAATAATAATGGAGTAAAAATTACATGGCAGATCATTGTCCAAATGCATTACACTGTGATTATTTAGGTTGGGGTCAGGTTTAAACATGCAAAAATTAAGCACCAAACAACTACATGTAAATTATCACCAGCTCTTGCCTGTCAGTTAAATAGTATATATTGCAAATATTGCAACAAGCTGATTCATAATAAAATCTAGATGTGTGATCTAGAAGTTCATGTGTTTAGAACAATTTCAGAGATATGATATCAAAAAGGATTTTGAACATATCTGGCCCCAAACTGAGACTGGAATTTAGGAACAGACCAGTGGATGGAGCACCTACGAGGTTCTACTGAGCTGGATTCTCCCCAGGCCTCTATCACTCTCGTCTTTTCCTCTGCAATCATTTTGATGGTAAAGACTTAGATTTTTTCAAAGCTCTAACATGACAAAGCACTTGGTATTAAAAATAGCCAAACATGACCTGCCTTTTTTTTTACGGCTTAAAAGGTACAACATTCTGACTGGATGCCACATGTGAAATATTTTGTACCGCAGGACTCCTCTACTACACGTGAGCACCATGCCACTGGAAATGCTGCATTAGCATGCATTAGCCCCAGTGCAGCGTCTTCAGTACATTAGGCTTTGTTATGGCTCTGCTGTGGAATAAACGAGACCAGTGGTGTCTAAAAGGTAAAATGAGGACAAATGGGTGACCACATTTTTGATCATACCAGTGAACGCTTTTATGGTAAAACTTGTTCATGCTGGCAGGCTGCACTGCTTGATTTCCATTTCCCATTGATGAGGCCCGGCCACCTTCCAGCCATCTTATTCATTCATGACTGCTCCTTTCTGGGTAGATGTTACAGCTCACTGAAACCTTGATGTTTTGGGTTATATTCTGTTTGTAATCCACCCACATCTAATAATTAAATATGATAGAATTGCAGACTCTTTGGGGCAAAGTGTAATTTTTAGTCTTAGTACTAGGGTAGGAAATCTGTAGCAGGGGAGAGAGGTTTATGATCAAGTTAAACAACTCAGTGGTTGTTATCTCCCCTTAAACTTAAAGGAATTCCTGTTTTCCCTACAGAGCAAGCAACAGACTTTCCAGTTTCCAGATATCTTCCCTGAGAAGGAAAAAAAACAAGAGGAGGGCTCTATGGAGGAGATTCAGGAGAAGTTCATGGAGGATGAGCGACAGAGGCAGAGAGCAGACCCTAGGAGAGGGGGAGTCACGGAGTGGTTTGGCCTCTGAAGACAACCCCCCCAACCCAGGACAGGAGAAGTGGAGAACTGTGTGTGACATGATGCCAGGTTATTTGCGAAGATATGATCTGAACCTGGTCCATTTTAAGAGCTTCCAGGACACAGTATGTTCTGTGCTGGCTTACAGACTCACACTGCGTCCCAAAAGCTTAATGCAGGTCTTGCGTCTACATTAGAAAATTCTCTGTGAGCCCTAGCAGTGTTGTCTTATTGTGACCTTTCTCTCTTATAGCCTTATGCGCTACACATAAGAGGTGAAGATAACATCACCGTCATTCATTCAGCCTTCATTCCTGTCTTGGGTTTCACCAATTGAAACATCAAAAGTTTTAATGTGAACTTTTCCATCTCTTCTCCAGGGAATTTCTCAATAAAACATCTTCAAATACTAACAACATTTCTGATGCTTTTTTTAGAATACCTTTCAAATTCTGAAAATAAGATTTTAACCATGTAGTGATTTGCATTTACAGTAGTATTGCACAAACTAGCCAAAACTTAAGTCAGCACTGATTAGAGCGGCTTGTAGACGTTCATCCCCACAGATGTGTTATGTAATCCCTTGCCAGTTCTCATACCAGAAAGACTGACCTCACCCTGCCAACCTGGTGATCGCCAAGGAGAATGTCAATATTGATTGCGTTTGTCCATTGTTTTGTGCTCGGAAACGAGTACCCCCTGCCTTGCTATAAAGCAATCTGACTTAAGGCAAGACACAAATGCTTGTACAACAGCAGCTGGACAACAGAGAGCAGAGAATTCCAGATTTGTGTGCGGCATCTTCACTGCCAGAAGGAACCCAGCATTAATGTTGGGACATTATGCACATCATTTGACAAGCCCCCACATCAACACTATCTCTACTTCCCTCTTGCCCATTCCTGTTAAAGACTGAAAAGCACAGTGCGTTTCCCATTGTGTCTGTGATGCACCAGGCACCAGTTTTCTTGTTTGCATACTTGTCAAGAGTTTGGGACCCTTATGAACTGAATCTAACATCTAATTGGTTGATTTGATTTTGGCAAGTCGGTACCTGAAAATGGAATTTGAATCATTATTTCTGAATTGTATTCAGTGCCTATGAAACAGAATTAGAATTGTTGTGGAGCTTCAGGAGGTTTGGGTGTAGCTTTGAGAAGTGCTGCGGACAAGAATGCAGACCAGGTGTTCAGCCACCCATCAAATTCACATTTTCTTTAAGAAATCAGGTACTAGGCCCCTGTGTTCACTGAAAAGAAATAAGCACTGGGACAGAGCAAAGAAGAGGCTTATCAAAGGTTTTATGGTTGTGTTTAACAAGCCAATCAGTTTTGAACAATGCAAAAAGTATCAGCATTGTGGTTTAAAATATATTTGTATTACAATTATTCAATAATTTTATATTTTAATTAAAAAAAATCATGCCAGTGCTTATTATGTTGGCATTGTGTGAGTATAAACAACTTTTTATGATTCTGTCATTAGGAACTTAGTACTTATGGACTAAAATAAGTATGTTATTACTTGAATTGTCATTGAATAAATGAAGCAAAAACATTAATTAATGTATATTTTCAGTCATTGTGGGAGAATGGTGAGGATATGTCCCCAGGACAGCACGTTTGTAACAAAGGAATAAGATAGTGAGGTAAAAAGTAGACTAATTCAGATTGTACTGGAGTCATTCACGTGGCATATGTGTGTATTGTTTTAATACACTGTCCTTCTCTTGTATTTTCTCTCATTTCCTGATGGTTGTGTGTAGCACGGCCCCTCCTCCCCCTACACCTACGAATTCATGTCCTCAGTGGAACCCTCATCTCTTCCAGCTTTTACCTAGACTGGTTTAATGTGTCTGTCCTATGAAACATACAGTGCAAGTAGTTTTACTGTGACGCTGTGAAAAGCTAATGCGAAAGGGCTGAATATTTCACATCGCTATTGAAATGTTGCCTGGCCGTTTCCCTCAGGCTTACATTAGAACTGTGAGGATGACCCTGTTTATTTAGTTTGAAGTTTGGAACTGACATGACATCACTGCCTCAGTTTAGAAAGTGAGGTGGAAGAAAGTTGTAGCACATTCAGCAGAGCAGCCCAGAGTAGCTTCTTCTGCATCTACGACACGCCATCTTCACGATTCAACAGTATTATGTATTATTTTAAGCCATGGCATTCAAATTTCAATTTAGAAAGTGCTTAAAATGACAGATCCATAGGTCTAACCCCTGTCAACCCCCCTTTTAAATCTTTTATAGCCGTGCCGGTCTCCGAGCATCGGCATCATCTGACTGCACGGCAGAGATGACCTACTGCGTGTTCCGCTCCAGCTCGCCATGTTTTCTTAAGAGAGGCAAATTTACAAGAGCTATCAAGAAAGATAAACTAACCTTTTCAACAATATGAATATATTGTGGTTTCTGTCAGTCTAATAAAATATGTGGTTCTGCAAACATCTTGTGTGGTCTGGTATTTCAGACTGCAATGGGGCTGTTTCCCCCTGGTAATAACAGCTGTTGTCATTCTTGACTCATAGATGGTGGCTGTTCCCCCAGTAATTCTAAGAGAGGCTTTAGCAAAATGTACAGAGTCTACTCAATAAAAGTTTAAATCGACCGCCTCTTCTATCCATCAAATAGCTTCGCATTTGCTGTGTAGCTGCTTCTTTGCCTTCAGTGTATGTGGAGGCTTGGAGGCGCAATGGGAGATAGTCAGAGATGGACGGGACAATAAATACTCCTTTCCTATAAATAGTTGCAAAGCCGACCTTTAGAAGCCCCTGCATTTACTACGCATTTCACTGTCTCCTAACGTTCACTGAGAAACCCGAGCGGGCCGTGTGCAGCCGGGAGTGTTGGACAGGAGCCATGCACATTCTTCACTCCCCCAGGTTGCTGTTGGTTCATCTGAGCTCAGCCAATGCACTCTGTCACCCCGTGTCTTCTCTCTTGGCCCCGTCCACAAACAGCGTAGTTTCTGGCGCGGTGGGAGACTGCATCTGAGTGCCCGTGCACACAGCTGTATTTTACGACATTTAGTCCGCTGACTATATATTATTGCTCAGAAAAAACTTCCATAGGAATCTACCCCAGTAAACATGGTAAATAATGCAAAGAGCTGTGAACTGGAAATGCATGTTACTGGGAAACGTCTTTGAATCTGTTGCAAAGTTTCCCTTAATGGACAATCCATGGAAAGTATATCATTTATTGTGTTATACCTTACCATGTTGAGTACACCCATCATTCTTTGGACTGGGATCTGGAAAATCAGCAAGCAAGGTATAAACAGTCATAGGACCTGGTGACTTAGCATAAAGAAATAAATACCACTGAGAACCAGTATAAAATTAACTGTAACAGTCATGCTTTCAAAACAATGAATAGATTGTGTCAAGTAAAAGTTTTTCACTTACAGGCAATGATCTTCGTGGCGTGTGTGTATTACATATTAAATTGTCTTCATGGTCATTGGTTCCACGTTTGCAGTGCAACCATCAGCTCTTTTTCCTCTTAACCCAGATAACGTCACTGCAATCGTGAAGTGGGCTGCGTTGTTGGACTGTGGATGTGTTTGTGAGCCTCCTGCCTAGAAAATCTGCTGAGACGCAGAGAGAATATCCCTCCTGCCATCCCATTATACTGCTTGTTTGCAAGCGACAATGCTTAATGCCTGCTGGGTGGTCTTGGGCTTGAGCAGCTGTTCAAGAAATACATTTGCATTTTAAATAAGCTAATAATAATAATGAGATGAAGAGAAAGTTGAGGCAAGGGGAGTTGTTTTGATGAGTGGAATGTACTTGGTTAAGAAAAAAGAGAAGAAAAGAAAAAAGAAAGGCAAAAGCCTTTAGCGAGTTGTATCATTGTCATAAGTGCAATCCGTGAATCATTCTGTATGTGGCCACCTACCCTGACTGTTTGAAATACGTCAGTGAAAATGTCTGAAGAAAAGATCATTTAGAAGTCAGATTCATGTTTATTCATACTGCAGAGATCATTTAGACGTCAGATTCATGTTTATTCATACTGCAGGAATTGCTGCAGGTTTTACTGTTTCCTTTAGATATTTTATTGATGGTTAACACTGTTTACAGCATATTTCATTGGTCTTTTTCTTTTATATTACGGTTTACAGTACATTATTTTATATTTAATTAAGTGTTAAGTATTTCCAAACAATTTCACCGCTTCTTAGCGACTTGCACAATGATAAATAGTATAACTCTTAAAACAACAGTCCAGAACTGGCAAAGAGCATGATAGCCAACCCATAGTCTCTGATCAGTGTACGATTTGGTAGCTCTGGCAACATGGTTGTTATTTAAAGGTTTTCCTTTAAATACTCTGAAAATGTAAACAGGACAGATTTTTTTAAGGTTAACAGAACATCAGTCCAAAGATCAGGGTCCAGTTAAGCATGATCCCTAGAGAAATACAGTAAATGTTTAAACATTACATTTAGAAATTCTTAAATGTCTGAGAATGCTGTGGTTTTCAATTTAATGGTTATCTGATGCCCCCCTTGGTCCTGCTCAAACAGAGATTACTGGGAATGCTTTAAGCATTACACCAGACCTGTGCCTCTCACCCACGTGCACGTGCACACATGCACGCAAACTCCCTGATCTCATTCAGGCAGGACCAATCGATGATTGGAATGCACAGCCCCTCAAGAGTCTTTAATGTGAAGAGGTGTTTTTGAAGGGTTGGTATGTGAATTGTAAATTGCTTCTGCTCAGGAGGGGTTGGGGGGGGGCATGTGAGGTCTCATTGGTTTCCATTTCAGTTCAGTGCTACTCCACGATCCCAGACTTCTCAACCAGGCTATCTCTCTCAGCGGTGCTGCCTACTTTGGAGATGAGCCTCTAAATGCTGAGCCAAAAGTGTGGCCTCAGCTCGTAGTAAGCTTAAGAACATGTTTGTCTCACTGGGAGGCACGTAAGGTGATGGCAGGGCCTTTCCACAGCCCGTGGACTAGGGGTGGAGGAGATCCAAACAAACCTCTTTGATTGCTTTGGGCCTGACCTCTTGACCTCCATCTTTCAAATGTCAGGCAGGGGGAAGGGGAGGCATGAGGGCCATGTGAGCTTCTGAGACGAAAGTGAGAGGGTTTGGCACAAGACCTTAAACAGATCTTGTGGATAATTAAACCCAGTGTGATGCAGATCATTAGTGACTCCAGCTTCAGTTAGTGGACGAGAGAGTGACGTGAAAGACGGCTCTGCTTCTCGCTCGGGAACCGTCGCCTTTCTCTCTCGGCGGTGTGCTTAACACCGTCTAAACCAAGCAAGTGAAAGGTCATCAGAGAGATGGACTGAGGGAGAGAAAAGAGGAGAAAGAGCAGAGGCGAGCGAGAGAGAGGAGTGTTGTCCTCAGAGCGCTGGTGTGGTATGGTTGGGGTTATTATGCGGGTGAAGCTCAGAGAGAGGGAGGCGTGGTGAAGTGCTGAGCAGCACACACCCACAGCACTCAAATGCATCTCCCTTTGGGAGGTTTTAAGCTTCAAAATGGTTTCCTGTGACGTCGATTGTATGTTTGATTTGCGCGTTGCGGGGTTAGTATTATTCTCCGGAGGGGAGAATCTAGCACGCTTTCATTTCCTCTCCCCCAATAGCCAGCGTAAAGTTGGCAGAGAGAGGCCAAGGCATTGTAAAGACAGACTTTCCCTCTGTGTTAAAAGCACTTTTTTTGCTATGTGTTCCTTAGTTGTAACTGTTCCAGCACTGGAGTTTGACGTATTGTTCCCTATAATTGGAGCCGTTCATATTCGAGCCTTTTTTCAGTATTCCAGACTGTTCAGTGTTTGCTTTTGCTTGGGGCTTTGACAGAAAAAAATCAACTCGTCCCCATTTTTTAAAGAGGGGGGGCTGTAAAATAGTAAGTGAAGAAAAAACCAGTTTTCAGAATTCTCAACCATAGGGTGAAACGCCTCAGTACTAATTGCGGACAATGGATACCGGATGGGAACTGGCTGCAGTGCTGAGTCCAGGTTATGTTAGTTCAGCTGGCACGTTTGGCGTGTGGGAAGCGACGAGGTCCCTGTAGTGGTCCAGCAGTGCCTAGTGGAAGCACGCTCTGTTGTCGTTGGAGTGAAAAGGCAACTCTTTTAGGGAACAGGCTCACTTTCCTTGAAAACATTCTCATTTATTGCCCGCCCTACGCATGAAATAAGATGTCAGAGTTGCCATCTGTCCATCTCTTCACATTTAAGCAGGTGGTCCATTGGGCCTGTGGGATCTATAATCTTCAGAGATGAAAAAAAAACAAGACCAGAGTCAGCTAATGTGCATAAAAACAAAAAAAAATACATAAGTACAAGTTATCAAATAAACTAAAAATAAAATAAATAAATAAATAAACGTTGATTTTATTGTCTGAAATGGTTTCGGTCTATAAACTTTTTTCAGCAATGCAATAGATGGAAAGTTATATTCTCTTTTAAAGTGGCAACTGTTGTATTCTCCCCAAAATGGTGTATTCCAAATGTAACACTAAATCTTTATTATGTGTACATAGTAAAGAATTAAATAAACAAACAAATAAATTAACCAAAAATAAAGTGCAGAGGTTTGCAAGCGTAGTTTTCTAATCGACCACAGAGACGCCGAGAGGTGAAGAACACTCTGGGAACAGCGGGAGGACAGGCAGGGTTAAACTGCTGCCTCTGGCAGTTGAATTACCTCATTTTACCTGCGCTCACACACACACACACACACACACACATAGACACACACACTCCTGGGAGTGACTTCTAACAGGGAGCACACAACAACTTGTACAAAAAGATGAAAGAAAGTTCAGAGTCTTTAGGCTGGCTTATGCCCATGGACCTCCTCCGCACAGTTATTGTGGAACTACTACAGAGGTTTGGTGGTGTAGCCAGCCAGAGCCATCACAGTGGCCTGTTATTCAGTGTTATTGTAATTGAATCCTTGGTCTCAATAACAAAATAGAACAACAACAATGTTAGCCATGCTTCTCTGAGGGAAAGATCAAGAGATGGAACCAAACATTACCAAACAGTTCTGTTGCCTCTGGGGGTGTCCTGAGTTTGCTGTTCTTTACAAACACTGGCCTGGTTTGCTGTAATTCAGTTTTTTTGGATGACAGACAAAGAGTGAATCCATGCTAGGGTCTCAAAGTAAATCTCTACTGTTTACAAAAAGACCACACAACAACATCACAGCAACCAATCTCTATGATTAAAATGTGTTTTTTTTTCTCGTAAAGAATTCTTTCATAATACAAATCCTCGAACACTGACTAAACACTGACTAAACATGTTTTCCTCAAATTCATCCTGGCATTTATTTTCACCTTTTAAACTGGAACATATACGAGCCCTGAGCGTATATCAGTCTGGGCAAACGCAGTGCCCGTGGCAGCCTTGATATCAGGGAGCTGAGAACCGACAGCCTTGGACTTAAATATGGATCTGACTTAATCTTTTCAACATGGGAAAGCAGTGAATTGCATTAGCAGGCGTCTTTGCAGTTCACATGCTGTTTTTCCCCTCGTCCATGCTGAACATATGTGGCATACGTGGGCTCAGACAGGAGTCAGATGATTCAACTTTCCCCCTTGTAAGCAGATTGGAGAGTGCTTTTAAACCCTTCACCCCCCTACTTTTACAAGAACATTAAGAATTTAATGGGGGCAAAAACAATGTTAACAAAAAAAAACAAAACAAAACACTGGGCCTCCTGAAGTATTTTTTACACACTATTAAAGGTGAAGTCATATTGTGTATTACTAATTGGGGTTGTCTTTATGTGGAGAATAACTCTACTGGAAATGTTTTTAAAAAAACCTGTTAGCGCTCTGGTAGAGATGTAGCATTAGTGATGACTATACTGCCTACATCCTCGTGTTGAAAAGCAAGGAGAACCCAACGAACAGGAAGTAGGGTGAGGGTCTGAATGCTCCAACGTGTTGTTCCCAGCGCTGCTCCCAACGTGTTGGCTTTCACCAAGCCTGGATCTGAAACTCTCGCCTGCTATGTATGTTGCAAACAACAGGGAAACCTTTCTGAGGGTCTGGTTTTATAACAGTGAAGTTCTTCCCATGGACACTCATTCATGAGTTGAGTTTTTTCTTTTCACATACTTTGTTCCTGCTTTGTGCGCTCAGCAGTGTGAGGTTCACACAGGTCCAGCCAAGCTCTGCTCAACCTCCAGCCCTCTTAACTGTAAAGTCCATAATATCATTTACTGTAGAAATCTGCTGTACGCCTATTTGAGTTTAACATCATGTGGATTTGGTCAATAATGCATGGAAATAAATGTCATTCAGCATTGTAAATGATATTAATTCTAATAATAATACTTCTATCAATACTCATTCGAATTTTAATTAACGTGTCAGTTAAATGGTGATGTTTTATATTCCCCATCTGATAGTGAGAAATGTGTGAAGATCTCAGAGTAAAAATATATTTACATTCCTTCATCCTTTAACCAACTCTAACCAATATTTTAGTCCAATTTCAGTCCAAGTGAGAATACTACTCACGTCAGTGCACAGGGGAAATATGCATGTAAACATCTGAAAGCTTAGCTGGTGTCACCTGCCCGTGTCACATTGTCCATTTGAGACACCCAGCAACTTCTCCTTGACGTTTGTGTCATCGGACACAGGCTGTTATTACTGACTCTCTCACTACACATGAAATTAGTTGATCTTGGATATTTATATTTGAATATCTATTCTGTGTCAGGCATATTTGCTGCTTATTTTCTATTGACTTGTGCTACGTAATGCAATAAATGTTTACTCACAGTGCTCACATGCTGTTACACTCAACCATGTTTCCCCTGAGCACAGATTAACCCTAGTCCAGGACCAAACTGTCTGAAAACCGTGTTTAGTTGTAGACTAAACTTTATCTATAATCAGAGAAACTGGCCTACAGTTATACTTTGTTTAAACCACATTAGTGATACGGTGCAGAGTTGGTGCAGCTTTAGTTTATGACTGTGGATTCATGTAGTGTTTTTGAGTGGGGGTCTTTCTAGGAAAAAGCTCAGTGTTTGGAGAGTTGCCATTGGGATACAAAGCAGAGCAAGCAGACTGATGACCCTACATGGAACTTTCCTTTCAAATATTTTCATCTGAAGTTTACAGCAAGGCAGCGACTGGTGGGATCTGAGAGCCCTTCGCGCTCACGCCTCGCCCGGGGGTCCGCGTGTCCTGAGTTTAACTCGGTCAAAGACGCACGCGGCTCGCCATGTTTGGGAGTGTTGGGACCCATGCTGGCGACCCTGAGTTTGCCACTTGTTGCTTTGCATACGTATAGTTTTCAATGCTGGCTAATACAGTTCAGAGTCTGTGAAGCCTAGAGCGGACATGTTGGAATTACAAAATGCACATCTGCAAGGGAAGGGGACTCCTCTACTGTTTTCTTAATACTGACTGTTTTTAAATTGCAGTACATACACGTTACAGTCATACTGTGACAAATAAATAAGCAAGCAAACATGGTTGTGTGTAACAGATGAATAGCTAAGCAGAGCAGCCTGCTGGACTGATATGCTGTGTCTCTGAACCACATTGCCCTGTGTGTGTGTGTGTCTGTGTATTGTTCTGAGGCTAAACCTGTTGTGCCTACCGATACTCATTGATTTCCAAACAGAATGTAAACCGGGTTTACTCTTAACCCGCAGAGCAGAGTTTCAGCAGAGCACTGAGACAGTGGGAGGAATCCAGGATGTGAAGTGCTGTATCCCATCTAAGCTTCAGCGCTTTGTCTGAGGGCATAGATGAAATATCACAGTGTTTTCATCTCCGGTGGCTTTTTCAATACTAGGAAATAATTTCTCTAGTCTGCTGTGGCTCAGAACGTTTATTTAAAAACAGTCAGTCAGAGGTCTGAGCACTGTTAACCACTCATGCTTAGAGACATTGATCAGACCCAGACTGCAAAAGTTGGACACCTTCAGGAAAAAAACACATCCTCTGCTGGTTACAACAGCAGGAGAGAATGAAGTGGGGGGGGTGTGTGTGTGTGTGTGTGTGTGTGTGTTTGGCGGAGGGGGTTCTGGGGAATACTGTAGACAAGCACTCTAGTGTTTTGAGAATATATTATATGTTGCCAGTGTTTTGTCAGTATGTAATATAGTAACCAAAACAAAAAGGGAAATATTTGTTGCTTTCCCAACCACCAAAAAATTCATACATGTGGGAAAAGTCATACCAACAAAGTGCTGTGAATTTAAGGGAAGAAGGTTAACTTACTGTTAATATAAGCCTCTGAAAAGGCTTCCTGGAATAACCAGAATATTTACAAAGTCATTTTACTTTACACAAAGAAGATGTAAACTTTCTGCTTGAAAAGATCTCTCGCAAAGGATATGACTTTGTTCGCTGAAATGATTGTCCTGAAATTAAAAGAAATGCTTTATTATTCCTAGAATAAGTCATAAGTTATCCAGCATGGTCTCGTGGCTACAGACTAGTGACAACTCGCATGAACCAATGAAGTTGTTAAGATTAGAACAAATGTCAGATCATTTTCAGACCTTTTTTGACAACTTCATGCATCGGTGAGCCAATGATATATATGAAGAATACTATACAATAATGTTGCTGATGTTAAGAAAGCTGCTAATGTTGAGAATTCTTTAATTGTTAAGTAGGCAGCTTGGATGTAATTGAATATGAATTTCACTGCTGTCATTTACCAAAATGTAAATATGCACTTGACCTTATCTTCTCTGTAAACGTTCGGCTCAGCGCCAAGACCAACTCATCAGAACTTATCAGAACCTGCATACAGCTTTGAAAGATCTAAGTCCCAATGATATTGTTGCCATATTTTAAAAAGTAGTTTCATATGTTAACTGCCCCTCTGAGTGGTGTGCTTGGGATATTTTATTTTTCCTTTTGTCTGACACACTCATGTGCTCAATATGTTTCTTATTCTGCATGTTTCCAGATATGTGGCTAACAGGAGCTCTTTATCTAGAAACAAAAAGTGCACTGTGCCTTTTGTCACTTTCTGTGCTGCTTCTCCTGTGTCACCCCGTGCTCTCCGCCTCCATGGGCCTGCTTTCCTCATGTGGTTACCCGCAAACTATTGCACGGCTACTGTTGCTGGATACCATATCTATAGACGTCAGGGGCTGGAAAACATGTCTGAAGGAGACGAATTGGGAGATGATGATGAGAGGAACTTGTCGGGGGAGAGTGAGTTGTTTTTCCCACTCTTTCTTTTTCTTTTTCTTTTTTTTTTTCTTGCCTGACCTTCCGAGGCTGGTTGCTGTTTCTCCTGCCTGTGTTTTCTCCATACACAGGCAGTTGTAAGATCACCCGAGTAGAACCACCTGGAATGGCCCCCCCCACCCCCACCCCCCTGTTTACACCCCAGTACTGGCCCAGAGCCAGATAGCCAAGGTAACACACAAAGATTCCAACATGAGAAACAATTCTTGCCTTTTTGTCAGCCCTTTCATTTGGCGAATGCCACCATTGTTCGAGAAGTAGTTCAGCGCCAAGCACACCACCTTGCATTCACTGGGCAGGAGAGTGAGAGAGAGAGAGAGAAAGAGAGAGAGAGAGACAGACAGACAACAGCGCGCTCTGAGTACCTACATGCTTCAAGTCGGAAAAGAACCAGCTGCTCTTTATTACTCTCCCTGTTGGTTCATTGAGACATAATTGCATTCTGACTTCATCTGAACCTTAGCCTGACCCCTGACCCCTCTCACACACATAGGCATGCACAGGTCTTTTCATAGTCAGAAGCGATCACACACTGCGAATATCTTCACCAAAATCAACAGGCGTGAATTGAGCAGCAGGGTTTTTTGCTCTCTCTCTCTCTCTCACACACACACACACACACACACAAACGCACATATAGAGTTCTTCTCCAATTAGGCAACCTGTCTCCATTTCTTTGACTTGTTTCACTGGCAACGGTTCCTAATCAGATGCAATTTTTGACTCCTTGCCGCATTTCTCTTTCTGTCATGTCGCTCCCTTTCTCTCTCTCTTTCTTGCTGCCTTTTTGACAATGATGTCATGGGTTTTCCAGTTTAAACTTTGTGAGTTTTTTTGATTTCCCTGCGTTTGACCAACAGGGCTTCCCCACATCAAACTACCACAGACCTTTTCTCCTTTAAACACCATGGAGAAGCTATGAAATCCATCATCCAGATGACTGCTTTGCTGTTGATTTTCATTGCGCCTTGATATGTCCTCCTGTTTGTTCTGTCTAAGGAAGGCCACAGAGGACCTAGCTTATTTACCAGTGAGCGCTGTACTGACGTCAAATGCATGGAATGTTTGGAATCAAAGCATTTCCCCTGTGTTGTGCCTCAGTGATATGTCTAAACATATAATAAATATTAGGTTTTGACTGTTGGCTCAACATCTATAGCCAATAAAACAACAAAAAAAAGTACTGCAGAATTTGGTCACTGTTACATTTTAGAAATATCCCATCTGGAATGAGAGGCCTCCTTCAGGGTTACGCTAAGACTTATCAGCAGCATTTTCTATGATCACCATGTAGGTCTAAATGTGTTGTCATTTTACATGATTACATGTAAATCTATATTTGATGTCACACTTTTTTCTAATTATAATAAATAAGAAATAATTTATTATATCCACGTTATATAGTTCCGCTCTGTTTGTACATGAAACCGTATGATAATTTTAATGGCCCCTTCCATTTAATGAACACAGGTTATACATGCACCTGCACATGCACACACAGTGTGTTACTGAGCAAAAATACCCAACCAGATCAAGAGGTGGACCAGTGACATTTACCAGCCCATGTTATCATCAGAAGGAAACAACAGAGCAAGGAGTGAGGATAGTAATGTCTTTGAACAACTTTCTGCCCCAAAGTCCACTAAAAGTAACTGTCTTATCTCTCAATCACTTTTAGGTACCAAGTCAAACTACATTATATCTGTTGTCTTTAATGGATTTTCTATCTGGCTTGCTGCTCCGCTATATTTTACACTGTGCAAATGTCATAATTGGTGAGCTGGCCAATATGTCTCAGCTGCCCGCAGGGCCCCCCGCTGCTCGGAGCAGTGTGTGAACGCTGTAGAACATTCTCAGGGAGCAGAGTCAGAGGGCCCCACACTCACACACAATCAGGGGGCCCCGCTGCTCGGAGCAGTGTGTGAACGCTGTAGAACATTCTCAGGGAGCAGAGTCAGAGGGCCCCACACTCACACACAATCAGGGGGCCCCGCTGCTCGGAGCAGTGTGTGAACGCTGTAGAACATTCTCAGGGAGCAGAGTCAGAGGGCCCCGCACTCACACACAATCAGGGGGCCAAGCTGAGAGCTGCAGTGAAACAGAAATGAATGACTTGTTATGTAAGTTCTTATGGGATTGCAAAATTATGTAAATGGCTCCGTTGCTACACAACAATGGTTGTCCTGTCAAAACACCCACAAATGTATAAATGGGTAATTTCTTATAATGCCGAGCTTTTGTTGAAATGTACTCTTTGAGCAGTTTATAGTTACACCTACAATTTAAACAATACATAATGGAAAGGTTTAGCAAAGCTGGATCAAAACCATCCCGACAGGAATGGATAATTATCGTGTGTTCTTCCTGTGCATGATTGGACTGTTTCGGTGCATGGGGGTCAACGCTTGTGTAAAGTGGTAACGATAGGTGTATGAAAGTGGGAAACTTTCCTTACGCTTTGCTGGGGAAAAGCTTTGAAGAGAGGACTCCAGCTGTGTGCTATCATTTAACATAGCCAGCCAAGTTCTACTCCAAACTCACTCTGTCTGTGCGTGTCACTGACTGTTGGACCGATTTTCATTAGGCAAAATAACTAAATGTTTGGCAATGAGGTAAACAGGGCAAACCCCGAGAACGCCGCCGGTTGTGATGGTCTATGTCACAGCCACAAATGCCAAGCTGTTACTCCCCAGACTGAAACCTCAAAACAGTTTCATATGCACAGTACTCTAGGAAAACATGGATCAAAGCCAGTTAAAAATCACATTAATTAAAATTAATTGCAGAAGTGATGTTGTTTTAACCTTTGTCAGATCCACATCACTTGGGTCCATTGTGTTTGTTTAAAAGTTGAGGCTTTGCCAAGGCCCCCTTGGCCATAATACTGAGAACTGTTATGTTGTGCCTGATCATTTTCTGAACTACTCGACTTGCTATTTCTCTTTTCCACTTCAAAAGATCACTAGGTGACCACTTCTAAATAATCAGATTTACAAAATATGGTTATGCAATGCATTATATTGGCATTGCCATAATATCCATTTCATTGCTGCTCATCTGCAACTAGATTAAAAAATGGCGTTTTATATTTTGTGCTCTAAAATAAAACAAATAGCTATATCTCCCCAAACCGTTGCAAGATGATTACTTAAGGACTGTACATCATCTCTTCATAACTTTCTTTTATCTGATTCATTCACTGATCGTGTGTAAAGACCTGGTCTATCATCTCACTGTCACATGCAGCTGCTTCTCTGGACAGTCTGCAAACGAAGCAGTGAAGCAGGGAAACACGCAACATCAAACGCTGCGCTCCATCCGTCTTGTGAGAGCAAATGTGTACGTTCCCAGCAGAGCACAGAACTCTTCCCAGATTTTGGAATTCCTTCGTGGACCGATTAGAAATATGTGACAGTGGGACGCATCCAAATATGAAGAAATGTGGCTGTTCTCTCCTCATATCTCATTAGAGCATTACTCTCTGGCAGGAGTGTGTGCAGAGGTCCACAGAGATGTTCTGCAGTATAGAGTCAGAGAAAAAAAGACAGCAAAATAGGAAAAGTCGTGAGCGAACCATGTCAATGTATATGCATTTAATCATGAATGATGATCGGGGTTAGTAGTTTTTAAATCTAGCTATGATGGTAAGAAAACGCCACTGATCTTTATATTTGTATGTGTTTATATTTGTGTGTGTTTCCTGAAGAGATTCTTCACTCAAAGCTTGGTGTCATCTAGCAAAACATTGTGCTCTATTCCACACTGTTGCCAAATTGTCCCAAGGGCCAAGTAGCCCTTGTTCAAAACACCATTGAAGACTTGAGAACAAAATCAATCCAAGTGTGCCGCCAGCTTAGAGATGTGGCAAACACCGTAACCATGGTGTTACTTCAGCCTTCCGTCCTTCTAAACTTCACATTGAAATATGACAAATTCGGATTTCCGTAATGCTCGTGCTATTCCGTGTGTTTTTCTTTCCCTCCCCTTGTTTTCGAGAAATGCTGCTGAGGAGATGGGTTCACTTGTCACATTATGTGTTCTGTGCGCTACATGGAGGTCCAGCTTGCTTCAATTAAAAGTCATAAGCGGATGGTTTTGATCAAGTTCCTTGGCAAAGCAAAGGTGATTCCTTCTTCTAATGAAAAACAACAGAGACTTTGCACTCTAAACATTGTTTAAGAATAATAGCACGTCTTCGGGGAGAGTTTCTAGCTCTCCCTCCACTTCCTAATGAGTTTCCTTTCTTCTGGACTATATAGCAAACATGTCAGATACATGGATACAATGAATGAATATGCTGTATGGTTTGAAGAAAAAACAGCTGTTGAGGTTCTTGAGATAAATGAGGTTAGGCCTTTTAGTCAGAGGGGATGGGACGAGGCCGGAGAAGGGGTGGGGGGCCAGTGTTTTTGGAGGGCTTTCCTAGTAGAAAGTACTCACATGTGATTTGATAACCCACTAGGCAGAACTAGGCAGAACTGTGGTTGATGGTTGATTTTATATGCAATCTCATGGGAGTAGTATATCACGTTTTGCGACCTTGTTCTGAGTTCAAATTCCAGATCAACCATATCCATTGACTATAACATTTTTTTCTTCTTTTTTTTAATATTTGAAGGGATTTAACCAAACCACATGGCACTCAAGAGTCAGCACTAACATTTTCTTTTTTAATGTTCTTCATTAAAGAGAAGAGGATGTAGGAGTCCTGAATCATCCAGCAAATTTCAGTGATTCATCATTTTATCAGAGAAATTATGGTGATTCCCAGTCTCTCATTTTCAGAGAAAGGGTAATCTACAGGAGACAGTGAAGAAGAAAGCATCACCACCATAGGCTTGGCAGCCACCACCCATCTTTTATATCACCATATCAAAGATTCAAAATATCCTTCTGACTGAGGATCTGAGACTTCATCATAATGGAGAGACCTGATGAGGCTCCATGTGGATTGTATCGGATCCAAGATGCAGCGCGAATTAAAGACAGAGAAAACCTGAAAATGTTTCATGCTCATTTTGGAGAGTTTAGCTATTATATGGTGTGAAATTTGTTGGGGAACTGTAGGGATTACCTTTGTTTAACTTTAAACTTTTAAAAGTCCCCAGCTACAGGAAAGTCAAATGTTCTAAATGAGTTTCATGATAAGTATAGGTCCCCTACTCAAGCTGCTCTTGAAAACCTCAAAGAATTATGTCTGTCACGTATTCAAACGATTATGCATGTGAAAAAATGAATAAATGAAGAAAATGCTCAAAAAATAGTCAGTGGGTCATTTAGCAATCATACGCTGTATGCTGCAGAACATGCCATTTAGCTTTAGCCATTTAGCTTTAGCCATTTAGCTTTAGCCATTTAGCTTTAGTCTTGACAGTATTAGACATTTCAGATATGTTGCAGGACTATGTAACAGGACTATGTATTGCATTGGTATTTGTTTTCACCTTGTTTTCCAAATAAAGTATTCATCATACCCATCATATTTGAAATGTGAGTCCGAAAATAAAGAAGTGAGATCAGCTTCATGCTCAGGAAGGTAGCCTCCTTATCCTTTCTTACACTGGAATATTTAAAAGAGTGCATGTCCCATGAAACTACTATTACATCTAATTTGGTAAACAAAATAGTGATGGTGAGATCCTAGCCTTCTAGATGAGAACAGAGCCTTTATCTAGTAGTATAGCATTATATTAAGTAAGTACATTACTGCAGTCTAAGTTGAACATTGCCACAGTTCTTGGAGCTTGGGGTGACTTTTAGCACATTGTGTTTAAACTGAAACAGTGACTGAGGTTAAACTCTAAATGCAGAACAGAAAATTTAGCTGTCGCTTTTAGAGGTTTAGTTTGGGGGAACCACCAATTCCATCAAAAGGTTCAGATGGAAAGAATATTCCAGACATGCTAGCTGTCTAATCCCAGATTTTTGAACTGTTTCCACACTATTATATGTCCTCATTCCAGTGCGTCACTTGAAACTTAAGTTGCAATTAAATATTTATTTCAAAATAAACTTATATCTGCGTCAGGCCCACTCGTACAATTTGCATATACGTATGTCTCCCTGCAGTCTGCATCACAAGCTACCTGCATTTGAATGAAGTGTAAACAAGCTCTGCTGAGATTCACGCCACCTGCACATGAGCAGTGGTCAGTGACCCATAGTGTCGCAGGCAAACCACATGTGACAAACTCATGCTTACTTTGGAGCTGCCTGTTCCAAAAGACCACTGGTGATTATAAGAGTGGCTCTTGTTGATTCTGTTATAAGGGTAAAAATGTTGTCTTATCACAAATAACGCGCTGAAACGTATACTGTATACTTAAGTAATGGTATCTACACCTGTGGCATTATGAAAGATCAGGGAGTATCAGTGTCTTCCTCATTCTTCCTCAGGAGTCTAGAAATGCCCAGATTACTGCGCTGTACAAGTGTGAGAGGAAATGCCGGCACAATATTACCAACAATTTGTGGCAATTTCAAATGCGCTCTAAAGGACTTTTGTGAAGCCTGCTGCTACGATGCAACTGAATTACACACCCACGTTTCCAGCCTCGCTTATAGTAAATACCAGAAAAGGCAGAGTCACTGGAAACATGTTCCTTCAGCACAAAAGGGTCATAATTAACAGAGCCAGTGCTTTCTAGGCCAAAACGAAGACAGACCGATCGCAGTGTTGTGACTGGTTGAGACAAAGTGCATGTAAATAGCAATAAATGAAATAGATATGAAATAGATTTATTAAATTATAGCAGCACTTTATTATATGGTTACCAAAGAAAAATGGTTCATGGACTAACCCCTATAGAATATCATTACCAATGGAAATGCACTGGACAGATAGAAGGCCGAGTGATATTCTGTAGATAGACAACATGATGTAAGATAAGTATATTTGAAATGGTTAAAAACACATCTTCTTTCACTTGTTTCTGCTTTTCTTCCTGTTTTCCTCCATTCCAGTAATCCCACTATGATGAAGAAATATATACATGTCGAGATGTTTGGATGTGGATGGTAAATCAAATTTACATTATTTCTGATTTTATATAAGTAATTATAAATAATGTATATTCTGTATTCTGAATTCTATTGGATTCAATTATTATCTAATCTTATTTTATTATTTTCTTTTATAAATCATCCAGGAACATCTTATAGAACCTTATCTGTTGCTAGTGTCCATTGTCACTGTTGTTCACGTTTTCTGTGAACTGTTGGCTCTGGAGAAACAGGCCTCTTTCAGTGTTTATTTTGGAAAGCCTCAACTAGGACAAATAATTGAAGGTCAACTTCAACATGCTTGTGGCCTTATGACCTCGACAATGGCAGAGAAAGTGAAACAAACTTGTTCCAGTTACAAAGGAGTGATCATTAATGCGAACCACTTTTCACAAAATTTCACAGCATATTAAGAGTGATGTTTTACTTTTTTCACAATACTTGCAAAACAGAGAAATCCTTCATACTGCCTTTCCAGTGTACAATTTGTTTTCATAAAGATGGTCCATTATCTATTGTGACGGTATGGAAGCAGCAGGAGGCGAGATGGGAGCCGTTACGTCTTTAATGTCCATAAAGACAGAAAACAACAAGCAGAACAGGTCACAAGCGAAGAGAAAGGAGCAACAGGCACTACAATAACAGCTCACGGCGTTAAGCACTAAATAGTCAACTTTAGCAAAGCAAAAGAGTGTCTTTAGGAGATGCGTTCAGGGTGTGTAGCAGGCTGGCTCTCTCGACGTGGGCTCAGGGAGTACACAGCACTGAACTGAAGGACGTGAGTATTTAAGGAGAAAGTAAATGAACAACAGGTGCAAGTGATACTGTTACTGTGACAGAACACCCCCCAAGGGCCCCACCCTCCTCCTGGAGCGTGGACGGCTGTGGCGCCAGGCGCAAGCTTCTTTGGATGGATGCGGTGGAAGGAGGTGATCAGCGTGGGGTCCTCGATCTGGGAGGCCAATATCCAGCGCCTCTCTTCAGGGCCATATCCCTCCCAATCTACGAGGTACTGCATTATTTTACCTCTGCTCCGCGAGTCCAACATTGCATGGACCACATAAATGGGGCCGTCGTCCAGTATGATGCGAGGCAGGGGTGCACTGTCCTCGGCCTCATTAAGCGGTCCCTCCAACACGGGCCTGAGTGTGGAGACATGGAAGGTCGAAGATGCACGGCTGCTCCCCAGTAGGCCGATCCTGTACGTAACTGGTATGTTTGATATGTTGATATGTTTGATGATGGTGCAAGGACCAGCATACCTGGTGTCCAGTTTGCAGTGTGGTCCCACTAGTCCATCCTTGGTCGCAATCCCGACCTTGTCACCAGGGCGTTAATCTGGCGTCTCGCCTCGTCGTCCGCTTTCCTTTTGAATCTCCGGATGACAGTTCAAAGGCGCTGATGTGTCTCCTCCCAAGCATGTTCACTCCTCTGGTACCAGGCTTCGACAGCCGGCTGCTCCGACACGGAGGGGTTCCAAGGGTACAGCGGTAGTGAGGAGAGACTCACCATCACGCTCAGGGTTTGCTAAGGGTGAACTGAACCCCCCGATTGGATACGATGTCCTCAGGTAAGCTGAACTGCCGAAAGAGAAGAGAGAAGGTCAGATGTCTCTAGTACAGTGGGCAGACCTGGTAGAGCAATGAAGCATACCATCTTGGAGAACCTGTCCATGACGACCAGTATAGCTGTGTTCCCCTCGGACGCTGGAAGGTCTGTAAGGAAATCAAGGGCCAGGTGAGACCATGGGCGCTGAGGTGTTGGAAGGGGGAGCAGCTTGGTTTTTCTTGGTAATTGAGGTGCCGCGCTCCCTCAAGCCAGTGTTTCCACTCCTCGAGTGTAAGCTTGATGGCTAGCAGGTCCCTATCACCTACACCGTAATTTTTCTCCTCTGGTGTGAGTTTCTTCGAGTAGTAGGCTACTGGGCGAAACCCGCCTCTCTTTTGAGTTCTTTGGCACAGGACAGCCCCTACTCCCACGTCGGAGGCATCTACCTCTATGATGAAAGGGTTCTTGGGGTCTGGCAGATGCAGTACTGGGGCAGATGCAAACGCATGTTTCAGCGACTTGAAGTCTTTCTCGGCCTCCTCTCCCCACTTAAGGCGCTTCGCTCCTCCCCGGAGCAGGTCAGAGAGAGGCTTAGCCAGGGTGCTACGTGATCGGATGAAACGCCGGTAGAAATTGGCGAACCACAGGAACCATTGGAGCTCACGGCGCATCTGGGGTCTTTTCCATCTCTTTTCCTGCCTCCACCTTGGATGGCTCTGTGAGGTGAAACTTGCACTTTTCGAGCTGGCAATATAGATGATTGTGCAAGAGAGTGCTCAGGACTGCACTCTCATCTGCATCTGTGAAGGGGATGAGTGGAAGTGGCGTTCAGTACTGCTTCAGGGCATTATGAGTACAGAGTACAGCAGTATGGCCTCACCACGACCCGTCAGTCTTCCAGGCATTCATTGAGGGAATACCTAGGGAAATCAGTCGTCCTTTACATCGATGACATTGTAAGTCACAAACGTGTTGGTCTTGGGAAGGAGAGTAAATCAAACTTCCACTCATCCCCTTCACAGATGCAGATGAGGTTATAGGCGTTGCGTAGATCCAATTTGGAAAAATACCTTCTGCAGATGCTCCAGTGCCGCAGGCACTAACAGCAGTGGACAGGGGTATTTAACCAAGAGGGATTTGAGTCCTCGGTAATCTACGCATAGCCACAGCCCTCCATCCTTCTTTTTTACAAAGAAGACACTGGCTGAGGCTGGTGAGGTGGAGGGACGGATGCAACCCTGTCCTAAAGCCTCTCTGATATACTGCTCCGTGACCTGGTCCTCCTGTGAAAACCTTACAGCACGAAAGGATGGCCCCTGGTTGGAGCTCTATTGCGCAATCCCAATCGCGGTGCAGTGGAAGCTGGGTAGCCTTCACAAGGGGCTAAAGACCTCCCTCAGGTCTGTATATTCAGCAGGGATGGCTTGTTCCTAAGCTCTCTGGGTTCTCCACTGAAGTAGACTGAAAGGACACGGCCCTCTTGATGTGCCACTTGTGGCACAGGAGAGACCAACCCACTATGGTGTGTGTTTCCCAAGAGATCTGAGGGTTATGTGTTTGCAGCCATGGGAAACCTAGCATGATGGCATAATGTAAATTAGGGAGGATGTTAAAGGAGAGGTGTTCTGCTGTATGGAGAGAAGCATGCGGGGACTGCGGTGTGTGACTAAGCCACTGCCTATAGGCCCTCCGTCCAGTGCTGAGATGCTTCTGGGTGGAGAGAGGGGAACCAGCTGCATGTAGGACTTCCGCAACGCTCTAGCAGATCAGCTCGCCAGGCGCACTATTTCATTCAGGGAGGCCTGTAGCTCAGCATGCAACCCATGCACAAAAGCGTCTAGCGCTGGATCATTCCAGCCAGTTACGGCTGCGAGAGTCAGAACTCCCATAGCTGCGCACTCCCTGCCTTAAGCACAGCAGTGCCTGTCCACAGACCCTAAACCTGACGCAGGTGATGGGAAACTTCCTTGAATTCAGCAATGAAGGCTGCGTAATCCTGCAGAAGCACAGAGGACGCAGAAAACAATGCAGTCCCCCTATGAGAAGGGATATCACAAAGGTTACACGTCCGGGGCCAGACAAGTGCGGCTGGTAGGTGAAGTACCACAAACCCCTCACATTCCTCCGGGTCACCGGCACACGGTTCGAGTTTGGCGATGTGGCACCTTCCTGGTTCGCGGTTTGTGGTACCGTCTGACCCCATCCAGCAGTCCAAGCGCCTGCATGCAACTAGCGATGTTCCCGATCCCGAGATGGGAGCTGTTACGTCTATAATGTCCATAACGACAGAAAACAACAAGCAGAACAGCTCACCAGTAAACAGGAAGGAGCAATAGGTGCTGCAATAATGGCTCATAGCGTTAAGCGCTAAATAGTCACAAACTTTAGCAAAGCAAAAGAGAGTCCTTAAAAGATGCGTCCAGGGCCTGTAGCAGGCTGGCGGCGGGACCTGTGAGTATTTAAGGAGAAAGTAAATGAACAACAGGTGCAAGTGATAATCAAGTGATAATGAGAGGCGTGTCAGTATGTGGGTGAATGGGAACAGGGGAGTGGCACTGTGGAGGTGTGTCGGTGAGTGGACGTCTCCCCTGTGCCCTGGGACCGGCCTACTGAAACATCTATCTTCTAAAAAAAATCTTAATTTTAACAATGTTCTGATCATGTTGCGAATTTAAGAAACATCTTCCTTATACCTCAATGTATCAAAACATCCGTATACCTCAATATGTCACAGTGGCCTGTGGTTCATATCTAACCCTGAATTTAAGCCTTTAACCATTTTACTGTTATTTGTAAGCACACATACAGTATACAATATTCTTGCAAGGTATTAGAAGAAAAACAAAGCACTTTTAAAAACAACACTGCCTGTTCCAGTGCCAGTTCACCCAACACTGTACAACACGAAGCATAAAAACGCTTCACTCTGGCAGCGAACCCAACATGTCCGCAGAGATGCCAAACCGTAATATGATTAGTTCATATTTTCCTTGAGTTGAATGGAATTAGCTATTGTGAGATGTAATCCATGAAAAGTTCACTGCGTGTTTTATAGATTCACCACTGCGCACCCCATAAATAGGTCATCTGTCTGCACTGCCATGTGTCATATGCTCTTTGGCGTTTTAGAATGACTTCTTTAACGAGGCCTACTGATCTCTCAGAAAAACACCACAGCCATTTTCCAGTAAAGCCTTTTTTTCGCATCTGAGCATGAGAGAAACAAAAGCTGTTTGTCCTTTTGGGAGAGAGGGAGCTCTTCCCATTACTCAAAGGATTTATTCACAGTTTTATTGGAAATCAGACCAGCATCCCTGAGAGTTTTGCACTTACTTAAACACTTCTGCTTACTATTTTCAGTTTTTACTATAAATATAAATATATGCAGGGTTTTCTGGGAACTTGTGTTGTCACTATAATAAATATGTGGCTTGTCCATCACATATGATTCATCTTGCATGAGCATAACCTAGTCAGGTAACCTGAAGGCTGAAGTTAAAGTATGAGACAGACAGAGCATCAGAGCATGATGATGAATGGAACACGCAAGTCAGAATATGTCCCCTGTTGACCTGTGGTGTTGATGTGTGTGGGGGGCACTTACATTTGAAGGCTATCACTGTGTAAAACAGACTCACGCCTTCTCCCCCAGCATACCATTGGATTGTCTCTGAATGTATTGGTGTACATGTGCACGTGTGTGTGTGTGTTTAGGAGATGTTTCTACGTTCTTCTCATTTTAGAAACACGAACACTGTGTTACAGCAACATCCAAGTGCTCAAGGTAGCTTTTAGGATTTGGATAAAGCCAAATACGTGGCAGAACCTCTCCGTGTAGCTTGAGAAGCCCCATGCACAGGACCTTCTCCTAGAAGCACCTAAACAAGCAGAAGTGTTTACCGAGTATCATTTAAATGAGCTGGAGGATGCTGCTATTGTTTAAAATGTCACGCGCAAACGAACATAAGTTACATAAATAACAAACACAAAAGACGTAAATAACAAATCCCTGGCATGTCTGTCGAAACCTGTCAGCATCTTGTAATGTGAATCATTCACAAGGCTCGTGTGATACACAATACAGTGTTTCACTTTTCTTGTTTCCCGCTGCATTTTTTTGTCAGTAGTTGGTACACAAGTGAAATAATCTATGGATGATTTCTGCTTACAACATTACACACTATATATGTGTGTATGTGCATGGTGTGTTGTTTTTATTTGTATGTGTAAATGCACACACTCATGTATGTGTATGTGCAGGTATACATTCAATCTCCTTTGTGCCTTTTCTTATGAGGGATTATGCATTGTTACTTGAAGAAAAAACCAAGTGACACATTAACCTTCAAATGTGGCGGGGACTGTGAACCCTGGATTAAAGGCCTTGATTTGTGCAGCCAGAACCAGACTTATTTAACTCTGCCAATGGGTGATGTGTGGGGACTTTGTAATCGGGATCAGAGGTCACAAAGTGGGGACCTCTGACAACTAAAAGATCCTTGCAAGAGACGAGTTTAAGATACTGCCAGTCTCTACTGCGGCATGGTTAAAGAGAACATTTTGGGTTAATCCTAATTAAAAATAGAAGCAGCTTTCATGTTAGCAAGCCAAAGTGACCCAGCATGAACTTTTGTCCATGTCCTTTCAGACGGAGTTCTAGCATATACCAGGGCAATTAGACCAACATTACAATGCTGCTTGGTTTAAGAGGTGGGGACAAGCTGACCCAATGGTTTGCCAAGCCTTCAAAATCTGACTCATCATGAATTTCAATGGATGCTTGGTGAGAAAAAAGAAGCAAATAATGCACCTCACAACAGCAGCCAAAGAAATACCAGGCTCTCAGTCTGCATGAAGTCCTTCAAAAACAGCCATTAGATAAGAAACAGATAGACTAAAAAGCAAAAAAACAAAAAACAAAATAGCTTTACAACATGAAAAGGCTACAGGCACTTGGGCACGTTCTCACTAGCTTCATTGGCAGATCACAGAAGATATCAGCACAGACATTAAGAATGGCACGACTAGTTTTACCTCTATTCAAAATGGCACGTGTTAAAGGTGAACAATTAGTCTGAGCTAGTACAAATTCAGGATGAATATCAACAGGTTTAAACTATTCACTGATACCCTTCATTGCTCTTGGAAAGCTGGTTTGTAGAAAAGTTCACCACAACATGCACATGTGCCAAAATACAGAAGAGAGCATTAACAGTACTCACTGAGAGATTCAGTGTTTTTCTAAAACCAGAAATGCTTCCAAGTTGTAGTGCATAGGGTTACACTGATTTGTAAGGGCAGACGGATAAACAGTTTTCAAAGGTGCATCTTTGTAATACCAGAAGGTTTGTTTCTAAGGCTTGACGGGGGAAGTTCAAACGGCAGGTCTGCGCTCCGCAGACGTCCCTCTCCACGCTCCCTTCAGTGGTTATTTGATACTTGTTTTTGGGGAGAAAAACAATGAGAGTATTTAGTCAGATGTCACGCAGAGTCTAGTTTGTCTCTTTCGCAATTCAAACCTTTGTTCACTGGGGCTTTCTCTTCCGTCCCCTGGTAGCTCAGTGTGTGTTTTCAATTACAAGGCCTCGAGTCGCTCCTTCCCCCGCCCTCAAATACAAGGCCTCGAGTCGCTCCTTCCCCCGCCCTCAAATACAAGGCCTCGAGTCGCTCCTTCCCCCGCCCTCAAATACAAGGCCTCGAGTCGCTCCTTCCCCCGCCCTCAAATACAAGGCCTCGAGTCGCTCCTTCCCCCGCCCTCAAATACAAGGCCTCAGTCGCTCCTTCCCCCGCCCTCAAATACAAGGCCTCGAGTCGCTCCTTCCCCCGCCCTCAAATACAAGGCCTCGAGTCGCTCCTTCCCCCGCCCTCAAATACAAGGCCTCGAGTCGCTCCTTCCCCCGCCCTCAAATACAAGGCCTCGAGTCGCTCCTTCCCCCGCCCTCAAATACAAGGCCTCGAGTCGCTCCTTCCCCCGCCCTCAAATACAAGGCCTCGAGTCGCTCCTTCCCCCGCCCTCAAATACAAGGCCTCGAGTCGCTCCTTCCCCCCCCCCTCAAATACAAGGCCTCGAGTCGCTCCTTCCCCCGCCCTCAAATACAAGGCCTCGAGTCGCTCCTTCCCCCCGCCCTCAAATACAAGGCCTCGAGTCGCTCCTTCCCCCGCCCTCAAATACAAGGCCTCGAGTCGCTCCTTCCCCCGCCCTCAAATCTCACAAACCAGCATTTCCTTCTACATTCGTTACCACATGAAAAACGGACACAAGCAGGAGGGAAGAGAGGAACCAGAGAACGAGGGGTCCCTGATAAGGATGGATGGGCGCACAATGAAGTTGTTGTTTTCATCGGTTCATGTGTGGTTTCCTCAGTTTGATCCTTTGTCCTTGGCTCTGCCTGTGGACACTTGTGGCTCATGCTGTTAGGAAAAACTCTCCTAGGTATCAGAAGAGGACAATCATCCAGGAGGCTGAGTTCTCTTATGGGAGCTGTGCTGTGGTTTCCTTTGGAAAGTCTGGCCTTTGTTTCATTTCTCTAAGACACTGTTTTGCTCTCTTACCTGCATGTTTTGGATGATTTGGTGCACCAAATCTCCACTAAACATGCTCAAAAAAGGCTCGCGTTTCTCTGAAAACAAAAACACTTTGCTTTCATATCTCAAAGCAAGTGCCCACAGATATTTAAAAGATGAATCCATTGAGAGTGCATATTTTGAATGCGTCAATTTATGTCTTAGTCAACACAGCAAAACATGTCTACATCTCTGTTTTCTTGGTATAATTAAGGGTTACAGAAACAGCTAAAAGTTTCATAATTTGGAAACGGAGCAGTCCTGGCAGGAGGCACTCTGTGTGCTTTGTTCAGCTCCTCAACCTTAATCAAGTGTTATTATCCAAGTTAGTACAGTGTGCTTGTCTGAGGTAATGTTAAATCCAAATGTTGTCCAGGCCACTTAACAGTATTAAGAAACTTAATCTTCTTAGTCAAATGAAATATTTCAGGTTGACAATCTGTCCAGTAATGTGGTTTTGGGGGGCTTTATTAGACCTGAAAATAAAAAGCCAATGCTTTCACTCCCTCGGTTTCTTCTGAAAATAAGTACAAAAGGCAGGCCCCACTATAATCACCCCCATTCCAATATCCTTATAATCCCTCCCCCACCCCACCTCGCTGGATATAATCTACAGAATATTTTATACTCCCTTACTTCCACAAGGGAAATGAATATATTTCACATGGAATATATTAGTAAAAGCTATTTTAGGTATGGTGTTAAACGTAGATTTGAACAGGCTGAAAAGTTCATTCCTCCAGGAACAGTGTGTCCAGGTCAGTGATAAAATTAGCATACAGCAGTTGTAATTCACCAAAGGGATAATATTATTATTCAGCCCTTATTCAGTAGTCACTTAAGCACATCCAAATCCATTAGCCATTTATAATGCTGATTAAATATAATCAAAAATCATTGGTTACATATACATTAGGACTGGGATGTATTTGGGGAGATATTAGGAGATATATTAGGTGGGATTTATTTAGTTCAAGTTGACATGCTGGAAGTAGGAAAAATGTGATGGCTAGATGATTGCATCAGAGCATCTCCAAGATGGCGGGTTTGTGGGACGCTCCTGATATGCAGTGGTTAGTCCTCACCAAAAGGAATCCAAGAAAGGACACGTGGCAGGGTCATGGGTGCCTGAGGCTCCCTGATGTGTGAGAGGAACGAAGGCTGGCCTGTCTAGTCCAGTCCACAAATGACTTGTGTGAGAACACACAGTGTATTACATCCTGTTTTGTATGGGGTTGTGTAGTTACTGACCAGTCAGAGCACCCACACTAATCCCTCTCCCTGGCCAAAACTTCCTACAGTGAGCACATGAGCATCGGAACTGGGAGAAAGTGGCCTGGTCTGATGAACCTTGTTTAACAATACAGGCCCATATTACAAACTCTCCGAACAGCTAGAAATAAAATCATACAGGAACCATGAGGCAGAATTCCAATGTACACTTCTACAGTATGGTCAGAGTAGAGCCACAGGGCCCATTCAAGACATTCAAGACCAATGGGAATAAGAGGGTGAGACTCAGCTCAATGGGAATAAGAGGGTGAGACTCAGCTCAATGGGAATAAGAGGGTGAGACTCAGCTCAATGGGAATAAGAGGGTGAGACTCAGCTCATTGGGAATAAGAGGGTGAGACTCAGCTCAATGGGAATAAGAGGGTGAGACTCAGCTCATTGGGAATAAGAGGGTGAGACTCAGCTCATTGGGAATAAGAGGGTGAGACTCAGCTCAATGGGAATAAGAGGGTGAGACTCAGCTCAAGAGGGTGAGACTCAGCTCAATAAATTAGAGGGTGAGACTCAGCTCAATGGGAATAAGAGGGTAAGACTCAGCTCATTGGGAATAAGAGGGTGAGACTCAGCTCAATGGGAATAAGAGGGTGAGACTCAGCTCAATGGGAATAAGAGGGTGAGACTCAGCTCATTGGGAATAAGAGGGTAAGACTCAGCTCATTGGGAATAAGAGGGTGAGACTCAGCTCAATGGGAATAAGAGGGTGAGACTCAGCTCAATGGGAATAAGAGGGTGAGACTCAGCTCAATGGGAATAAGGGTACGAAAGTCATGGATGTGCAAGACCTACTGTACCAGTCAGACATCATCAGACACAGTGATCTAGCCAGTAAAACTGAACACTGCTGATATCAAGACCTGACCAATTCCTCACATTTCACACAGCTCGCCCAAAATCCAACATCAGAAGCCTGTACATCAGGAAAGAGGACGGAGGGGGTCTGAAGGGTGTAGAATCCACTGTCCAGGATGAGACTTGAAACATCCATCAGGACATCCAAGCGGTGCCATAACTTAACTTAACTTAACTATAAGCTCCTGCAAGGAATGTACCACCATCAGATAGCGGAGGTGACCGACACGAATGGCTGAAAAAGGTCAGCACAGAGGCACTAATCATGGCCGCCCCAGAACAAGCACTCAGCACTAGATGGAATGGAAGCAGGCGTGTTTCGTATCAGACAAGACCGAAGGTGCAGATTGTGCAGAATGTGTGACGGAGCCCCTGAGACGACCCAGCATCTACTAGCAGGGTGTAAGAGGCAGGTGGTGAAAGGTATACGGGCTGGACACCTACAAGTCCAAATAGGAGCAGCACAAACTGCAACAAAGTGTTGATCTTCTGGGACCTCCAGATATGGAAGCAAAAAAAAAAAAAACATACAGTAATAAAAGATGCAGAAAACAACAGAGATGATATGTGGTGATTCTAAGCGATGGAAACATTAAAAGTCAGTAATATAAAGAGCCGGAGAAATACCAGGGACTGAAGGAGGAAATGAAGAAAATATAGAGGGTTAAAAAGCAATGCTGTATGACGAGTTATGGGGTACATGTGAGTGTGACCCCTAAGCTGGACGAGTTCATTAGCAGTAGTTCAGTAGCATGCTGCTACATATAGTACTACTGACATACTACACATTACTCCTCCAGTGCAGTTTCAGCAGTTTAATACTTACAGCTGATCCAGTTGTTTAATCATAATCATTGTTTAATCATCATTTCAATCAGTGAAATAACCACTGAAATGGATCTAAAAAAAAAAAAAGTTAACGATAGATAAATGCAAAAGTACATGGAACAATAACAGAACCTTTATTAAAAGAAACGTGTCTGTTATAAGTACTTCATAGCACTAGCTGTTTGTAATAACACAACTGGAAGCATTGCCGTAGTAGGAAGTACACTATTACTAGGCCCAGAGGAAACTGCCTTGCTCTGTCACCAGCCAGAAGAACAGCTGAAGAACATCAGTTGTGTGTGGCAAACCCCACATAACACATTAGTTCCCCTTCGGCACCTGCCATGGTTTCTGCATTAGGGCCCTGGCTGGAAACGTCATACAGAAACATAATACAGCGTGAAACCTCAGCTAGGCCCATGTTGTGACCTATAGAACTGTAAGCAATTTATCATTTATTTATTTAAAATGAGATTTATTTCAAATCATTTAAATCATTTTTTTATCATATACATACTGAGACACTTTAAAAAAGAAAGTCTGTAATTAACTTTATAAAAATGATAATTAACCTATTTTCGTTTTAGAAGAAAAACAGACTGTTTGCAGAAACAGACTTTTTTTTTTAAACTTTTAAAATGTACTAAAAGAGTAAATCTAGTCACACTTCTGGAAAGTGCAGGTCACGGCATCTGAATGTCAGAATAAACACGCAGTTGCTGAACATGAAAAACCGTGGAACACAAGATGGTCACAAGAACGTAACAGATGCCTTCACCTCCCGAAAGCCCAAAACGTGACCAATTTCTGCTTTACATTTGTTTTACAGGCCAAGGTGTTCTTGTATCTCAGCTGCTATCTCTGATCTCTCTCTGCTTGTGTGTCTGCTGCTTGTAATAGTGTTGCACAGCCACAAACTACTGAAATTCACTTTACATTTAGCTTGTTTAAACATTAGAAGAAATGTCTTCAAATGCAGGTGCACAATAAAAGTGAAATTGACAGATGAGCAACAAGTTTCACCTCTTACAGGCAAACAGAACAGACCAGCGTCCCTACAGGTAGCAGCACTCTAATATTAATATGTAAATATATGTGTAATTAACATATACGTATTGCACTCTTTTATTTGTATGAGGACAACAGAGTTCAATGTTAGACACAAATATATTCACCAATTCAACAACTCATAAAAGTGGATATTTGGTCCACTATGCATAAAATGCATAACCCCTCTCAAATCTGAGATTATATTAATGTCATCCAATGACCACATTGCTAGCAAACAGACTGACCAAGGTCATCCTCAGCCAATGTTCAGACCAAAATATTTAGACATGCAGAAATAAACACATTAAAAAAATAAAAAAAAAATCTGCCTGCGTCACATGGGACGGGACACATAACTGCAGGTGGCAGCACATCACTCATTTTACACGACAGCGAACGCGAGAGCGTCCCAGCGAGTGCAGGCGCGCCACAGGGTTCAGCAGTGCCGGCTCTTCTCCAGTCCACGCGCTTCTTTGTGAGGATGCAAGCAGGGATGTTGTGCAGCTCAAACGGCAGAATGAAGCAACAAAGATCTGATCTGACAGTCATGAGCAAACATGGGCTACATGTGGTTTATGCAAACGTATTATAATGATGTGCCGACTGTTTCACGGTCTCTTATTTGTTACGCTTCGTGTACAGTTCGCTGCATTTCTGTCACTATTTTTGAAGATCAAAGAGCAAGGAAATCAAACATCGCTATCTTTTGCACGTTGACTTTTGGACAGAGTTTCTCCTCTTAGGAGCTTGTTTCCCTTGGTGTGTGTCTCAGAAATGTATGGACGCAGAATGTAAGCAACACAGTTTAAGAAAGATCCTTATTAAATTTTTAAAATGTCCACTGAAGGTGAATTAATGAAAATATTCCAAACAGCATAAGTTGCAAGCAGGGAATCAGAGGGCTGAGAAGATGAGTCTGTAAATTAGTCATATGCACCCTTTAGAAAATCAGATTAATTATTTCAGTCATTGCAATATTCAAAACAGAGCATTAGATATAATGATTAGATAAGATTACAAAACCCATATGAAATGAAAATGTCTTGAAATCTGAAATATTATCAGAAATAAAGAGTGCTCTATTATTCTAATAAATCACATCCATGGGCTGGTTGCAAATATCTTTATTAATATATCTGTTATAGGATTTGGAAGAAAAGATCAGACATACTAAACTGTCTTAGACTTTATAAAGACTTTGGAATCTGAGAGCCTATTTAGAGGTTGAGAGAAGTTCTGACTGTGAACAGGTGTTTGGCATTGAGGTGCAGAGGAGTTCTGACTGTGAACAGGTGTTTGGCATTGAGGTGCAGAGGAGTTCTGACTGTGAACAGGTGTTTGGCATTGAGGTGCAGAGGAGTTCTGACTGTGAACAGGTGTTTGGCATTGAGGTGCAGAGGAGTTCTGACTGTGAACAGGTGTTTGGCATTGAGGCACAGGTGTTGCTGCTTAATACACTCGGCCAGAGGTGCCTTATTGGTCATGGTGACTGATAAGGTTGTCTAGTTGCCGAACTGACAGATCTATTATATTGCACCCTCAAATAATACTGATTTTATTCTGGTTCTAAAAGTTGTTAAAAGTTCATGATTTCATAATACAAAATAAAATCTCACAGTTACATTTAGCATACTTATAAACATTTCCCACAGAAACTTGTTGTTGTTGTTGTTGCTAAAACACTGGTAGATCTCATAGCTGTAACTTTTTGGTCTCCAGGTGTCTCCCATCTCAAATCTCCATAGTTCAGCTCTCTGTGATTGAACTTCGGCTCAGTTTTAAACAGATAGGACTATCTGACGTAGTCTGCCAACAGTACAGGACAAATACAACAGACTCAGGAAGGGTGCTAGCAAGACCAAGATTAGCTGACCCCTGTCAACCTAGACACCGCCTCTTCCAACCTCCCTCTATCAGCAAAAGACTTAGGGGCATCAAAGCCATCAAAAGCAGACACATGAACAGCTCTTTAACCACAGAGCTGTCTCATTAACGACCTCTTACACTTTAGTCTATAAATGACCATACCCTTCATTATGGTTCAAATGTATCATGCAGCTCAGTGTCCAAAATAGAAATATGTCAATATACAAATACCTACACCATACAGTAATGTAGAGATTGTCTCATTTCCTTCAGGATCAGTAAACTATCTATTCTTTCTATTCTAATAACACTCTATCATAGGCCAACTCAGACTGTGTACTTATGTACATATTAAATAATCTTTTTTAAACCACCTCAATAAAAACAAAAATTATGTATGTATATATATTTTTATGTATTATCTGTATATTTGTATGTAGTCAAGGACATTTGTTATAGGACATGTAGTCAGGGACACTAAGTTTGACTCTACACATGATAGACTGAAGCAAAACATGTCAAATCAAGTCACATGAAATAATAAGCAAGACGTTCTTTTGAGGAAGCTTAAGCTATATCAACTGTGGACAAATTAAATATAATTAGAAAATATATACAGTATATATGACACAATGTTGTTGTTATTTTTTAATGACCTTTCATAACTCTTTAAAAGTCCCGGTCTTTAACCTTTTGTTCAGAGATGCGCATGGTGGTGAACCAACTGTGAATACTGAATTGGAACTGAAACATTAACGGCACAGTGGTACAGTTTCAGTACTGGAATCGGCCCACTTTCAGTGTGCAGCACAGTTCAGCGGGTTTTAGCAGCGACGCCGTGAATGGCGGCACAACTGCTGCCATGGTGAGCTTCGGCAGAATTTCACTTGGCTAAGACATGTACACGGAAAGTTAATCATCGCTGCAGAGAGCGGACTTTACTGTGTCTGAATCGATTAATGTCATGTGCATTCAAGACTGCACAATGACCTTCTCATTTTAGCCAATTTGAAATGAATAAGCCTGTGACTTTTCTGAATCTTGGTCCAGCAGTATAATCTCGCCACTTGAGATTAAATGATCACAAAACAATTTAAACATTTTCAATAATAATAATGTCTTTAAAGATAAAAAAAAAACAATTGGAAAGGCGGATTTTTAATGTTTGGAATATGACCAAATATTCTAATTATTTAATTATCTTGTTTTGTTGAGGAAAATGAGAAAAAGAACTTAAAGTACAGAGCAATCACAGCAAAATAATGTTATGCAAGAACGACAGAACATGAGATACTCTTATCAGAATGAACTGAGACCAATCCCATTTCTCTGTTGTCTGGGGTTAATACAGCTATGAGTGCTAGTGATCATCCCCATGGTTTGATTTGAACCTCTAAATATCTTCAAGTGTTATCTCTCTAAAGTTAAAATGTTACAGAGACATTCCTCTAAAACATGGACTGGTCAGACGTAAGTTTCATTGTATTGCCAATAAAAGCCTGCAAAATACCATAGAATCAAGAGAGGTTCAGAATGTCCATATCAATATTTATAGGGTGCCACCAGATTCAGGACATGGTAAAAGTGCCTGAGAATATAATGGAGAAACTGAATAGGTGATATTGTCTATATCAGAAAACCCTCATGAGGTCAAATGGACTTCCCTGTACATCATGGCATTACCTAATGTTAAACTTTATTGATACCGGTGTAATGCTGCAGGATCTGCTTTTATCTGTCTTGATTTGTCCCCCACAGCTTACGTATTCACATTTACACCATTTGCAGACTCATAGTTTCTTACCCAGAGCAACTTACATGTTCAATCCTGTTAGAGAGGTAGACAAATATAGTGCTAGTATTATGCCCAGGGACTCTTACTGGTATTACATGGTGCACTAAGATGAGAGGCAGCAGTGCACGACTTCACTGCGTTGAGGCCTCTGTAACGGTGTGAGTTACACAGGTGATCTAGAAGCGTTAGCTTAGCACAGCTGGCACCTCTGTAACGGTGTGAGTTACACAGGTGATCTAGAAGCGTTAGCTTAGCACAGCTGGCACCTCTGTAACGGTGTGAGTTACACAGGTGATCTAGAAGCGTTAGCTTAGCACAGCTGGCACCTCTGTAACGGTGTGAGTTACACAGGTGATCTAGAAGCGTTAGCTTAGCACAGCTGGCACCTCTGTAACGGTGTGAGTTACACAGGTGATCTAGAAGCGTTAGCTTAGCACAGCTGGCACCTCTGTAACGGTGTGAGTTACACAAGTGATCTAGAAGCGTTAGCTTAGCACAGCTGGCACCTCTGTAACGGTGTGAGTTACACAGGTGATCTAGAAGCGTTAGCTTAGCACAGCTGGCACCTCTGTAACGATGTGAGTTACACAGGTGATCTAGAAGCGTTAGCTTAGCACAGCTGGCACCTCTGTAACGGTGTGAGTTACACAGGTGATCTAGAAGCGTTAGCTTAGCACAGCTGGCACCTCTGTAACGGTGTGAGTTACACAGGTGATCTAGAAGCGTTAGCTTAGCACAGCTGGCACCTCTGTAACGGTGTGAGTTACACAGGTGATCTAGAAGCGTTAGCTTAGCACAGCTGGCACTTCTCAGGATTTCCTGATGTATGCACACAATTCCTTGTGCAGCCCACCGACTCCCTCAGAGCAGCCTTCATACTGGAGGACATTAACTACACTTTCATTTTTAGCAGACCACAGTCCTGGAGAGGCTTCTAATTTAAATTGAGCTTTCTAACCTGTTAAAACAAATCCATCTTAGGAGTGAAACTGCAAATCAAATGCAGTAAAAAAGCTTTAAGTGGAAAAGAACTGAGTAACTTACCTCTGTGATTGTGTTGTGGTCTAACTTTATAGATATCATCAGTTAGTGGAATATATCTGATGGACCTTTGATGGTCTGCTATATTTAAAAGTAATGTTTATTTCATTTTCATGTTTCTTAACAGCATAGTAAAGTTTTGCTACAGTTCACATTGCTGCTTTGAAGTAGTAGATGCTAAATACTAGAAATACTCTCTAAGCAGTCGTACTGAGGAGCAGAGCATAGGGAGCTATACTAGTTAGATCAGTTCTTGATCAACTATACTAGTTCAACACCAGTTCTTGACCAAGTACACAAGTCCTGTACTGAATGAAATATTGCTCCAATAAAATAAGAAGCTCTTCATTATTAAATGTCCGATACAAATACTTCTATCATTGTTAATTTCTTTTTCTTTTGTTTTTTGTAATTACACATTTCTTGATAATTTTACGCATGCCAAGGTACATTTTCCTTAAAACACAACATCCATTGAACATTTGGGTAAAATTAAGTCCATTGTCTTGTTAGAAACGTTTCTTTTTTTTATGGTGGCAACTTTCTGCACAACAGATGTTAAGACAAGTATGACTGTGTTCCTGTTGATCATCTGGGAACATCCTAAGACCAAGGGCACGGGTTCCATTCCCAGCAAGCACGTGATGTCATAATGATAAATGCTCTAAATGTAAATGAATTCAGAATCTAGCTGATTCGGGCTGTTCTGAGTTTTGCTTTCAGTTTGAAAGTGATTCAGACATTCTCAGTTCCAACACAGCGTTCCTTATTTTGTGAAAATCTACATGAATATCTACACATTTCAGTTGTCAATCAAATCTTACCATTCATAATGATGCCAGCTACCCGCTGCCTGAGATCCTGATGAAATGAAGGTTTGACCATGTCTCAACCCCACTCAACCCCAGAGCTTTGCTCATCATACAGTACATAGCAAATGGGTACAATGTGCTTGAAAATAATTCTAACCCAAACTGCTTAATTCAAAATATCCTTAAGCTTACTATAGTGAATAGTGAGTGAATGACCTAAAGCCTGTTAAGTTTTCAAATGTCAATCTAATTAATTTCCTATTAAAATGTGAAGTTCTCTCTAAAAGAACGGAACTGGAAAATGCGAGCCTTGTCACATTTTTACCTTTTTGCCCTTTTAATATAGTTTTTTTGGTGTTTTTATTATTTTCCCAACTATAATTTCATAGTGCTTTTTGATAGAGACGTGTAAACATGGATAGGGAAATAACGCTGTTGATTGATGCAGAAGGGGTTGGAAAACGTAAAGGCATCCTTAACTCCTAAACAACCCCGAGCCACTCATGGCAAGTCCCAGGGCAATGCAGTATTAAAAAGTCCTCATTCTGTGAGTGGAAACATTACACATGCTGGTAAACACAGAGGCCAGACTCCCCAGGCAGGAATTTTGTGCAGACGTGTTCAGAACCACGGACAGCGCACAAGCGACAGTTTGACTGCCGAAGTCAGTGCTGCCGGGGGTTAGAAGGTTTCCAAGGGAATTAGAGGACAACCACAATATGCATAATCCTCACCACCAAAGCCCTTAATGCACTTGGAATTAACAATAAAAATCTAACTTGGGGAAAGGACATGGTGATCTATGGTATTAGGGGTGAAGTTGCTGCCTTCACAAGGGCACATGCTAAAAATCTTTGAATGCATATTTAAGATAAGTGCAAATTTAGACTAACAAACTGTTGCTTGTACAAGTACATTATTATGGTCTACAATATAACCTGTAAAATCCTGGAATATTGTTGTGCAGCTTTCATGAAAGTCTGGACAACTGACAACAGATTTAGTTCAGGTTACCAAAGGCCTTTTTATTGTTGTGTTTTATAGCACCAAGTAGAAACACAAATTCTCATTTGCTCAGCTTGTTCAAATAGGCATCTGAAAACTCATGACTGTGCTGATCAAATGTACAGTCAATAACAGTAAGTGAATTGTGTCATTGTTTTAGCTCTTCAGTCCAGTATAAGTTGTGCAATAAGAATTTGAGTTATAGAATACGTTATAGAATCCATCCTCATATATAGAATATAGAATCCATCCTCTATATAGATTCCAATATTTTGAATACACAATTTGAATATACTGTATGTAATATATATATATATATATATATACGTTGACATTTGACACATTTCTTGTATGTTTGCAAATTACAGCCAAGCTCCTAGGCAGGTTCAGTGTGAGATAAGAGCTATTCATGATAAGACAGATGCTCTGAATCCAGGGTTCCAGTCAATGTTTGCTTAAGGTGATATGGGACCAGCGTTTTCTGCCAAATGTTTCTTTTTACTGATTAGCTCAGCATCTGTATAACAGTAGATTTAATTTCAGGCTTGATATTTTTTACATTTATCAATGTATTACTGCCCTGCAGGATTCTAACCCAATATGAATTCATGATTATGAATCTGCTGTTTTTCACTGTTAAGAAATCACATAAGAATTATTTTCAAATACTTTATATGTCATTTAACAGATTTGAAATAAAACTTCCCCAAACAATAGAAGAACTGCTTTACTTTCAAAAGAGCCAGGAAGAAGTCATACAGCCATGGGCCTCTGTAATGGATGAGTAATACTCTTCTTTGTCCTGGAAATGGTTAGTCACCATCTATTCTCCAAATCAACACTTCTATGAATAGTGTTGGTCTCCTTTAGATTCCAGCATTACCCAATATTATATGAAGTTCTTTTGCTTATATTTGGTTTATACACAAAAATTCAAAAAACATATTTTTGCCATATTCTCATCCGTAACATTGGGCATTAGCCGAATGGTGCACGTTTAGAGGATGTCACGGAACGTGTCTCATCAGAACAAGGCTGGCCAACTAAAAGTTGAGTATATGCCAATCAGTCAGCTTTTATGATTTCCTACTACAGTACACTTTGAATAGATATAGGTATCCTTGGAAACCACACAGGTGTCATCAAATACGAATATCAAATAAAGCACACCTGGACTACCCCCTGTGTATTGTCTTGTACTGAATCGGATGACAAATTCATATAATTCAGCTCAGTTCTGGAAACAAATTGCAGTTGTGTACAACAGTATTGAGCAGAGTTCAGTGCTGGATTCATTACTGATGAACATCTGCACCCAATAAGAGGCTCACTAAAGAATGAATTGCAGCAGTGTTGCAGCACTGAGTGACATGTGAGCACTGAGCTTTATTACTGCTGAAGACAAGGGTATATGCCACATGTCAACGCAGTTTTTTTATACTAAAGCCTCACTCGTGATTCATAGACAAGACGTAGACTCCCCCTTGGCCTCACTACAAGTCTTCTCCTGTTTGGTGAACCTTTGAACCCCTTTGCCTTTAGAACTCCACTTCCATGTTTTCTGTTAAGGAATGAGGCCGTAGATAACAGAATTCTGCTTTCAAGAGAAACAAATGATCTTTTTTCCCTGCGTAGGGAGTCTGTTCTCACTGGCATTACTGACAGATTGTAACACATGAAAATAAGGAAAGTCCTATGCAAACGCTATATTCTTTTTCTGTGTTGATCATTAGTAAGTACTTGACACTTCAAAAGCGCCATGTTCTTGTGGGCTAAGCTAAAACAATGCCTGCAACTTCTTTTAACTAGAGATCAAGAAATATTTAGTAGCACCACCAAAGCCCCAAATTAATTTTGTAAATGTCCCTCCTTCCAGCTAAAGAGAGTGACTTTTACCCACTTTATTCCTGATAAGCTTGCTGAAAGCCACCATGATCCAGTGTTTACACTGTTGAAAACACTCTTACCATTTCCTATGCATTTCCCTTCACACTCCTTTATGAAGAGAGTGAAAAAAAAAACATTCCTTTGAGGTGGGTTCACAAACTCTGGAAAAGTGATGTAATTTCTTGACGAATGGCTGGGGTTACATATGCTCCTAAGCATTTAATGATCCCATGTTGGTTATGGAAAGGCCACGTGTCTTGGTGGACTCAGAGAACCCGGAAAGGTAGTAAAACATAACGAGCATTGAGTTTGGTGCACCTCGTAAATCTAAAAACAATTCTGATGAAATAATACCAGAAATATCCATAGTGGTCAGAACGAGTAAACATCTTAAAGGCAACATCTTGTAATAGTTTTGATAGAGAAAAACATCCTTTTCCATTTTGTGTAGACACAGTCTTTTATACAACCACATGATCTGTAAAGTTAATAATTGTTATTACGCACATACAAAAATCAAGTTCAGCATCAGAAATACAATTTGTTTTTCATTCTAAAAAGAAACCGACGTGGCTTTTGCGATGGCCACCCCATCCATTTGACTTGCTAGTGAAGGCTGGAAGTAGCATGCAAAGAAAAGGAGAGTCAGAAGCAGCTGTGATCTGCCTTGACCCTCTATTGCAGAGAAATAGGCTCTGCTTCCAGGCAAACTGCCAAACTTCACCCAGTGCTCTTCCTCAGTTTCTGCAGTGAGTACTGTCCTTGATGTTAATACTCCTGACCCACTGTATTGGTTTATACTCCTGACCCACTGTATTGGTTTATACTATTGACCCACTGTATTGCTCAATTGTTCCAACACTGTTAAACTGTACCGGTCAACTGTACCAACACTGAATGGTCACCCTTTGTAAAATGGCACTGCCCACGATAAGACTTGCTCAGTTTTCCCTGCAGCCCATACTAAGCAGGTCGTGTTGATAGGCATGGACTTGCTTGTGTATCCTCTTGTCTGTACTGGTGTCTGAATATCTCATGTGCCTCATCTTCCATAAACAGCCTCGGCCATGTTGAAGACACAGATATTTAACTGGCCTCTCAGGATATGATCCTGGTCTTTTGCAAAGCCAAGAACTCTGAATTTACACCGTGCCTGCGATTACATTCTTGACCTCATCATTACTTCTCATTTACATTGTCTCTGTCTGGTGAAATCACATGGTCCCTTACCCTTAGCTGTTCCCAGGACTGCACTGGACAGATATCTCAGATGTTGTTCCTGGGATCTGCTATATTGAATATATGTACAGTATATAGTAAATTATAGTAAATATATATATATATATATATATATATATATATATATATTGTATACTAGTTTCTTGTTTAAAACCACTCACTATACTAAAGTGTCAAACACCTCCACAAACATGTGACTGCTGTGACTAAACTTCCTGAATGAAAAATTATTTTAGAAGCTCTGGCCTTCAGTTTCCTTGCAATGGTTGACCTTTATGAAGTTCTTAGGAAATATCAGGTCACAATCCATAAAAACATAGCCGGATGGAGAGGCCAAGTCAGGAACCTGTCTCGTACTTAATACGTTACTGTGGTCACTGACATGGTGACTAGAGTTGTTTTCCCCCCTACTTGGAGTGCACCCAGATTTTCTGGTTTACTCCTCATCAGGTGTGAGGCTGTTCCAGTGTAACTTTGTATGCCACTATAGCATGTTCCCATGGGACCCTAGCTGGCAAGAGAAGCAACACAGTTGACTTCATTATAGTAAAAGCTGTGGCCTTTTGTTCATCTGGAAAGGGTCGTGTGCAGGTGGTTTCAGACCCACTACCACTGCTAAGGGGCCATGTAGAAAAAGTTGAGAAACTGTCTTTCAACAACACATTTATCTCCATGTTCCAAGCAAAAACCTCATCAACAGTCCCATAGCACCCTTTACAGTCATCTGGTTGATCAGTTGGATGTCATACCATATGTAACTGCTGCCCCGGTTCCTGGTCTCACACTCTTCCTGCATCTTCTGATCCTGGCATCACTGCAGGAGGTAGAGGCCCTGCTCTTAAAACCGGATGCAATTAGTGATGAGGCCCCAGCATATGCAGCGAGGCATCTAGGGAGAAGAGGGGTTGCCTCTGATACTAGGTTGTCCGGATGCCATATGTTCGTGAGGATTGCTCTTGGGTTCCTGCCAATGACATCCTGGATCCATAGTGGCTGAGTTTTCTGTCATTGTCCAGACCTGCCACTGTTCTTGGACCAGGTTCTAGCTCATCACAGAAACAACACCTCAGAAGGACCATTCTGCTATATCCAATTCAAGCTAGCTGCAATTCTAAATCATCTTCCCTACATATTCCTTATATCTCTTTGTGTTCTGTGCAACATCATATTATTTCCTTACAGACTGGGTCTTTTGCCATTCTTGATCCACTGTAACAACTGTTCTGGTTTTGCATCATTTATGATTATCACTAGAGCATCTATCTAAGTTTTTATATAAGTTTGTGTATCTAAAAAAGTTCATTGTAAAAACATACTTTCAGCATATCTCTACAGCTCAGTGAGTGACACACATTTAGTCTATATAATCCTTTGTTGATCTATTTAACAAATAGGTTTCTGTATATGTTTCACTTTTTTTTATTAAAGCCTTTCAGCACATTTTTACATGGCCTGCTGGTTTATGGAGTTGATAAGAAACAAAGCTCCACAAGGAAGTACAAAAGCTCTGAATGAATGATGAGGCTTTGTCTGCTACTCTGCATCCTGTATCAGCCCTACAGCTCCCCACACAACGACTCTCCCCCTGTAATTCTAAATCACCATTGATCACAGACAATGTGACACAAAAGCATCGAAACATTTGTACAGAGTAAAGGCCCAGTGACTCAATCAAAGAGCCGGGACCAGTGAGAGGATTAATTAGTCTTTCTCCTCTTGCTCTGTTCTTGCGTTTTCTGTTTTCCTTCTTTATCTCCCTTCTCCCTCCCTATCCCCTTGTTTCCTTCCTCACTCCCTTTCAGCTGCCTGGCTTGGGCATGTCACTGACTGAAAGGAGGATGAAGGTCAAAGGTGACTTATTTAGGAAACTGCCAAACTCTTCAAAGAATGCCACCTTATTTGGTGGGAAAAACAGACTTAGAGTGCCCACTTCAGACTTTGCCCTCAGTGAAGCAGACAAGCTGATGTCATAGGTCACATTCCATAGTGGAACTAGACCTGCCCTCTGTTCGAAAGCAGGTTGCTGAATCATCTTTTAGTTTGGACCCAGAGTGTGCACAGAGGCTACAGTGTCTGAAAAGAGCTTTGTACCATCATTTAATCATTTTTCAGAATGCAGTTCATGTTTCTGTTTGTGAAGCCAAAATAAGTTTTAAATCTAAAGCTGTTGTCTTCTTTTCTCCCTTATTGATTTGACTGGTACAAAACTGTCTTTGTTAGGTAAAACATTAAGGTCCTCATGTGCTTGCCAAGAGATGAAACTAGCAGTGATCAGACAATATAAATGGAGCGTGGCCTCCTTAGAGGGACACTGGAGCTTCCCTTGTGGGAAAAGGAGACCAGGGCAACAAAAGCATAGAGGCAAGAGAACTTACAGACATGTTGGGTCAAGATTAGGCAGTTGGGAAAACCACTGTCACTATGGTTTATGTGCCGTAATTGTAACAGAATATCAGAATTCCAAAGCTTTAGGAGAATTTTATTGTCTGTCCTCCTCGATCATCCACATGGTAACAGCTTACACATGGCAATAAACAAAACACAAAGTTTTTTAGAAAACTTTAAGGAAGTAATAAAAATGAAGTGAAAGTCACAGACAAACAGGGGAAAGGTCAGCCACTCAACCCCACTGGGCCCAAAGCACAGAGCAACTGTGCAGAAGCAGGATTTATACACATGTTGACTAGTGCCACTGGAAACGTATAAACACCATAAACTCCATCCCTCATATAGAAAGTGCTCAATGCGAAAGCAAACAAACAAATATCAAGCCGTCACAGTTCACATAATGTCTGCCTAATACGTCGTATTTGTGTGTCTGTGAACATGAGATGAGACACTCAGAAGGTGAACAGCCCTGAAGAAGACCTCTCGTTGAATAAGTGTGTGTGTGTGTGTGTGTGTGTGTGGGTGTGTGTGTGTGTTTGATTTGCAGCATTTGGGAGTTTTCCACCCTGACCTCAATCATGTTTTCTTTGGCATCTGTTGAACTCAGCACCCATGCCCTTTGCAAACATCACACTATTGATAAAACAAGGAAATTCTCTTCATGGTTTATCTGAGACTCTGTTAATATCCTTACACATTCTTTAATTGTCAAAAAATGTGGATGATGCTCCGAATTCCTGATTTCGAGATGGTGTCTAACACAGGCATTACTGGAACTTCAGGCTGCTAAGGAATGTGAGCAGCACCGCTCCACAGAGTGAAGAGCAAACCACAGCAGCCTTATCTGCATGGGTCTGGAAAAGAAAACAGGGAAAACGAATGGTATTGTCGGGAATAAGACGACATTAGTTGACTAATATGTTTTTTTTTCCCGGTTTCTGTGAATTGTTCTGTTTTGTCAGAGAGGCCTACTTTTTTAAAGGCATGATTAATTTGTTTTCTTTGTGTTTGCCACGCAATGTTTTTAATCTCACACAGATTTTAAAGTCACTGAGTTACAAACACACATTTGTAGGAAATTTGTGTTACGTGCTTTAAGCATGTCAAAGAATCTTGTACTTTGGTCTGTACCCTGAATAATAATTTTTGATTCCATTCCTTAGAAACGTGGACAATGTAATCAAAGAACAACTCTGTTTATGAATTTGAGGACAGTGTCAATAAATAACCCACATACTAAAACACTACAGTAACATAAAGTAAGAGCATTATCACTTCTGTGATATTACTCAGTTTCAAGAGATTTTGCAGATGTCCTTAGAACTGTAAAACAAACTTGCCTTTTCACTACAGTTTCTGGGTTGGAATCATATATATATATTATAAAACAGTAAAAAGAAAGCATTTGTCTTTGTATTTTTAGAAATGTGAAAAAGGAACCATATGTGGCTAAAAGTACAGAGAGTACAATATCTCTGACTGAACATAAAAATCTATTTTATTTTTTTTACCAATCAACAGGGATAGTGAATCTGATGCAAACCTCAATGAGGAGTTCCCCGGAAGTCAGGTTTTACAATTTTGTATTTTCTAGACATAAGGTACACTTACATAATGACATTAACTCATCACTTATTTTCCTTTGCGCTACATCCATTTTCATGTTATTTCGTGTCATTCACTCATAAACAGTGAATGCTTTTGAAAATGAAGTGTCGTTTAGTATTAGCAGTATTAACACTGCACACTGTCACGGTGCGCCAGTCCCAGCCTATGGGTGACACACCCACTTACACACACACACTGTTCCTCTCAGGCTCTGCTCATTATCCCATTATTAGTTTATTCCCTGCACCTGTTACTCATTCACCAGTCACTACTTAAGACCCGCAGGTCCCGCCGTCCCACCTTTGCATTGTCGAGTAGTCCCTGAAGGCCCCAGTGACTGTACTCGCTCTGTTTGACACCACAGACTGCCAAGAGTTTGTTCTGCTGCTCGCTGTATTGTTTGAAGTCATTATGAATAATAAAGACTATCAAACAAACCCCTCACCTCTCACACCCTTATCACCGCCGTCTCACACACACACACACACACACACACACCTTACTGTGTGTGTAAGGCAAAAACTGTTATTATCTACTGTCTTCACTATACCTACATAGGTTAATGCATCAAAAAAGAAAACAAATGATTGGTTACCCAGTAAAATGCAAAGACCCCTGTTTTGAAGGGTACCTTTTTGCACCTTTTTCCCACAGATAGAAGGTGCTATAGGCAATCATTTAGTTTGACTCTTTACCTAAACAGCTGTGAGAACCTGAATGACAACTATTGCATACTGAGATTAATATACAAGGATCAGTAATTTTAAGCTGTCTGAGTTTCCTGCATATCTACTGCCCTCTATGAAAGTGCTGGCTGACTTATGCTAACACAAATAACATGGCTTGGGTTATGTGCAGACAAGTAAACGTTCACTTAAGACCCAAAATTACATACCACACTCATGGCACACACTCATAGTCTGTCTGGTGCGTAGGACATAATACATGTTTACCTGCACAGAACGGCCAAGCACATCTAAGAGTGATTGGCTTACTAACTTAATGATGGCCTATCAGGGCTGAAAGCACACAGATCCTCCAAAGCAGATTTTCAAAAAGCAAATATGAGCAGAAAATAAGATGCTTTATATCATGAGATGAGAGTCCATCATTGTCCTGTTTGACGTTAACACGTGGTCAAAAAAACCCTTCTTTCATGCTTTCTGCACCAAAATGATGCACTTGGCAACAGCACTTGTTGTAATCAGCCCATGAAAAATTCACCACAGCCGACTACTGTGGACGTTGATGTGACGCTGTTGGGCTCTTGGTATTACATCTACCACGGCATGAGTGTCATCATGTTGTTAACCTAAAGAACATTCATTAGGTTTCATTTTTGCATCAGCTAAAAATTGCAAACGTATTCTACAGGGTCATTTTTGAGATTTATTGCAGTAATAAGGGTGACCACGTCTTTGGTAGGGTTTGGGAATGGGACCTTTTTCCAAGGTTTGATAATATATTTGTAACTTTTGATCAATTGCAGTATACAGGAAAGGACGTTTCTACAGCAACTGGTCATGTAATACCATATATATGTATTGATGATTACACTGTGAAACTGGCAGGATAACTACAGCAGAGATAGCAGATAGGGGAAAACAGAGAGGTGGTGCAGAGAGTTGGAGTTATGGACGTAGAAACAATAGTTTTGTTCCCAGAATGACATCGTCAGAGTTTCTGAATTTAGAGATTGGCTGAATATCAATAATTTAACCTTATGAATAAGCAATGTTGAAAAAGTCAATCTTTATTTCTTTTTTTGATTGACCTAATGTTTCTTCAACTTTCAAAATCCCCAAAACAATGTCACTGCAAAATGCCAGGCATAGTTTTCAGCACACAATGTAAATATTTTATGACACACTTTAGCGTGGTCCTTAAAGTAGACCATTACTGTAATTGGACGGCTCTTCTCCTTTCCGTAATAGCTCCTGTAGCTGATGGTTGCTGATTTGCCCAATGCCAATCCTTCTGGAACACAACACACCGTGCTGCCACCCATAATTAGTCACAAAGTCTTGTGTGTGGTTCCCAAACAGAAAAGACGTTGTCATTTGTGATGTGAAGTGCACTGGTCGCCCCTGTGCCAACGCCTCTCTGGATGCAGGCCCGCTTGCATTAGTGAAGCATTAAAATGAAGCTGACAGTCTTCTGTGGAGGGGAATGGTGCAGGGTTATGCTGACAGTCTGGGGAATGGTGCAAGGGTGGACCGACACATATCTTGTATGCCAGCCTCCCCATTTCATCTCAGCAGACAATTATTTTTTGGCGTAATTAAATGGTACAGTTGTACGGTCCTTTTAAAGTTGAAATTTCGCAACATATATGTGTAGTGCTGTGTGTGTATGTGTGTGTGTTGTATATTTTGGTTGCATTGAGTTATTGTTTTAGTGGTTGTCTCCACATGCATATGACTGCCACAGAGTAATTTGATAATTGCTGTTTTGTCTCCATTCTGGAGAAGAAAGCAAACACACAGCTCTCTTTGCAAAACACAAAGCATCCAATCAAACACTACTACAGCTACTGACCAATCAAACACTACTACAAAAGCTACTGATCAATCAAGCACTACTACAACAGCTACTGACCAATCAAAGCAAAGGCCACTTATAACAACCAAAATTCATCCATCAGGCAATCTAATCCTGATGCCAAAGAAGGCTGGAACAAAGTCTTTTTTACTTTACAACTTTATAGCCAAATGAATATTTAGCAGTCCAGCTGCAGTGAGAGGATCCGAACCAAATATGAGGAGGAACTGAAACCTCAGACACATGCCACTGAGAAAAGTGATGAGCACAATATCTTGCGCAAGAAAGGCGTGTATTGCTCAAATGAAACTTCTTCAAATTTCAAGAGAGCCTTTCTTTGTGAATCAGTGTCAAAGGAGGTGACTCTATTGTACCTCACAAAACTGAATCAATAATTACAATAATTTAATATTACATTATAAATATATTACATAGAAAGAGGGCATGGAGACTTACAGTAAAAGTCAGGTTATGCGATTTTTGCATATACAGAACTAGAAACAATGAACTGCTATTGCTATAATAATTGCTATAATCATCCTGGTAAATGCATTTGATTGGTGTCTACTTTATGGGCAGAAAACATAATTTTTAAAAAGGATGATTGTTATAATTATAGTGTATTCTAGACAAAATAGTTTATAATTGCAGGGGAATATAAAATACGTTTTGCTCAGTGAATTATACAATTCTCCCTGCATTCAGTGTCTGAACTTGTTGTTGAACACTTGTGATGACACATTATTCCTTTGCTGCATGTGGGAAGAATTTCCACGACTCCTAAAACTCCTCTGCTCCCTAGTCTACATTTAATGATCGGTCACGTTTTGTTTGTCTTGTGTTATAGAATGGGCACGTATTTGCATACTCAGTTTGTACTGGATGTCTATGAAAGGCTTTGTGCTGATCTGACCTGCACATAAACAGCACAGCACAGTCATCCTTCAGTCAGCCTAAAAGCGATTTATTTCCCTTAGACATCCATATTGAAACTTATTCCTTTGAAATGAATTCCAGGCATTTGCCTTTGTATGGTATTATGGTAACAAAGTTATTACAAAGGCTATGGTCAGACTGGCATGTTATCACCATATCATCAAGAATGACTGGTATAGAAACTGGAAGGTTAGGCTACATGAGCCCATTGGGAAACTTGCCTATCACACTGAAGCCCTTCACTGGAAGAGAGGAATGTGCCATTCAATACCAGTAATCCGGCTTCACAAACACAGCAGTGCACAGTCACAGATAACAGGCTGATGATAATTGTCTTGCAATCAAGAAGTGAAGATTAATACACACTTGAATTCCAGATATTGTCTAGATACACAAGCACATCACTGTGGAGTCAGTGCTCTGTTTCACTGTCATTTCTTTGAGAATCGTGGTTATATAGGCTGAACACTGTGACATTGAGCCACCTGCATCAGCTATAGCCAGTAGAATTGTATGTAACTTTGTACATAGGTAACCTATCAACAGAGTAATAATGGACTTGAAACTATTACAGAAATGTACATGTAATTAAAGTTATGTAAGTTTAATATGCTATTGTTCTTTGCTATTTTGTGTATATGCTATTATTAATATGCTATTATTCTTTGTCTAATGAACTATGGTTAGTGTAACTCGTAAATAGTTGAAATGCTTTGTGGTTGATGATGATGATGATGATGACGATGACGATGACGATGATGTGTTTTGTTTATATAGCACCTTTCAATAGATGTATATGTATTCATCTGAAGAGGGTTCCAGGGAGTGACTGCAGTGTACTATAGTTAGAGATGCAGACATAGTAAAAATTGCTGAGTATTACACAAGGTTTTGAGAGAAACAAGACATTTTGGACAGATGTCCTTCATTAGCTGTGCAAGCAAAGCGCTTTAAGAAAAGCACTTTGCTTGCACAACTGATAAAAGACCTCTCTCCCTCTACTTTCTCTATAAACAGAGAGGGTTTTGGGGAGTAAGGCAAGATTATAATAAAATTACAATAATGAAACATATGACATTATGAGATCTAACACCTCAGGAAGGTTTTGAATAAATGGAACCTCACTTAACATGTGTGAGCAGTGACCCTGAAAGATCCCGCTCAGAATGTGGAATGTCTTGTGTAAGGGATCATAGGAAGATCAATGTCAGACGTCGATGGTTTCCTTTATAAGTAATGAGAAGAATTTTGAATTGCATACAAGCTGTAATAGGAAGCCTGTGGAGTTGCCGAAGGATAGGAGGCATATGGGTGGAAATCCATGTACAACATCAGGGAATTGAAATGTTGAGCGTATTGAGATTCGTTAAGGCGTTTGAAGGGGAGACCTGAAAATAATGGGCTATAGTAGTCAAGATATGATGTAATGCATGCGTAGCCCAGTGGTACTGCAATGTGGATGCGTAGTACAGAAAGAAATGGACTACCACTGTGGTGTCTGTGAAGCGATGTGTCTGTGAGGTGAGATCTCTGTCTTGTCATGGTTGAAGTGTAGTGGATGTCGCTGGCTTTACTACACCATGCAACCCTAAATAACCATAGAGCCAGCAGTCTGTCCATTTCCTGTGTGATGCCTTTACTACTTGAGTGATATTGTCACTGACAACACTTTTAGGACCAGCGTCCCATGATTCAAAAACAAACTGACCTCAGATCAGTTTTTAAAGTTACCTAAAAACAAATCTTCTGTCGACACCAACAGCAATGAGCAAAAAAAAAAAACACCACAGACGCGCACACATATATCAGAGTTACTTGTGGTTGGTCGGCTGCAGGGGGGGCACAGCCAACTATTGAGAGTGGACCAGCCTCCGTGAGCCAGGCCCGCCAGGCTAAGGCCTGTGTGCTTGGGTGAAGCGTTCTCACGCACTCCCTGCCAAGTGTCACTGCTTCTAATTGTCCTAGTCTCAATAGAAGGGTCATCTCACGAACCTGCCTAGACCTGTACAAACTGTCCAAACGCTTTTTAGAAAGCTTATGTGCTTCCATTTTGTTTCAAGTTCAGATAATCCAGAATTGAAATGTTTTGATCCGCTTTTTGTTTTTACCCAAAAGGCCTAAAAGGTTTTACTACAGTATATACCCCCTACTGGAGACGTGTGTGTTGTGTCACTGTATAAAGATGAGATTGTGTTTCTTCAGTGCTCCACAAATTGATCTAATTGTTAGTTCCCAACCGGTAGCTATGAGGAGGGATTCCTAATTATGTAACCACAGTTGTTAAACATAGAGGTACACTCTATTTCTCATAAGGGATCAAATTTAGCTTGAAGTCTATAGCTAGTATGGTATAATATTAATTGCAATATGTGTTTATTAGACCACATTCTTTTGAGATTAAAAGATTTTAAAAGAATCTCGGACCCTGACCTAATGAAAATGTTATTTCTATTTTCATTATTATTCAGAAATATGACTAGTTTCAAATACGTCTAAAAGTCAATCAATTATTCTGATATAATCATCTGCTTTGCATATGTAAAATCTATTAGAACAGAATGTTGATGGGGATTTAGTATTAAATTGTTACACCTGACTCCTAATTAACGAGCTGATCGTCCTCTTGGAAGAATCAGTCTGCCTGTAAGGCAGTCCGGGAGCTGCAAGCCTGCTCAGCACTTTTAATAAAGCGCCATTACATCATGGCTAGTGTGCACATTTGCTTTCTCTCCTTCTCTCACTCTCAGTCACATGCACATACACATTTGTTTTTAGACGTTGATCAAGTGAGGTCATAAATATATGTAATCTATTGGTAATAATGTAGTCTAAGCCTAAACCTTAAAATCAACATTCAACTCCAATAACAAAAAAAACGTAAGCTCAGTTTTAAAAAACAAAACATATAAATTGTAAGACTTTTGTAACTTTACCTAACCAAGACCATTTTGCTGGTCCTGATGTATAGGTCACTTTAATGTATAGTTTAATGGTAATTTTCCAACATAGATATTTTTTTTTCCTGAAAATATAAGACACACCTAAACACATACCACATACATGACATAAAATACATATTGGTACACTTACTAGAATTACATTAGACTGATCAAAAAATATGACAAACACTGAGAAACAAATTGAGAAACAAACTCTATATGACCAAATTTATGTGGACGTCCCATCAAGTGAATTTCATCCAAATGCGGCACTGTCCAAGGATGCCACCCTTACAGAAAGTCAGGTCGTTCAGTTTCTACACAGGTAGATCTTCCCAGATCAACTGTAACAGATCTACCAGATCAACTGTAATAGATCTACCCTGATCAACTATTCTCTGAAATGGCGGCATCCAGGAACAGCAGCAGGTCTATCCTGAAGTGGTAGACCACACAAACTCACATAGTGAATGCTGAAGAGCAAAAAAATCTCCTCCCCTCTCCTCTCCTCTCCTCCCCTCTCCTCCTCTCCTCCCACCTCCTTCCCTGTCATCTCCTCTGTTCTCCTTCCCTCTCCACTCCTCTCTTCCCCTCTCCTCTCCTCCCCTCTTCTCTACTCCCATCTCCTCTCATCTCATTAGAAAGGAGAATTTCAAACTCTCCTATGTCACTCATTACAAACTGAGTTCCAAATTGCCTCTAAAAGCAGCATCAGTACAGTAGCTGAAGTTTCAGGAAATGGGTTTCCATGGCTGCGCATCTGCAATGCCAAGCTGGAACGGTGTACAGCACACTGGACTCATGTCTGCTGGAGTGATGGATCACACTTCACTATCTTTCAGTCTGATGAATGAATCTGGGTTTGCATGGATGAATGTGAGTTTACATGAATGAATCTGGGTTTGCATGGAGTCACCAATACAGTTTGTTGGAGGATGGATAATTGTCTGGGGCTGTTTTTCATGGATTGAGTTCGGCCCCTTATTTCCAATGAAAGGTAATGCTAATTACACCATATTCAAAGACATTAGACAATTATATGCTTCAAATTCTATGTCAAGGGATGGCCCTTTCCCATCATGACTCTGGCCCTGTGCACAGTGGGTATGATGTGTAGGGATACTTATCTCAGTCTTTGAGATGAACTGGATTATTGAGTCATGAGCAAGGCCTTCTCTTCCAACATCAGCGCTCATAAATCTCAAAAATCCACTTTTTACTCAATGAACACAAATTTCCACAAATACAATCTAAAATTTTCTGGTAAATGCCGTAAATGTAAAAATATTGTAGCACACCTTTAAAGAAAAGTCAGTTATAGACACCATAAAGATGGCCCAACTCTTTAATACATATGATCTTGGAATTGGATGTTTAACAAGCTGATATATGTGAAGGTGCCCACATGCTTTTGGCTATATTGTGTATCTGTTAAAAACAGTAGTTTAAAGTGTATTTTTATCTAGGAGCAACAACTAAAGGTTGGTTTGGTAATAGCCAATGATGCAGGCTTTTTAGAGCACATTTACAGGGTATGTACATCTGATCAGCCCTAAACCTGTAGTAGACTATAAGTTACTCAGAGTTTTGTTGTTAAGTCTTTAGGTGAAGTTTCGAATATTAAAATAGTCCAGGCATTTTCCCCTGAAAGATGCAAAAATCAGACAACACTCTAGATCAGAGAATACTCTAGATCTCAAGGTGTAGATCGTTTATACTGTCAAGAATCTTCAAAAATGTGTGCACAAAATGTGTACACACATACACACACACACACACACACACACACACACTCAAACACACACACAGGTCTACATGACTAAAAGACATTTTGTTATGCGATAAAATGTTTTCTTTATTGATATTAAAATGAAAGTACATGAAATGTGCATTTCGGATGTTCTAGCGTGCAGAAGTTAAATCAATAAAAATACACACAGGCTGAGGGGGCTACTGACACTAATATGTTGCATTGACAGGCATAAGATTCCTTCATAGTCAGCACAAAGGGGGGTTTTCTTCATGCTGTTCACACAGAAAGAAGCCTGTTCAAAACAAAGTGTGGATGTAGTCCTAGCAGGAAGTAGGGAAATAATGCTATGTCTCCAACAAAGAGTAATAATAATAATAATAATAATAATAATAATTGCACTGCTTTATCACATAACTGATATGGATAACTGTACAGATGCTGAATGAATTTGAATTAAACGTGGTATACTGCATGTTGTAAGATTACATAGTGGCTTCATGATACTAAGCAATGTAATATTTTTGATTATAGTATAGGCTCATATTCCCCCATAACTATGTGTGGGAACCATTTGTGAGTAAGCTGGTTGAGGATCAATTTAGATCCTGTTTTAGAGCGTTTTTTTCCCCAGTTGATCTCTGCTCTCTGCTGATCCTTTACATTGTCCCACTTCAATACTCTCTCAGGCTTATACTGTTTTATTTTTAATCTCTGATTTTTTTCCTGAGTTTTTAACTTTGTGAATTAGCCCTTTACCAGTTCATTAAGATTGATGTTGCTTGAGTAGTCTGTGGACGAATGAGGAATCTGGCCCAGGCAAGACAAAGTCAAAGGATCATGGAGCACGGAGAGAAAAATACAGAAGAGGTCAACAGGGAGACAGCCAGAGGAAGAGAGAGATGGCAAGAGCACAGAGAAACACCTCATTGCCCTTCAGTACAGACCAAGAGGCTGACCCTCATTCAGCCAGAGAGGAGAGCTGTGTTTGCAGCATCCCCTTTACACTGATCTGGGATCAGAACACAATGCTTGTGGTGCACTCAATGACTCAATCAATTTAAATGTAAGTTTCCCTGTTACGTCTCTTTCTATATATTGGCTGATAACTTTTAAAAACCAATCAAAATTGCGTATATGTGATAATCATTTAGCTGTACCCATGTTGGTTCATCATATATGCATACTGCAAAGAAACCAAATAATGGTGCTAAATGACCATTTCCTTCTCGTCTAGAACAAAACTGGCTTAAACTGTCAATAGAGCACAACCACTGAATATTGAACAAGTGTGAAAAGTCAAGCATTTTAATAACAGAAATCCATTTGGTAGATAAAAACACCATGTGAGAGGAGCCATGACAGAAACACAGTCTTTAGAGTATGTGCCTATTTTTGTGACATAACATGCCTTAACAATCCATGTTACTTCCGCTGTTAAAATATTGATTTTGAAATAGCTCCACAGCTAAACCAAAAGGAAAAAAGGAAATATTTTTGGTACAAAGCATCTACAAAAAAGCCTTACAAATAAAATGGAAAAAGGAGAGCATATCAAATAAAATCCATCAGTTGAGCATCAGTGCTACGTATATTTCTGTATTTGGACCAATTTTCATATATATATATTTTATAACAAAATAAATAATGCCTTTATACAGTGCCCATATTTGTACTTAAACAAACAAACAAACAGAAAGCTTGGCGGCTCATTACGCAAGATACAGCTCAGACTAAAGGAATATAATGATGTCCCCAAGAAACTAATTATATATATGTATGTCTGTGTGTGTGCGTGTGTGTGTGTATGTATGCATGTGTGTATATATATTCAAGTATCAAGTATTTGTTTTCAGGCAAAAGCATGTGAATACTACTGATAAACATTAAAAATAAATGTTAGTTGACATTATTGCGTTTTTTTCCCTTTGAATTGATATTTGTGCCTTTCTTCAAAACTGTAAAATAACATCCCAAAAAAAAAACAAGAACTAAAATCAAAAATGCCTATTTTGAAACAACAGGAATGTCACGGTACCAGAATCTAAACAGGTTTTTTTTTCTTTTTCCTTGAAGCATCTTCATGAAAAGAAAAGAGAAAAAAAAAAAAAACATCACACTTATTCCATGTCCTGAACTTCCACTTCCTGCAGTGCGAGGGCTGTGTGCGGCTACGGCAGGAGGGAGGCGATCTCCCCCGGTACAGGCGAGCTCCCCCGGTACAGGCGAGCTCCCCCGGTACAGGTGAGCTCCCCCGGTACATGTGAGCTCTCCCAGTACAGATGAGCTCCCCCGGTACAGGTGATCTCCCCCGGTACAGGCGAGCTCCCCCGGTACAGGCGAGCTCCCCCGGTACAGGCGAGCTCCCCCGGTACAGGTGAGCTCCCCCGGTACATGTGAGCTCTCCCAGTACAGATGAGCTCCCCCGGTACAGGTGATCTCCCCCGGTACAGGCGAGCTCCCCCGGTACAGGCGAGCTCCCCCGGTACAGGTGAGCTCCCCCGGTACATGTGAGCTCTCCCAGTACAGATGAGCTCCCCCGGTACAGGTGATCTCCCCCGGTACAGGTGATCTCCCCCGGTACAGGTGATCTCCCCCGGTACAGGCGAGCTCCCCCGGTACAGGCGAGCTCCCCGGTACAGGTGAGCTCCCCCGGTACATGTGAGCTCTCCCAGTACAGATGAGCTCCCCCGGTACAGGTGATCTCCCCCGGTACAGGTGATCTCCCCCGGTACAGGTGATCTCCCCCGGTACAGGCGAGCTCCCCCGGTACAGGTGAGCTCCCCCGGTACATGTGAGCTCTCCCAGTACAGATGAGCTCCCCCGGTACAGGTGATCTCCCCCGGTACAGGCGAGCTCCCCCGGTACAGGCCTGCACGGCATCCCTTCATTGTCCCCACACTGCTCCCTTCCACCGCCCACAGTGGCAGCACAGGGGCCCTGGCGCGCACAGCCCCGCCGCTGCACGTTTGGGCGCCATGCATCACACACGTCTGCACGCGACGCTCCGACACATCTGCACGCGGTGGCATCCCCTTCACGCAATGCCACAGCTCACAGGCTGTTTTTTTTTCTCCTCCTTGTAAAAGTCACTTTCCTTAAAATGGAAAGCTTAGTAAATATTAAAAAAAAAAAAAAAAAAAAAAAAAACCGTGCTTTTCAACCTCCGTTTCTTTGAGTCCATTCCCAAAGCTAGCACCATGACATTATTTGAGCTACACGTTCATTGTCCATAAAAAAATAGTGCCTTTTTTATTTACTTTACAAGAACTTTGACGTAATCCGTGGCAATGTGCAATTTGCAGACTCTTCTCTGCTTCTTGTTTGTGATTAGAAGGTGCTGGAACAGGAATCTAATTTCACAAAACAATTCCTTACAGTGTGGATGTCCATTTATAGTTAGCGGTGCAAAGTAACCAATAAAAATAAGGATTAACTGGGAGAAACAGCTGTTGTGGGTGAGTGTTGTGGAATGCTTTTTTTTTCTTGTGCTAGCAGTTGTTTACCTTCAGATGTCCTCCAGATCTGACAAAAACCCTTTTGGCTACGGTGTCCTCTTTACTCGCACAAGCATGTATCTCTTGTCTTTTCTTTTTCCTTCACTCTTTTTCTTTGTTAGGATCCAAACTGTTACGTTTTTGTTTTCTTTTTCCCCAGTCTTGTTTGAGCCGTGTGTCTTTTTTGTGACGGTGAATGAAACAGCAAGAATAAAGACAGGAAGAGGATGAAAATGTGTGTGTGTGGGGGGGGGGGGAGGGCGGGGGACACGGGGGGGACACGGGGGGGGGGACTGCCACAGACATGACGTCAGATACAAAGCTATGATCCCCTAGTCTTTTTTTTTTCTTCCAACTCTGTGCAAACGATCCCGGGTTCACTCGTGGCCAGCGTACTCTTGTGTGGGGAGCAGTAGGGGAGGCAGCTTGCTGGGGAGTGAGATCAGGGGCTTGTGGAGGCCCGTGTGCTCCTGGGCCTTCATCTTCTCCACTTGCCGCCTGTGCTTCCTGGATCGCAAGATGGCAGGAATGCCCCTCCGTAGCCTCTGGGCAGCCTTCCGCTGCCATTGCTCATATTTGGAATATTTTATGGTCACATGTTTTCTTGGGATATCCTAAAAAGAGAGACATCTCAGTGAATAACCAACATCCACATCGGGTTCAGTTAAGAATTGTTTGTAGTATTTCACTCTACTTTTAGAAAACAAATCACTGCCATTTCCGCCACTTCATCATTTTCAAAACTCTCTCATTATAAAGACTAAAAATATCAGTGGTTTAATCCACAGTTTTACTGTTTGTTTTTCAGTAGGAGCTGAGAGCTTCTTTCAGTAGGAGCTTTTTCCAGCAAGCTGAACAACAGGAAATCTATCCAAATGATACTCCCCACCAATACACAGAATTTACTGTACCACACTATAAATACTGGTATGTTCATACCCTAGGGTAAACTCTCAATCCACTGTCTGCCCCAGGAATACTGTAGCATGATAACAAAACAGACAAGAAAGGTCATCTACGAAGCAGTGGTGGAAACAAAGGCAAAGGGTCTTTTTTACGTGCCTGTTTATCCATTGTTTCTTTTAATGGATCACCGGTGCACAAAGTTATCTTGACCATATCATGCTGTATTTCCATAAAGAATGTGGGCCAATCATCACTGTTTTACACAACACCCCATGTGTCAGTAGACGTGAGCTAATCTATCCTAAAGAAACCTGCAAGTGACCTCTATTGAGGTGCTCCTATTATTTTCCACTTAGTCAGCCTTTCTGAGGGAATACTTGCTTACAACGTCCGATTTCAGTGCACTTGCTTATATTTTCTTTTGTCCCACATGAGAGGGTGTATGGCTTCTGCGAAAACATGGAGAGTTCTAGATGGCAAGCGTGATAGGGCAGCCATGAGGTGTTATTTTCCATGGTGGTAGCTTCTGTACCTGTCTGAATGCTGGTATCACAGGTATGACTTGCAGGGAAGTGCCTGAGACGTCCCTCTCTGATTTAGCGGGCTTAGCGCAGTACTGTTCCAACAGTGCAAGGTCACAGCTCCTGAAACAGCACTCCTCCACGATGCCATTGTTCTGAACACGCCGGCTGTTCGACCTACTTACAGGTCTACCTGTGGACACATACAACATGGATGACTTAGCTGTTGGGTGGAGAGCAAGGAAGGTCTATATTTAAACGGGCGTAGAAGCTTGTGCTACATAAGAATGGTATTAGTTATCACTGATTCAAATACTGGCAGTGAAACAGTGAGAAATAAAACAGGCTGAAGATGGAGGCACAGAAAAGGGCTCAGTGTTTGTTTCTTCCCCAAACGTTTGACCAATCAGGTCCGAGATAATCCAGTCAAGGTGTCTAACTCATCCATTTTGCACTGAAGTCTGAACCCCAGGGGAGAAGCAACAGTAAATATTAAAAATATCAAATGGCCTTTGACCTTGGCCTTCATTAGCTCATTATGGAGAGAGAAAGATAGAATGCAGACAACAAGGTGAGAGCAGGATGAGGAATGCAGGCTTGAGAAATAGAGAAATGATACATGATAAACAAGAGCATGGAAGCTGGACAGAACATGAGTTGCCTCAGTAAACAGTTCAGGCTTCAGAAACTCCTCAGTGTTAGAGGCAGCATTGGATTGCAGAGTGGGGAGTATGAACGAGGGCAAACTGAACTACGGTGAGGGTCACTTGGGGAAAGTTGGGGTGGGGGGTGGAGGGATCGACTGTGTCCTAAATTGGATAATGATCTGTTTGGGCAGATAGTTCGCCATGGCCAAATGAACACAAAGGCGTTGTCTTTTTCAATGCTCATGAGAGAAATTGGGCGAAAACCTAAAAATGTTTATCAAATTATACTATTGCCTTTTTTTACCTAAAGGAAATTATGTAAAGGAACTTAATATTTACAACAGACACACTTTCTAAATGAGATAATTAAGCATGTAACAAAACCTATAGTATCTCTATCACACAATCTGCTTTTACATCAAAATAGTTGGAAAAGAGCCGTTATAATCCATCCTCCACGTAGGGACAAATAAGTTGTAGACTGGGAACATTTCTGGCGAGGTGAATGGAATGCCGCTCGGGTACTATTACTTTCCTTCGCGGAATGTGCAATTAAACAAACGGACCATTGTGGCTCATTTAGCACAGCGCGCCTTAACTGTGCGCGTCCCTTTCATATGCAATCAGAGATATGGCGAGAGAATGCGCCCAGTCAGCACAATCGCCAAAGCGTCTTCGCGCTTACAGCCGGTCATTTGCGAGGGCGCGCTCTCGAGTACCTGCCTCAGCGGTATGCCACCAAGCTCTCGTCTCGGTTTCACTCCCTCCCTACATACCCCCCCCCCCCCCCCCACCTCGCACACACACACACAGTTGTTGCTTTTGATTAAAAGAACATCTTAAGTAAAATGGATATGCTAAAGTACTTACTGAAATAGAAACCTCTGTCGTCGCATACGAACTGTAGTGCGTCTACCAGTTCTCCGCCACATAACGTCTCAGCTGAAGCGATTTCAAAGACGTACAGTGACAAAGCCAGGGCGCACATAATCATTCGACTCGACGAAGACATTTTTCTGACCTGATGAGAAATAAATGGAGCAATGTCACACATTATATCAAAATGTAATCAATTAAAAAGTACATGTACAATTGTGCTTCAGTCCGAAACCTGTATTTCCTTAAAGTTTAGGCCTAAATATTCCAAATTCCATCTTGCTTGTAACCCTACAGTTATCGATTCTAATGTTCCTCTGTTTGCAAATTTTATTTGTAGCATATACTGATGAAATACAGTTTTAAAATTAGTCTAGGCCATTCAGTAGACAAATTAACACTATCACGGCAAGTACACTACCTCCATGGTGATCCGCAAAATGGAGACAGAACTGCTTGTGCTGGGCGAAAACTTGATTTTATCTCCTTAGGCCACTCTTACACAATGTTCAACAAGTTGCTAACTACTCAATACTCAGCTGTCTCAGTTCAGAGTCAGCATATAATTCCCTATACTCTCCCGTCTTGACCCAAAGTATTGTCGCCCCCTCGTGCTCAGCATGTTATCTCAATGCCTTTTTCAACAAATAGACGCGTCAACAATTCTGACAGTGGTGCATATAAGAGTTAAATATTAAATATTAATAAACGAAACTGTAGTCTATTCAGACTATAACCTGAATGCATCATCGTATCGGAAGCGCTCTGCTGTTTAGAATTCCAAACTGCAACCTTCTTGCCTCTGTTCTACTAAACAAATGTCTATAAATCAACTTGTGTAAAGAATACTACTCTAAATCTGCGCTTACACTATCGATAACGTATTCTGAACGATTACCTTATTTATGCCACTCTCTGTTCTCAAGCAGGTGTGGCAAATAGAATGGTAACTGTGGTTTTGCAGTTCCTCCATGTCAGTGGTTGTGAAAATACAAAAAAGGGAACTGCCGTCGTATTTGGAATAGAAATTGCAGGTAGTTTCCCAGATGGTGCTGTAGAGATATTGCGTGAAGCTGTCCCAAAAATCAGGCGACAGGCAAAAGTTCTCAGAGAGAAGTATTTTATACCAAGCCCCGCCCCCTATTCCATACCCTCCTCCCTCTTGCGCATGTCTGGAGTAAGGCTGCTTAGAACTGGTTCACGACGGAGGACTATAACGCGGATCCTGGGTATCATGCGTTACCCTGCTGTCATTTCCTCCGATATCTGCCTGGTGTATTGATCTTTACGCGTATAGTGGCTGTTATGCTGATAATTCACTTACGTGAATAAGTAAGGGAATTATCAGCATAACAGCACTTAAGTGCTTCAGACCTGTGCACTGAACTGAACGGGATATTGAGGAATTAGCAGGGTCTGGATTGAACTTGAGTTGTAAACTTGATTGAACTTGATTGAATTACACTATCCTACCTGGAAATGTTATCCATCACTAAGCAATTATATACATTAATCGATGCAGGCAATTTGTGGGAATAGTTTACCCGGTCTGAAATCTGGCCCCTCAATAGAATACCTTACACTTCCCAGTCTATACTATACACCACAGGGCTTTCAGAATTAACACTGGAGACTATATGTTGTTTAGACAAGATGTGCGTAATTTTTTTTACCTTATAAACCAATATTCTACACATTGAAGATGTGTTGATGTTAACCTCTGGAATGTCAAATCACTCACTAGGCAACAGAAGTGACCAGACTAAAGCTAGCAGAGTAATCACTATCACTGCTAATGATCACCCATATAGAAGTACAGTATGAAAGTATAATATAGAAGTATAGTCTAGCCTGCTTTAGTCGCGTCAAATCTCTGCTTCTAAACATGCTCACTTCATTTTATTTTTAAAATACTCAGTAAAATCTGTATATCTGTAATATTTAGGCCTGCATTTAATTGTGTTAACAATTTATACAGATCTAATAACCCCACTTTATTTAATTATTCAAATAGTCAATAAAATATGATCCTGTGTTTGTAATATCATTGACATGTTTAGACATCTTTAGACAGATCTGATACCTTAGAAAAATAATGTGGAAAGCTGTGCTGTACATAAATATATTTATGTATTTCGATTGGGTTCTTCGACATATTCCATTAGTCTTGCCTACAAATAGTAGGATCGTAAAATTATTTATGCTTTATTTTTGTTAGGGTGCACATCATAATGTGGAGACGCAACAGTGCTGTCGGAAAAGTAGAATTGCGCCCCTACTGGATCTATAGAGCAGCGCTCCATCTGAAGAGTAGTCCTGTCATAAATTATCAATGATCCGAGTTCCTGGAAGCCCCATTACGAAGACATTAAACCTCTTCCCTTTGCTCTCATATCATCCATCACTCGCAGTGAGCAGGAAGTCCTACAGGTTTGTAGGACAATGTCATAAATCATTCACCGCGCCGTTCATTCAGCTGTGTGCTGTCATTCATGTTCACCGCACTGATTCTCCCTTCAGATGAGCGCTGGTTTAGGAGAAAACGCTCAGCAAAAAGGAACGGATTGCACACTACCTCGTTCTCTGAACGTTAAGGATCTGATAGAGAACAAAGTCAATTATTTGTAAATGTGATGGTTTGGATCAGAAATAAGGAATGCAGTCATCTGATCTAAAACATCATTATGGTCTCTGGTCATACCAAAAGTAGACATTCGAGTAGCCAAACATCTCAGCTCAAAACTGAGATCGTTGTATCAAACGATTTGATAAAAAATTATTTTGGTCGTAGACTTTCAAAAACATGTTTGCTTTAAAGTATAAGAGGTTCTTATTGTAAACAATTAAATAATTGTTATTCCAGTTGGATTTCCAGGTGTATTTTTGAAAAAGAGTAAATAAACCTCATATTATTGGTAATCTTTATTACTGCATTTTGTGAAGATGGCTTTAGGAGACAGTTCATGAACCTCTGTTCCAAAAATGTCTATTGGCTGCCATCTGGTGGCAGCAGTGTGTCATCAGTTTAGCCAAGCCATGGTTTATTTTATAGTCTCAAGGAACATGTAGGCTAAATTATTAACTATTTTTCCGTTATATTAAATTATTATATATACTATAGACGGCTGTATTGGCAACACATTTCTAAATAAAAACACTCGGAACAATAATAAAACAGATCAGAAACTAAAACAAATTGGCTCGCCAATCTTAGTTCAAAACAATCTGGGCGTGGTCCTAATATTACAATACATATGGCTGATTGACAGGCCGCAGTCTGACTCACAGCCTGTGAAGCACAAGAAGAAGGAATCTGAATAGTGAAACGATACATGTATAAAACTACCAATGCCGATACCGAAGAAAATAATTCTGAAGTTCAAGCACTGGATACATCATGGCTTTGATGTTTTCTAACAGGATGAAAATGAAACTATAGACACATACGTCTACCTCCATGGATGGTGAAAAACTGAACAGATTTGCCACAAAATAAAGTAGTATAGCATCGACCTTCAGGTTTTCCTGTAGTTAATATTCAGTGATCTGTAGGCTCTGTGGGAAGTCTGTTACTCCAAGGATATAGATCCACTTGTATCAAACACTGGCGTTTTAATTTGACGCACAGCTAGGCGTACACGCTTAAAATGACCATGCCAAATACGGAAACAATACAGTATGCACATTTGGCTAAGACATTTTCTTCAGAGCGGTATTGACCGAGCACACTTGGACCATGAATACCGTGTGTCCAGAAGAGCAAGATAAACATGGCGAGTAAGGGGAGTTGGTCTTATTTTAGGGGACCTTTCTCACTGGAACAATTTAGAAAGCAATCAGCCGAAAAGTGATAGAAATTATAGAAATCAAAAGTCGACAAGTTTTGCAGAGATGTTTGGTTTAACGCTGAAATGCATCCAGATGGTTAAAACTGACAGGACCAACAGAAATACCTTACATAAAAGTGAACACCTGAAATACTTTGACTGTTTAAAAAATAAATGTAATATGTGTGTCATTGTCTGGGTTGGGAAGTTTTGGAAATAATATTTAAATATATTTTAATAATATTTAATGTAGTCTTTATTTATATAATGAAGTATTGAGGGTTTTGCAGTCACCAGGTCACACAGGTTGCTCATATGAAAGTTTAAGGAGAGAAAAATAAGCTCTCATGGTATATCATTTTAAACTGGTTTAATTTTTCACTATGTTGATTTTATATTAGCAGCACTTGGTTGGCAAGCACAGCCCAAATTATGAATCTGAATTGGCCAACACAATACAAGAAGCAGGACTTTACACACTCACCTGCAAATTAGAGCAACAGTATGATAATGAAACAGATTTCATTGCTTTGTCAATCACATTTGGAACTTCTGACAATGCTTGAGAATAAAACATAAAACATATATATATATATATATATATATATATATATATATATATATATATATATATATATTAGTATGATTTAGCTGTGTTTAAAAAGGCTTTCTTATACATTTATTGTTCACTTTTAAGGAAACATTTTGAATATTTTTTTAATAAATAGAATATGGATTTCGTAGTTTCATGTCCTTGTTACGGTTGGCAGTAGCTTTTGAAAAAAAAAGTCATATTTTGGGCACAAAACAAATAACAAAATCATCAAAAACATACAGTTTCATGGCTAGAAGTGCCACCTTAGAAACAGCAACTTCAACTGCAGCGAAAAAGTACATGAAACATAACAGATAGAAAATGGCACACAGTACACGATGAGGGGCAGGGCATTGGGGGGCAGCGGGGGGCAGTGAGGGGCAGCAGGGGGCAGTGGGGGGCAGCGGGGGGCAGCAGGGGGCATTGGGGGGCAGCGGGGGGCAGTGAGGGGCAGCAGGGGGCAGTGGGGGGCAGCGGGGGGCATGACTGAGGAAGCTCATGCCAGCACATACAAGGCATCCGTGAGGACCTTCAGTTCATCTTTCACTGATTCCAGCACTTTCCTGATTTTTAAAGGGTAGTCAAGCACTTCTATGCTGTCTGTGTATGGGTCAAACCTCACAGAAAATGGCCTCTTGATTCTCGTAGAATATATTCTATCATCAAAGATAAACACATATAGGCTATAAAATCAGATATTACTGCCATATGCAAAAGATTCATTGTGTCCTTTCTTTCTCAATGTTCCTAAGTCCCTTGAGATGTTTATTACATAGAATGACTGCATCCTTTGAGATTTATGTTCAATCTGAGAAATCCGTTGCCTGCTTGTGTTGAGACCATCATGTTATGTTTACCTCAGTTTTTCTTTAGCATCAGAGAAGCTCTCAGACACAAAGTAGACGGACTGGTAATTCTGGTCTTGGTATGGTTGCACAGCTACGGTTTCTGGATCAAACTGACGTTTCTCCGTGTCCTCTAAGAGGGCATGCTGGCAAAGAGAAAAACGTAAAAGACTGTCAAAAATGCACCCATGTCACATAAAGAGGTCTGGATCCTTCACAATAAAGTAAAGTTCACCTAAAAAAAAAAGACACTTACCACCAGCTCACCATATGAGGATAGGAGACCTGCTCCATACGCCTTCAATGTGTCCCCCTGCTTACAGAGTCCAAACTCCACCGTGAACCAATACAGCTGAAAGCAACAGACAACCAATCACTCAAACACAAGCCCTAGAATCTCCATGCAGAGTAAGCAGGAAAGTCTCCTACATAGTGTAATAGAATCATAGGAATGGGGAGCAGATGAATACTGAGATACTCACTGTTGACAGTTTCTCAATGTCTTCCTCTGATGCGCCAAGAGAGGCAAGACCAATGTTCTGGAAATACATTGATACGAGACCCATTATTTATATTTCATAGGACGTATCAAAACAAACAGAACAGTGAGAAGCTGTATAACGCATTTACCTGAGAAAACTGAGCAAATGTTTTATCAGCTAACATAGGTACATGTCCAAGGAGCTCATGCACGCAGTCACTGGGAAGAGAACAGGACTCATTTTTCAGTACATACAATGAAGTCATTACTTTGTTTATTACATGTACTGTAAATTATTCATCAAACCAATAACTTCTCATGTAAGATAAGCTGCACTAGATTACAATTCCATCCATCCATCCATCCATTCCATCCATCCATCCATCCACCTTTTAAAAAGTACGACACGTCCTCTAGCTGTGGGATGCTGTTGGGGCTGTAGCCACAGTGTTTCTCCAGCAGCTGAAAAGTCTCTAAATGCTCATTACATGCGTGAGTGGTGTACAGGTCCCTAAGGGTACTGTAGACCTCTCTCCTGCCAATATACAGAGAGAAGGAGGGAGAGGGGAGGGACAGAGAGATGGTGGGAGGATTAGTTAAACTATATAAAGCATATAAATAAATTTTACTAGTCTGACACTTCTGGTCTTGTGACAGGTATGAGAAATTCCTCAACATGATTTCCAAATTAAATCACAAATCTCATACAGTGAACAAGCACAGCTGGGTAGGTGACCTGTGTAAACCAGTTCTGCATTAAGGTGGCCAGCCTGTTCTGACAGTGACTGAACACAGCAGCATGTTACTATTGAGTTAAACCAAGGGTTAACAAAACATAACAAATCAAATAATCTATAAATGCAGTAAAGGACATATATTACGTTTGCATATTTAAAGGCACAGTTTGGTATTGTTTCATGATCTTTTTCTGCACAATTTAACAGCTCATACCATGTCCCAATTTCCTCTTCCGTATACTCAACTCTAGGGATCGGCTCACCACTGAATAGAGAAATAAAAATGTTCAAATCAGTCAGATTTCTGTAAAATATCAGCGAATCAGTAGAATGATTGGCAAGGGCTACTGTGTTGCCTTAACCTACTGTTTGTATTTGAAGGCAACATCCCCTATCATCTTTCTCCGTTGTCTGTACACAGGATCTGTGAAACCCTATGGGAGAGAATGTTACAGAGACAGAATTTTATGAGAATATTCACTCTTTCTTGTAATGTTTAAGAGGTAAATATACATACTGGGTGGTCCTGGTCCAAGTCTGGATCAAATTTGGTATTTGTCCAGTTCTGCAATGTTCTTTGGAAACCAGTGGACTGAAGAGAATAAATGACAAAATAAATATCTCCAGTGCAATCTCAAAAGAAGGCTATTTTTATGCACATTGTATTGATAAATAGAAATATAACTCTTACATTTAATCTCTTTAGTAGTTCTGACATCCTCTGTGATCTTTTTCAGGGAACTGACAAGGGTGCTGACATCTGATAGATGAACTTCACATCGCACAAAGTATTCCAGATCCTCCAGACCATCTTTATACTTCCGTCTTGTCTCCAGATGGTGCATCCTGGCTTTAAATGTCTATAAATGAAACAATAAGAATTGATTTCTTCAAACAGCAAAACTGAAAATGCTAGAAATAGGCATGTCTGCAAAAAGTTCCTGCACCACTGCTAAAGTTACCTAAATGTTTCAGGCCTATGGTTAAACCTAAAGTTTGAATAAACTAAAATTTGAATGATCTGAATTTCCTAAATGTAATTTTGTTTTCATAGAACATTAAACTATCTGACCACATAGCTCTGCTACTATTTGCAAAACTATGTTGAATTTCAGGTGCACTATAGACAAGCACATATTTTTTTATATATAAATATAAATATTGTTTTTAACTTTTTAGCAGCACTGAATCATTATTAGCCCCAAAGACGTCCCTAAGCAACACATTTGTAGCATGTTTACTGACAACAGCCTATAGACCAAAATATGTAAAAATGCCATATCAGTTTTCTGTTTGCATAGACTCCTACCTCGAAAACCTTCAGCGTACGGGACAACGCTGGACTCTTTGAACTCCTCAGAGTGAAGAACAGGTTGAGCATGGCCTTCCCATCATCCTCCTCGAAAACAATCTGTTCGTTCGCTTCCGCAGCCTCTGCTGCGGCGGCCGCCGCCTCGCGCTCCTTCCTCGCGTCTTCTATCAAGCTTTGCCGCCGCCCCACAAACTTAGCAGACTGTCCAAAATAAAAGCGCACTTGAGAAACGCAGTGGTGGGATAAATGTTTTTGTGACATTGAACGTGAGCGTTTCTTTATACACAGTGGAATACACAGTGGACAAAAACGCCGTTTTAACATGTCTTGGTCAATTTGTGAGATTTCTTTTGGTCTGTTGGTCACCTTGTTCCATACCATGTCTTCTTTCAAACTGCTGGGAAAAAATGTCCAAATTATTTTTCACATATTATTTGGAAAAATGCGCGATCACTACCGTTGACTGCACCTTGCAGGTAACGTAAAGCTCTCTCTCTCACCTACACAGTGCTTATATGGCCATTTTCTTTGTATTAGCAGCAAATCGTGTACGAAGACGGGGTGTTTATTTGGTGTTTATTTCTGATAACGTGGCTCTGTATTCTGCATCACGTGGCACTCTCTGACACTTTGGTTTAGCTTAGTTGGGAACTTTGGGACACGCAACAGTGGCTGATAGTATATGTAACGTGTAATGATAATGATAGTGTGACACTTCATTTAGTATTAGTATCATTTCATTTAGTATTTTGTTATCTGTCGTCAGTTTTAAGTTTTGCGATACATCCGTTTACTTTATTGGCAGTGGACAGTATTAAAATAAGATAGCCTACCAAAACAGAGACAAATGAGTGTAGCCTAATTATTTAAGACATTGAAGTTGAATTACTTTTTCTGTAATGGGATTGCTTTTGGACAAAACATAGACTAACATTGGCTAATCTATAAAAGAGTCTGACCTTCACAAACATCAAATTATGTGCCTGTGTGTCTTCATGTTTAATCCCTCTGTAACACTTCATTAAACACTTGGATACATATTTATTCAAGGAGCAAGACAACAATATCAGTGGATTAGGTTTAGGGTTAGACATGGATACTGAAGAGCTAAATGTGACAAAACACTGATAAAGGTAAAAAGCAACCTGTAAAAGCAGAGTGTGTCTGTCCCGTTCCTGGGTGGATGTGAAACTACATCTTCAAAAGCTCATAGCAATTCTATTGCAATCAATGTAAACATGTTGCAGTTCATAACTAGTAAAATATCGCGCTTGAGCTTCTAGAATATTTACTTCTGTACTTTTCGTTGTTGTCACTTAAATCTGTTCAGTGTGCCGCGCGCAGCACTTGGGAACGCCAAAGACGCACGCAAGAACGTCTCCCAGGACAAGCTCCACGTAGCGTTCTTAATAACAGCAAAGGACAATAACGCAGAGAAACTGTTTTTGTATCTATGTGATAATCAGACTAAATACCTGTAGATATATCAATCTTGACTCTTACCGTGATAGAATTATAGCGCTCCGGTTCAGATGTTGCTCTACGCATGTGTTATGAATAGACCACACAGAGAGGGATCCAAATGCGGAAACGAGTTCGTCTTTATTTGACTAGGCAGTACACTTATACTCGAGATGTTAGTGGTATAGCGTATTGGGAACTCGTTGTAAAGGTCGTTGTCGGACAGTCAGGGTTCGGCACGGGTAGGCAGATTCCGGGAGGTACCAAATCGCTAGGCAAGAGACGAGGTCTAGGACGTGAGCAGAAGTCAGTACACAGGTAAGCAGGCAGGTAGGTAATAATAACGCTCGGGATGCAACATAGGTTGGCAATACTTCGCAACCAGGAAGTGATAGAGGGGTGTATATATACGGAGGGAAAGGGGAGTGGAAGGAAACAGGTGATTAGAGGGCGGAGGAAAAGGTGTTGTTCCTAACAGCATGCTTTTTGTGGATGATGCTGAACTTTATGAATTCAACTTTTAAAATTCACATAGATGTCTTGGTCCGCCTCAGAGTGCCGGGTATGTTTTTCCATCGGTCGCTGCCGTGTCCCCATATTTATAGTGGCGATTTCTCTTCACTGACGTCAAACACAGACCCTCTCATTTTCACCGTCAAACATTTTCATTTCAAACGCTTCATTTAGTTTATTAACCTAACAACATTGCCTCCACTGTCATTTTCCAGTTATTGTTAGCAAAAAAGCGGACAAATAATCGCGGGTTCATGGAAATATACAGAAAGGAAGAAATACACTATATCTATATAGGTTGGGGATTATTTCGGAAATTAATAATTGAATTGTTATTATAGAAAGGAGAACCGCGCGTATGTAACGTAGGTTGGTGGGTTAACGTCACTATTACATTTAAGTTTCCCATATTTTTATGTACAACATAAAAATAACCTTTCAGTACTAATAGGCCTAGGATTCATGCGCGATAACAGCTTTATACCTCTCGTGCTCGTAATTGAATTTAATTGAATTGACTATCTTTATTGTCATTACGCATTGCACAAGTACAATACAACAGTAAAGCACCTCGAACCCAGAGCGGCCCGGCAGCGTCAGAAACGCGCCGCCGTTCACAGATTAGGGGGAGAAACATAGAGAGATAAACATTAGGAGGAGACAAAAATATGATCACAGCTTATATCCGCAAGGACAACAGTCTGTGAGCACGCAAAAAATCCCCATAGCACATATAAGCAGTGATTCATCTAGACGAGGGGTGGGGGGTTGGCAGAGGCCTAAACTAAACCACTGGAAATGAAAGCAGGAGAAATAGCGGAGGTAATAAATCATACTTCATACTTCATACATTTACAACAATGTAACACTGTTTTTACTGCAATGAGTAAGTACAGTGTGGCAGTCGTGATAATGCTGCCTTTACTGTTATAAATACTTTAACATTTGTGTATGGTTTTATTTCCTCCTTTGAAAAAATAAGCAGCTCTCCTCTTGTTTCGCACAACTGGTTGTTCATCATAATCACACTTCCGTTTGCCCTACATGGAATGTTAGTCTTACAATTTGGGAATGGATATGGGTTTTGAGTTTATTTAAGTGATTATAGTCATGCATCAGGACAAACTGGCATACAATTACAGTATTTGAAAACATTAGATTTAATCTAAATAAGAATGATCATGATGTCACATTCCCAACATTTTGCAATATGTTCATAATATTCGATGACTGTATGACTGCATTCTATATAACTTGTCCTGTGTTATTAAAAGTATTGATATGCTGCTGTTAAAGGACACTATTATTCAATGAACTATAATTATAAATAACATTTCCTCAAGCAGGAATTTAGTCAACAGAACTGCAGCATATAAAAGTATTTCAGAAGGATTTACAGACACAATAACAAAAATGTCACCATCTTTGAATACAATAAATACATAATGTACTTTTAGAAAGAATATTGTAACTAAGACAAGATCAAACAAAAGAAACAGAGTAAAGAGTGCATCATCGTTAGTGTTTATTCATTTGTACACTTACATATGTAGTTGCCTTTTTTTCTTTGATTTAATCCAAAGTTTAACCCCATTACACTATGGTGTTTCTGTTGTTTCAGCTAACTCATGGAGATTATACATACACACAAGATTAAAATCTTGCTGAGCTTCTGTAAATCAATATGTAAATTGGGTAAATTAATTTCTGAATTTTCAAATAATGAACCAAATTCAATATATGGGCAATACATGCTTAAATACAGTTGAATTGCATAATACCTTTAGTAATTTCTAAACACTAAGATTGCATACATAAAGCATCAGCAAACTGGGCTCAGTAAAAGACATGAACGAAATTCTGGTGTTGCTCTGTTACAAATGCAGACTGTATAGAAAAGCCATATTCAAATGCTAGATTATGTATCCTCAGCCTGCAGAAATGTTAAGACTTATCTTATTTAACTTCAGGTGCAAGTTCCCATATAGATAATGTAGTGATCCAGAAGCCCTCTAATGGTAACACATGGAATAACGGGTAATCCATTTCAGATCTAAAACAATTACAGCGACTTTCCCTTAATTACCGGAGGCTTCCCTTGATTGTATTGATTACTGGATTACAGGAGACTTTTAAAACGTGCTTCATTTCTGAGATCCTTTTTGTTTAAGAAATTAATCATTCTCTGCACTCCTCTCCCTGTCTCTGTCTGCATAAGCGTATATCCATTTGAGCCTTCAATCCCAGTTGGGCTGCAGACCTGGGCAGGCATGCTAGTGGTGCAAACAGCCGGGTTAGTTCCAGGACCAGTGTCACAGGGACGTGGGGACACTTCTTCAGGACCTGCAAAGAACCATATTGCTCCCGTAATTGAGCAACAACATATGGCATAACTGTCCAAAGGAGTACACACCAGGCCTTTGTGTAATTGGTCTGTAATCAGACCACGATCCACCAGTGCCTGGTGATGAGAAAAGGTAGAAATTGTGAAAGTGAGATGTACTCATAAATATCACACACACTTGCATGTTACCTTACTGTCTTCCGAGACAGAATCCTAGAAGACTCTGATGGATTATGACACACTGCCACACACACTGTGAGCTTTATGAAATTTTGGGGATTCACATCAGTGTCTTATCATCCCCAAACTGATAGCCTAGTCAAGCTGTTCAATAGGCCCCTCAAAAATGATTCAGAGATTCAAATAATGCAAATGCTATTGTTTGGAATAAGTAGCTGGATGCCCTGGATAGGTCCTTCAGACAGCATGCATTAAATTTTGTTCTTGAACTGAGACAAAAATTCACTGGGACATTTGGCTCAGAAGAATTTGTCAAGCCTGCCACATCTGTTTGAGGTTTCTCATTGCGAAGGTCAGTGACGTGAGATGAACAGTGTAAACATATACTAGCTACAGTAAATCCAGTTACAACCCACCTGTGAAAAATAAGTTAACAGGCAGTCATGATCTGGTGGTCAGGGAACCGGCCTTGTGACCAGAGGGTTGTGGGTTCAATTCCCAGGCCCTAGGCCATAAATGAAGGGCCCTTGAGCAAGGCACTTAAACCCAACTGCTGTATTGGTACTGTATCCAGTGTTCAGCACCACGAAGCCACTGATGGACCAGTAAGAATGTAGAATACTGCATTACAATAAATGTGTTTAATGGGTTTGAAATCCATCAGCACCATACAACCATACAGTGACTCAAATACCTTTTTTTCCCTGAAATGGCTAAAGCAGTCCTTTACATACCACAGATATTAAATGTACTGCTCTGCTGATGCTCTACAGGACGTTTGAGATATTAAAGGGCAAAGGTCATAGTCTTTGGGGCTGTCCATTTTCTAATCCACCCAAAGTCACATGACCGTTTATGTGGACATCAGAGATCAATTTATGCATCCTGTGGCACGTTTAAAGACAGCTAGTTTACAGCTAGTAAGATTATTAACGCAATTAGTCCCACTAGAAAAATGTAGCCTATATATCTCTGATCTAGGAATAGGAATCGGACATCTCTCCACTTTGAGTAGTAAGGTTGGGATAAATAGGCGGAAAGGTGGGACGGGCGATTATATAAGTTGACTGAATACATTTTACTCTTCGCCAGAGGGCGTTTGGAGACCGCCTAACACTTTTTCACACGGTCATACAACGGTATATTAGGAGAACAGTATCGCAGCGAATTGCTTGTTGTGCTCGGTTTCTTTTATTTGCAAAGTTCCCGTTTTCATCTTGGATATTTTCAGGTTTTCCAAGTTGTATGGTGCATCATTTACGACAAAGCTTTTAATAAATATGAACGAGTCATCTCGTGGTTCTCTGGTGACTATTTTTACAATAGTGGCCGGTGTACGATCCATAAACATATGGTCACATGCAACAAAATGCAAAAAATAAAAATAATCATTTTCTAAAATGAAGAGAAATGTCGTCCCCGATCTCGCACCCTCTTGTGCCTCTAGTCGTTCGTGTGCAAGTGTGCGAGTTTCAGTTGTTCACATGGCTCTGAGCTGGATGGAAGCACCTCCAAGACTCATTTTGCCTTTCTTTCCATGAGCAAAGAAACTATGAAAAAAGACCGTTTAACTGCATGTGGAGTGCACACGACATAACGGTAGGCGTTTTCCAGATGTTGACTTACTTCGTCGTCCAGTTTGATAGGTAGGTGGCTAACACGTCGCTAGCTGGTGGGGATGGCTGAAGAACATTTGATCAGCTAAGTTTACACAGGCACGTTGCTTAGCTAGAGACGTGACTAGTTGGGTTCGCCAAATCGTGGTAGGACTTGCGTTAACGACGTTTCAAGAGGGTTTAACACCAGCTGCGATGAGCCGTTTCATTGGATGACGTTAAATGTTTGAGAGAATCAGATGTTTAAAACTACTACATGGTTATAGATGAAACAAGGGCGGCATGCACAGCTAAGCAGGTATTGTTGCATTCCCTTGGTACCGATCCCGGCATCTGCTCGCTGATCACTATGAGTTTCTCCTTCTTGGCTAGCTGTCTACCTAGTTATGTTAGCAAGCTATCTAGTTCGCTTAAAGGTTTCCCAAAAAATTGACTCAGAATGTCTTAACCGTTTCTCAAATGTTACAATATTTCGGCTGCGTTTCAGCAGCTAGCCGGCTGTGTTGAGTGCTTGTCTTTTAAATTAGAAATGCGCGTTTGAGAGGTGGATTAGCTAGTCATATATGTGGTGCCATCTTATCACACTAGCTATCTAAATATGTTTTTTTGCGATCACTTTGTTAATGTCTCGACATGTGGCGTAACTTTTGTTCAAGTTCGACACTCCGAGGTACAGGAAGCCTTGTGGCCACAGATCTAGCGTGAGGGTGTGGGCCATGTTTGCTTCCTATTCAGTAACCATATGTTCAGTGTATTTAAGGTTGAAAGTTTAGAATCCCCAAGCAATTATCAGACCATAACAGGACTCAGGATTAAAGGATCAGCCTTGCATTTATTGTGTTTCCTGAAAGATCAGGGAGGGTTTTTAGTGGTGCTTCTGCTATAGCCCCCTTGAAAACTCCAGCCTAGAGTATCCCCTGCCCTCTTAGTGAGTGCTGAGTAATGTCCCCTGGTGTGGCACTCTTAACTTTGGGCAATTTGCACAGTAACCAGAGACACCCAAGAGTTATGGCGTCAAGTCAAGAGGTAATGCTACCTGACATGACACGGGTACTTGCACTGTTTTGATATGCAACCAGTAACACAGGTTGTATTCAGTTGTCCTTAATAAAGCTAGTCAGACTCCTCAGAAACCACACAGTCTAGTTCTAGAGATAAAAATGCTTTTGTTTAGCTTGCTGCTGATTGTGTTATGAGTCAGGGGCTCTGTGAGTGGTTTCACAGGAACAGCCAATCGCAGAAAGCCCTGTACTTGGCAATAAGCTTAACTCATGTGGCCTTTTGGTCTTCGTTTTCTGACAGTGTAGAGAATGAGAAGGGTAGTGCTTATAATAGATGAAATGCTCTTGAATATGTCCAAGAAGGAACTACATATCTATTGGGGCCAAAGGTTTATAAGTAATGTGTGGTTGACATATGTGCAACTTGGATAACCACAGTAAAAACATGAGGGTTAGAGACTAGTGTGAATAGACTTAAAGAAACTACTAACACGATTTTGAGTTTCATGTTGATCACGTGACAAACTTGCATATGAAGCAGGAACTGTAAATTGTTAAACACTTGCATAAGAAGCGTGTTTGAAACGAGTGCCTTATCAGTGACTGTAGTGGAGTTTGTCAAAGGTCCATACCTTAGCTTGGGCTTCTCCACCAGAACCTCACTGGTTGTTCAGCCCTGGCAGAAAGGACTGGAGGGATATAAAGGCATCACATTCACTCACACTGCTGCTCACTATCTTCTCATTACGAAGCTCTGTGCTCTACAGGCAGAGGAGGCTAAGCCTTATTTAGTGTTTACACTGTGTCCAAGGTGGAAGCCAGCCTCATGCCGAGTCACATGATTTGCATTTGTGCTGGGGAAGCAGATTGTTTTGTTTATCAGTTGTGGGTCAAAGACAAAACTGTAGAAAGAGGAAAGAACATCAAGAACCTGGTCTGTATGTCTGGAAGCTTATGAGCCAGCTGACTATGTGTTGTGTGCTTGACATGGAGGCCAGTGATGAGTAAGCCAGCCACGCTACCTGACACAGAGCTTCCTGGCAGAAACATCAGGGGGGGAGGTGGGGGTTATAGGTTTTAATCATTTATCGCCTCATGAAACTCTGTTATAAATTATACTTATAGCAAGTCTAGTACCACTTTATTATACCAATAATTGCCACTACTGTAAAATAATACTGGTTGTTCATATCTATATTATACTGTGCACTTGTTAAATAGTGAGTGAGGTGCCCATCCTGGGTCATTTTACAGACCTCAGAGATGAGTGAGTCTTAGCTTACTGTGTGATGTTGTGATATGCGCTCTAAATTCAGTTCTTTTTTTCTGAAATTTTCTGTTATTTTTTTTTCTGAATTGAATGTGACCAATGAGTACCACAGTCCCCAGACATCCCTGAATTTTGTAAAGTAAGATGAAAAGTTTCAACCTTGCTTGTGAAATTACAAAGAACTCAAAAGAAAAATACACTTTTGTTATTGTTATTGTTATTTTATTATCTTTCTTCCTCCTTTAGAGGAAAATAGTAATGCTTAATAAATGTATTCCGATTCTGTGTTTACATTGGATTTTAAATCCAGTCTTATTTCTCTGTGAGAAAACAGCTGCCTTCAGTTGGTTTGTTTATTTTAGACAATTTGGGCTGTTTATTTTTGGTCCATGAATAACGATTGCCTTTTAAAGGTTGTGCGTAGTGGTTAAATATCAGGCATGGGGAAGTCCAAAACAGATGTGAAACCATGGCCAACCAAGCCACTGCATGTGTTTCCTTATGAGTGCCATGCTAGGCTTGTACGCTTCAGCATGGGAGGCAGTCAGGCTGCTGTTTCACATCTCGCTATGTGCAGCCAGGTTTCACATCAGAGCAAGCACACAGGCCTGAATATGCGAATATATATATATGACGATCCTCTGCCTGTAGGGGTGTGGCTGCAGTGTGGTTTGGTTGGCTGACTTCAGTTTATAGAACCTTTCATCTTGAAAGATGAAAAAGTATGGATTTGACAAACCCACAAGACACATGTAACACTGGGGGGTTACACTGAACATACATACATACATACATACATACAGTGTAAATTTGGATATGAACGAACGATGCCCCAGCAGAGCATTTAGAAACACATTTAAAACATGGATGCTGTCGATTTCGATTTTGGATGAAGTTGAGCTCAGCAGGGCTCCAGACAAAAAAAAGTTACTCAAGGGGCCAGTGGCTCCTAAAAGGAATAAATCAGATGCCAATAACTTTTTCTAGGCGCCATAATAAAATACAAACTTTGCAACACTCACATCAGGTCATTTGTTATTTAGGATCTCTGCCATCCAGCATGCTTGATATCTTTCTCTAACTTGTAACTGCGGTAAAGTTGGTTTCACGTTCACATACATATTCGGAATTAGGCATGTTATTTTAAATATACTACTGTCACGCTAAAGGGTCTAAGGCAACGCCTACAATTTACCTTGTACACGGACGAAAGTGACGGTCGTAAAGATAAATAAATAATGCTGTTGTCTCATATACTATATATATATATATATATACACACTGTAGTATCTCATAATAATGACTTAATATCTCATAATAATGACCTGCTTTCTCATAATTATGACTTAATCTCATAATAATGATATACTAAGTCATAATTGAGATACTACATCATAATTATGAGATTGTAAGTCATAATTATGAGATACTAAACTTTACCATTTTAGTCGCAGTCTAGAGCCCTGCTCAGGGTGAGCAGGGCAGCCTGTCGCTGCTACGTGAACGAGTGAGAACTTCACCACAGCAGGGATCCTCCTGCCGTTCCACATGGCCACACCACTCGGTCAGCACACCAGCCCTTCTGACATCTGTTCAGTAAAGGAGGGCAAGATGCTCGTCTTGTGTGCAGCTCCTTGAAGGCATTTGGTAGTTTAAGCCTCCGTCATCAGCAGGACTCTTGGAGTGGGTGGGAAATCTGACGGTTTTATATCGTGGCTGAATCTTGAAGGCAGCATACGTATTAGAAAATTAACTGTACAATACAAGCAGCAAGGAATGGTAAAGAGGTGATTGAGGCAGTGAAGTTCTAGATAGAAGCACATGGTGCCTGTAATGGCCTTGTCCTCGACTGCTCCCCCATGTCCACATTGCTCGTCTGTACATGACTTTCGTGTGTCTTGCCCCTTACGCTAACACTTTGTTGGTTGACCCTTGTCAGCCATGCACGGCGAAAAGTTCTGTGTGCAGTTTGCTTTTCTTCTTTTCAATGTGCATTTTACTACTGCCATACTTGAAATCTGTTATTTAATGAATGTCTTATCTTTAATGCAATATTTGTTTTAAATGGTGCAATGAATATGGATATTCTTGACAGTATATTTCAAAATTGTGAAGAAGGTTTGCAATTCAGATCGTGGATCATGATTGGCTGTTAAAGATTGTGATATCGATTTTTGGGAAGATCGCCAACTTATACTTGGAGCCTTCATCAAGAGCTCGATGACACCGTGGATCACAAGCCTATAGGCTGCCTTCAGACCAATAAGTGTGGGATGTGCCAAAGAGTGAAATCATCTCCAAGAGTGACTACAGATATTGGCTACAAAATGGAGTGACCATCAACCACATCCTGTGCACGGAGAACATCAAGCTGGATGCCAGTAGTGACTCACCAGGATGTGTAGCAAAGATGTTGTAATGTCGTTCACAGTGAGAACGTGTGGTCAGATGGTTGCAAGAAGGGGGAAGGTAGTTAGAACCAAGGCGATCATTCGGGTGTCAAATCCCACAGGTGAATGTGAACCATGAAGAGGCCACAAGAAAAGTAGCTACATCAAATGCCTACAAAGAGTGAGGCAGGTCCTGAGATGTCAGTTGAATGAGAAGAAATCTATGTGGACAATGAAGACCTATAGTATTCAGGATGAAACATCAAAGATCCAGGATTACTGTGCCAGGAAGATGGCCCCAGGTGATGAAGTGCTTAGTGAGTACCTCAGACAGCAGAAACTCAAGGAGGATGGGAATGAGCAGAAACAGGAACCATCATGGGAGGATAAACCTCTGCACGGTATGCATCATCAGCAAATAGTGGAAGTGATCGATAGGCACTAATCTTACCAACGACTAGAAAAGGATTGAAAGAAGCACAGAGGCACTAATGACAGCACAGGAACAAGGGCTGAAGAGCAGATCAATAGGGTCCGGGATCTAACACACAAGGCTGGGCCCCAGATGTAAGCTGTGCAGAGATGCCCCTGAGACAACCCAACACTGGGAGCAGGAGAAGCGTATGTGGAATGCTACAACCAAGTGGCAGGAACAAGGAACACAAAAAGCTCAGGCAATGCAAACTAGGGTTAGGGTCCCTCAAGCTGGTAAGCTTGAAAGAAGAAGACCACCGCAGACTGGAGGAGGGCGAATGGGGAGTTTTTATTTACATATATAATATGAGATTGTAAAATTTAGGTAAATCCTAAGGAATCATTGGTTGGCAATGTTGATGAATTGTACCCACAATAACTAGATTTTTGCTTCCTTTTTGACAATAGCGAAGGGGGGGGGAGCAGCTTTCATGTCAGTGAAACGTTCTGTGAAATATTTGCTGATAATTACTAGTTAAATCAGATTTTGTCATTTCCCAGAACGTATGCTAGCCAGGTAGTTAGCCCAGTGCCATTGTTGATGCAGTGGTCCAAGCTCGAGGTTGATTAAAAAGTCGGACTGGACAGTTTTGGCCCATTTTCAACCACTGCCCTCCTACCCATAAATTAGAGGGAAGCAGTGGCAGTGCATAGCCAGAACCTCATATGGGGGGCAGGGGAAAATACTAAATGAAATTGATGTTATAAAAATGAAATTGATATGTTATAAAAAATTGTGCAGTACACAGTATTTTACACTGTTTTTGGTCTTTTTTGTTAATTAAGGTTTGATCTGCCTTATGTCAGTCCTGCCACATTAAAAACTTTAATACAGGTAATATGAGATAAAGTACTCAAATAAGTTACATTTATATAGCACCTTTCTCATACCCAGATACAAATACACAAACACAGGTCTGAATGGTTGATTTTGTTTCTTACTACTACAGCTGTCAGACAGTATAACAGCTGACAATTAAATGTTATTAAGCAAACTAAGAGAAACCTGTTGAAACATTTTGTAAACGTTGCTGTAGCATAATTACTGGACAAATCAGGTTTAGTCATACAGTACAAGCTGCAATGAATGTGCATTTTGGAAATCCTCAATTATTAACCACGTGGGGCGTTAATAAAACATTAACAGGGACCTCAAACCTGAAATCCCACATCGTTGGGTGTACTAAATCAAAACGACGCCCATTCATTACAAAACGAGGCCCATCCGTTACAAAACGAGGCCCATCCGTTACAAAACGAGGCCCATCCATTACAAAACGAGGCCCATCCATTACAAAACGAGGCCCATCCGTTACAAAACGAGGCCCATCCATTACAAAACGAGGCCCATCCATTACAAAATGAGGCCCATCCATTTACGTAGCACTGCTACTTTGCTTTATCTTCTAGCCGTTTGTGGGCTGGTACATTAGTCTGCAGGTTCATGTGCCTGCTGGAAGGATGCAGGGTTTTTTTTGTATCACACGTCTAAGCTCAGATTGTGGCCACGTGTATTAGACGCATTTCGGACACCTGCGCTCTGCTTGACCTCCAGGACACAAGCTGTGTATCAGTCTCGTGTTGAAGTGCCAGTCCTCCACCAGGCCCGAGCTGGAATTAATTGGCCAACTAGCTTTAGATAAGGGTTAGACTGGGTCTGGCTTTGTCAGCACATTTGTAAAGCGAAGGCAAATCTGGGCCGCTCGCCCTCACTGAGACCTGCTGGTGGTCTTGGCTTGCGCTGTGGTGAGTCTAACCATTGTTGGAGTGAGTGGTCAAAGAATATGGGGTTTTCCTTGGTAGAGTCATTTAACTTTTTTTTTTTTTTTAACTTTGTGCTAATGTGAAGCGTCAGTCCAACATGAATAAATGCAACATCTCATCACTTGTGTGAAAGTGACAATCCCTGATCATTCTGGACCTCGTGTGTGAACAGGGCTCGTATTTGGAACCACAAAAAACTCGCAAGACCGAACCCCTTCAGATTCAACAAATCCTCATGTCGTTGTAAACGTGGAATGGATGTCCTACATACGGCTCTGTCTAGACTATTTGAATTAGCATATTTAACACCCCCAAAATACCTTGAGAAGTTTGAAAATCCAAGCCCGCTGGTCCAGAAGTTTCTTCTGCAAACAGTGGGGCAGAAAGGGCTCCTGTCTGTGCTGTTCTGCAGTGATGGTGGGACCACACCCTAGCATGACAGAAATAGAGCAGACGTGGCTTGATAAGAGGTCACATGAAAAAGCTCTTGCAAAGGCAAAGCTACATAAATAAACAGGTGGGAGGGAAAAGGAAGGAACAGGACCACAGAGACCGGGTGTCGTACGGCTGGACATTCCCTTGTATTAATATCAACATCACAAAACTTAAATGCAATACTTGATGACATTCATTTGTCATTAAATCTAAACTGCGGGTGCAGTGCATTCATGCCACGTGAGCCAGTTCAGAATGTTAAATGATGCGGTCAGTGTGCGACTTCCTGAGACGTCACACGAAACCAAATGTCACCCATGCTGCCTCTTCAGGCATTCGCTGGTGAGCTTGTCCAGGTTCCCGCTGCCTGAGAACACTATCTCCATGAGTTCCAGGCCTCAAGTGGTGGCCTGCGTTAGTGGGCCTGCACTGGTGAGCTCAGCTAAGGTATTCATGGTGGGTGTGAGATGTTTGTATGGCTTCATCCTTTATGACCTGATCCAAAACAGTGGACCTAAGGTGGCTTCTCTTGTTATGTTGTTATGCGGGGAACTGTGTTGCCTAAAGACGGAATTTGTTTTTGACGCTCGTGTAATGTAGTGGTTGATGTTCTCGATGCTGTGGTGTTTTCTTTTATTATTCACCTACCCCAAAAAATTTCTTAAACCTCGTCAGATATTGTTCAAGTTAGCTGTCAAAGAGACTTTCAGTGTGATGAGGCCACACATCTTTTCTCATGTGTTAAATCCTCCTGAAGGCGAGAAACGCAGCATGTCACAACAGCTTCTAGCTGTCAAGCTTTTGAATGTTGGGATGGGGGTTGTTATCCGTTTCCCACTGGGCCTCCTGTCAGCGGCCATACGTCTGGAGTAAGAACAAACGCTTCTTTTCCCCAGGTTTTGAGATGAAGAAGGACATTGACGCATTAATAGCTGAAGAACGGGCTGAAATCATTTCAAAATATGACAAGGTTAGTCATATATCATTATATGTGCACTGCCACTAACCAATTTGGTCTACTGCCAACTGTTACCAACTATTACTCTTGCTCAGACAAGATGTTATTCAGCTCACGCAGTACTAACTGGGAGGCCTGTGTAAAGTACTGAAACAACGATATGGTAGCCTATATGATGCTGCTTAATAGATTCCTGCCTGGGGCTTTAGTATTAACGGTACACTGAGGAAAATACCAAAACCAAAACAACAAAAAACCCAGTGGGGTTTCGCACATTTGAAATCTCATCGTACGTTCATCAGGGCATTAGAAATACCCGTGTGGGCCCAGAGGTTTGGGGTTCTGGTTGGTCTGGAGCATCTGCAGAACAGAATCAGGACAGTGTTGGGTGACTTTTTAGGCGTCTGATGACTGAGTCCGGTCATCTAGATTCCAGTAAGACACATTAGTACGTTAATGGCAGTGTGGAATTTTTTCAGTAGGTGTTTTTACCACGGAGCTTCCCAGTCGACAGTGTTTTTACCACCGAGTTCCTGTAAAAGTCGCTTTCACCGATTGGCCCTCTGCCTGCAGTGAGTCTTTTGACTAAAATCAGGAGCAGACAGGAAAGCTGGGGGTGAATAAACAGTTTGGGGCTTTTGTCTGCCCACGGCCTATAAAGCAGAAATTGGGGAAGGTGTAGCTGTCTGGCTGTGATGGAACGTAGCTGTGTGTCAGATCGTAGCTCCGCTCAAAAGCCTCAGACAGGTGAGAAGTGCTTGATCGGGAAGCTGTAGGCGAGCTCAGAGTCGAGACACAAGCTGGGACGTGGGCTGTTGTGGCCGTGGTCCTCGGGAGGACTTTGGTGATGAATCCTCAAATGATTAGTTTAACTAGAACGAATCCTCATACGATTCGTTTAACTAGAACGAATCCTCATACGATTCGTTTAAATAGAACGAATCCTCATACGATTCATTTATTCATTTAACTAGAACGAATCCTCATATTCAGTCCCGCAGTCCCCTCATATCCCCATCCTGCTTGAGCTGTTTTTCCATTTGTGTGCTGTGCTCTTCTTGGCTTGATGTGAAGGCTTTATTTGATTGGTTGCAGGGCAGAGCAGAGGGCGTGCACATTAACCCCTGGGAGGATGCCAACTACACCGTCTACAAGGTCATGGACCGCTTCGGCTTCCTGCAGTAAGCGCCATCATGCCCTTCGCTCCCCACCCGCCCCACTCCAGCAGATCTACTGTCGTAACCTAAGAACAGGCCTGCTGAGAATGAAGAAGAGGTGGAGGCGAAACGCCTCTACACTTGGCCCTGTCTCCAGTCCTAAGAACAGTTTTACACAAGAGTAGCCGGTGGTAGAGACACGTAGATTTACTTGTTGGTTCATTGCAGCATTTTGTGGCTGTAGTTTTGTAACTGTCCTTTCCGTCTGCCCAGCGAGGAGGAGTTGCCCACGCCGAGCGCGGAGGAGGAGAAGGTCAGCACACGTCACCACGATGCGTTCATGAATTTTTCAAAAACTCAGTGTCAGGTGTCATGGTGTTGAGATGTCATTAAAGTCTTGTACTACTGCTGTTCGATTTAAGAGGCTCCGCACAACTCAACACATTTGTCATTTGTGCACCTTTCCTTAATTTGTAATGTGCTTTGTCAATGCTCTGCTCACAGTATAAACTTCAGGAAATTGAAAGGGTGCAGAAATGGCTGAAGATGGTGAAGAGTTGGGCCAAGTACCATAACAGCGACAAGGTGAAGTCCAGCCCCCCTACACACACAATGCTCCACACAGAGACAGCCTGGGCACAGACAGTACATCCTGTTCCAACATTTCCTCATCCTGAGTGTGTGTGTGTGCGTGTGTGATTTCCAGATGACGAAGCGCGTGTATAAGGGGATTCCCCTGCAGCTGCGGGGCCAGGTGTGGGCTCTCCTGCTGGGTGTGGAGAAGGTGAAGGAGGAGAACATGGGGAAGTATGAGGTGAGGCGTCGGGCACAGGGTGCATAGCTGCAGGGTGCACAGCTGCCCCGAGTGATGACTGACGTAGCTGCCCGTGTCTGGGCTGCCCGGCTGTCATCCTCATCTGGGGGTTGGTCTGGCCCATACCTGCCTTATCAGGCATATTAGGTGTATTAAGCAGGTGTGTTATAGGAGTATATAGGGCCACTATGAAGCTGCTTCCTGCTGTGGACATAAATGCACACATGCACTGTTGAGGGGTCCTTTAGGCCCAGCGTCTTTGAGCTTTGACTCTGTTCCTAACCCTAATCAGATACGCCCCTGTAGACTGCTGGGTGGCAGGTGTGAAATAAAGACTTGTAAGGGCTTTTAATGATTTTGTCCCTTTATTGCAGGTAAATAACGCTTTATTTGTTTCGTGTTCAGAAAATGAAAGAACAAGCAAGGATCTTCTCAATGGAAATTAAACAGATAGACCTCGATGTCAACAGGACCTTCAGAAATCATGTAATGTTCATGGACAGATTTGGAGTCAAGTAAGTTAGAGGACATACCAGCCCTGAACACACACACACACACACACACACAGAGTGGGATGCCCTGCAACAAAAGCATTCCAGATGTTTGGCCACGCTGTCCTTCAAACTGCATGCTGGGTCATTTTCCTTGTGTTTGTTTGCTCTAGTCTGAAGCTCCTTCGCGCTATTGTCTTTTGGCTCCGTGGCCTCTTGCATTCAGGTGCATGTGAAGTGAACAGTGTGGACCTTGTGAAGCCATAACCAAAACAAGAGCCACTTCCTCTGTCTCAAGCCTATTTTGTTCAGCTTCCTGTGAGGTAGTGAGGCTCTGCAGGAAGTGACAGTCCTACCACTCACTACCGTTATGCCCAGAATAAACACGCTGTTTTCACTGTGCACAAATTTAATCTGCTGTTGTGGGTAAAACCATTTTCAGTCCTTTTTCTAGCTCAATTGCGCCTGTGTAAATAAACTGTGGTTCAGTTAAAAACGATACAACTCGGGTCTTTGAAGCAAAGACCGCATGGAGGGGTGTAGATTTTTCTCCTGTTATACTTGTGCGATTTCTTCATGTCCAAACAGAAGCCTCGTATTCTGAGGGCCAGTGGTGAGTGTTCGCAGGGGTGCGGGACATGACGAGGTTTCGCACTTGCGTGTGTGGTTTGGCTAGTCTGTATAAAGGTTGAGGAGGTGCAGTAGCATTACATCAGTACAGCCTGCTGGTTGCTGGCATGACCCAGCACCACACGGCTACATGCGTCCTCCAGCCCAATCACAGCTTGCCCAGGCCCCGTCATTAACGCACACGTCTTTTCTGCATGCAATACATCATGCAATACATCATGCAATACATCATGCAATACATCATGCAATACATCATGCAATACATCATGCAATACATCATGCATGCATAGCTGCCTCTGGCCGTTGTTGTTGTTGTTGTTTTTCTTCTTTCTTTATCATTTTTGGACTCGCTTGTCCGCTCTGAATGTCACGTCGACATTGTACTGCCATGTACAGTCTAAATATCACTGTTCTATCGACAGACAGAAGGATCTGTTCAACGTGCTGGCAGCCTACTCGGTCTACAACACGGTGAGGGAGTGTGTGTGTGTGTGTGTGTGTGTGTGTGAGAGAGAGTCTCAGGACATGACGCGCCAAGCTGATCAGGGGTGAGGTTAAACATGTTAGCCCCACAGCCCCCATCGTCCCCTGACCTGTGTGCTTTCCTGTTAGTGGTGCTCCAAAAACCCGGACTGGACCGCAGGGCGTGGATCGCGCTGCTGCTGGCTTTGTGATGCCATCCCTGGTATTCCCTGGTGCCCAGGAGACCCAAACGTTAAAGCTTTGGTCTTGCCCTTAATGAAAAGCTGCTTATCGTCTCCTGATCACGTAACGTGAGGTGTCGGGAGAGGCAGAATGAGACAGATGGGTGTTTAAGTCCAGTCTTAAGCTTTGCAAAAGTACCTTATTGCAGCCTCTAAACGGATCGATAATGATCAAGTGCTAATTTTGGGTTGCAAAGCAGTAATGTCATTCCTATTTCATTTTGAAATAGGTAAACACCGCAGGGCGCGTCAGTCTATTTATATTTCTAAATACTACCATTGATCTTATTACTATGATACATATGTACTGCACTTCACATTACATGTTGAATGGAGCTGCCATTTACTGCACTTGTGTGGGCTCAGTGTTAAGAAACTGATGGGCACAAGTGACAAGGTGATTGTGTGATCATTACTAAATGATGGGCTTTTTGTGAGATGATTTACTGAGCGGTGGGCTTTCCCACTCATATAGGGTGTGTGTGTGTGTGTGTGTGTGTGTGTGTGTGTGTGTGTGTGTGTGTGTGTGTGTGTGTGTGTGTGTGTGAGTGTGTGTGTGTGTGTGTGTGTGTGTGTGTGTGTGTGTGTGTGTGTGTGTGTGTGTGTGTGTGTGTGTGTGTGAGAGAGAGATGATTAGGCTTTGCAAAGGTGTTATTTTGTTTGTGTGATGACTGAGCAGTAGGCATCCCTGCTGTGTACAGGAGGTGAGCTATTGCCAGGGCATGAGCCAGATCGCAGCTGTTCTGCTCATGTACCTGAACGAGGAGGAGGCATTCTGGGCCTTGGCTCAGCTGCTCACCAATCACAAGCACGCTATGCACGGTGAGCCAATCAGATTCATCACTACCTCACATCGCAGCAGTCAGTAATTCTGAACTGTGGATTGCTTAATATCTGCAATATCTTTTTGGTGTATAATATTTGCAGTTATCCTTCAATAACCAACTGCTTGCTGTGCTGTCTTTTGTGTTTGGTGTGTACTCATATCCTCCACGCTTCCCCCCCCCACCCCAGGATTCTTCATCCCTGGTTTCCCGAAGCTGCAGCGTTTCCAGACTCACCACGACCAGATCCTGGCCAAGCTCCTGCCGAGGCTGAAGAGGCACCTGGTGAGGGCTCCCTGTTCCCACTGCTCCCACACCAGCGTGCGATGCTCTGCCAGATACTCTTACGAGCTTCTCTAATTCCCCCTTTGTCTCCTGACCAGGATAAGGAGCAGATGACCACTGGTATATACACAACCAAATGGTTCCTGCAGTGCTTCATTGACCGGGTGAGTAGTCCGACTCTCTTTCCTTCTCCTCTACCCTAAGCCTGGGATTCTGTAGTACAGTATCAGTTTGCACATCGCACACCCAGGGCACTGGGGAGCGCTTAGCACAGCCTGCTCTTCTCATCTCGCGTATGCAGCAGTTTATTTGGAAATGTAGCACGATGCGATATTTGTGGTCCAAGCATTAGAGGAATTTGTTTATCAGCAGTTCACATCACGGGCAATTCAGCACTAATAGCCAGAAACAACAGTTACCAAGACGTGGTGGGTCTGTATTAAAATTGCAGCGTTCAAATCAAGACACCACCTCCACCACCTGCTGACATGTCCCAAAAATGACATGCATGTCTAAGCTACCTGAGAAGAGTATTATGACTGACACATGCACACAAACACAGTGTTTAAGCAAAACATTAAGAATTCTCTGAATTCTTCATGCCTTAAGCAAAAATCACAGAGACCATGTTTTGTCCTGGTGTCTGATTTGGGGTTAGTGACCCGTGTATGAGTTGTCACCATTTCTCATCTCGCAGACTCCCTTCACCCTGACCCTGCGTCTGTGGGACATCTACATCCTGGAGGGAGAGAAGGTTCTCACTGCCATGGCCTACACTGCCCTCAAAATCCACAAAAGTAAGTGCAGTGCAGCGTCATGTAGCTGAATCCAAGACCCTAAATGGAAGAATATATGCAGGCGTTGAGACATTTTGTGCTTTTTGAAGCTCCTATGATAGTTACAGGTCATGTGAGTAAGGGTTTCTCTCCTCAGAGCGTCTGCTGAAGATGTCTTTGGAGGACCTGCGCGAGTTCCTGCAGGAGGAAATCTCCACCTCCTTCTGCCTGAGCGACGACGGCGTCATAGAGCACCTGCAAGCCGCCATGTCCGAACTGCGCAAAATGAAGCTGGACCTGCCCCCCGCGCGTACGTGCCCTCGCCCGCTCCGTGTGTGCACACGCACCGCCCTCCGCTCTGGCTCGGTGGCCGCTCTGTAGTCCTGTGGTCCTGGTCCACTGTGGTCGGTGTTGTGGACCGATGTGTGTTGGGTGTTAATTCTATTCTGTAATGTCCTTTCAGCAAAAGGTGATGAGCTTCCCAAGAAGCCTCTGGGTGAGGAGAAACCAGTCCTCCTTATCCCCATGGGTCATGAGCTTCCTCCGGCAGCCAAGGACAGTCCCCAGAACCCTGCCTGTCCTCGCACACAGGAGCCCGTCTCCCAGAACCCAGTCTCCTCCGTGCCTTCCACCAAGCCTGTGTTACCGCACAGCCATACGCAGGGTCCTGTGCCCCACATCTCATTTTCCCAGGCTAAAGATGAAGAAGATGTCCGTGGGGCTGCTGACGACAAGCTGGTATTCTCCACCGCGAGCGAGCTTCTTGCACCGGACAGTGCCGTCCACAGGCCGCTATCGGGCGACTATGACTTGCAAGGATATACGGGGGAGTGGCCCCCTCCGTACCAGCCCTCTGAGATGGACGTGGCTAGCGTGCACTCTCTGAACCTCCCTGACTTACCCCCGCCGCCTCTGCCCTGCCTGGATCCAGAGCTGGGGGTGGAGCTCCTGCCCCTGAGGGACCCATCCCCACCAGCCCCAACTGCGCTGGATTTCCCCCAGGACGCGTCGCACTCGCCATCCGTGTACAGGGCCCAGCGGCAGCTCAGCAAGTTCCCCGTCGGTCTCTACGTCCCGCCGCCCAACAGCGACCGACGGCCCTCCAACACCTCCCATTACGACAACCTCTCTGAGGAGGAGGAGCAGTCTGCAGAGAAGGTTCCGGAAACCACCCCCCCATTGCTGCCGAGCCCCGACTCGGGCCGTGAGATCTCCTGCCTTCCCCCTCTTCCCGAGGACGGTGAGCCCCACCACTGGCCTCCTCCACCAAGCTTCTTCTACATTCCAGACTCAGCCTTGCCCCCAAAGCCCCGCCCTGCCTTGGTACCCACGCTGCCTCGGGAGCTGGACCACCAGGGCCCAGACAGCTGGGTGACCCCAGAGTGCATCTTCCCTCAGCCCCCACCTGACTTTGCAGACGTGCCTCCTCCTGCCACCTCCGCCCTGCTCTCCTCCACTCAGGGCACTCGGAACCAGAGAGACACATACAGGAACCAACTGCCACCTCCCAAAGTCCCAGTAAAGCCAAGAACATAGTCCACTGTACCCAATGGCTGCGGAGTGGCAAGGCCAGTGACATTTGACCCAGATGCACATCGTTGAACCTCCAAAGACCTCCTACAAAGACACAGGAAACATCGCACTCTTGTGCCACTGCAATAAAGAAAAACATACAACATAAGCCATGTTCACCAAGATCACTGGAGTTTTTTAATAAGCCAAGCTATGTTCTTACTTCAGTGTCAGACTTCTGCAGTATGGAAGTTGGGGTTTTTATACTTTTAATGTTGTCTGTTACTGTTGAACATTTTGCCAAATGTAGCATGTTTTCTTGCCTCCTCATGGGTGCTTGTATGTGTATTTGTGTGTATATAGTCACTCAGGAAGAGCACTTATTAGTGTGCTTGGATTTGATTGGCTGTTTTTGTGCCTTTTAAGGTGCTGGTTTTTATAGTTGAATGAATTTAATATTTATGACTCCAAATCTGATTGCAAATCAGACCACAGCATGCTTTGATGATGACCAGTAGGCATGTAATGGAGGTTACTCATTCACAGGCATGTGTCACAGATGTGTCATGCACAAGACACCGGGTACATTTATATCATGCGCTTATTTTTGCAAAATTCTTGCATCATGAATATTATTTGTATGTGGATGGTCAGAAGTATAAGTTTGCTTATGGAAGATTGCATTTTTCCATCCAAGAGAGACATAAAACATGTAAATCATACCCGACTAAAAAAAAAATGTTTGTATGTATGTAATTATGTTTTTTTTTTTGGGGGGTTGCTGCTGAGGTGAATGACGGGTAGAGATGGCAATACAGGATTATCTTGAAGAGGGTGATGGGTGGAGTGAGGCTATTTACTGATCAGTTGCGCCACCCTGTGGAAAATGTTGTATTACACACACTTTGCCTATACGTGTATCTCTAAATGAACCATACAGAAACCAGCCCTGGAGGTAGATGTTTATAGGAAAATGTAACCAAATGTTATTTCTTTTGCACTTTGTTGTATTGTCATTGCCAGTATTTAAGAACGTTCAGTTTGATTCTCAGGTGTAACGTTTTGCTTTCAAAGCAAGATACCAAACCAAAAATGGCCTTTTTCATTTGTTTGTGATGCTATGTGCACAGTATCTATTACCAAAAGCCAACAAGGAAATCTTGTGTCTGTGGTTCTGTCTTCTCTTTAACACACCCAACTGACTGCTTACACACACTGAACACACACACACACACTGTTTTTATGTACCATTTATTGAGGCACTGCTGTACGATTCCATATAAATGAGACCAAGTGAGATCAGGCAGCTTTGTTACCGTGGTGATGTGCATGCGCATGCGCAGACGCCATTCTCTTCATTTGTTAAGGGAGTGTTCACACAGCAGTGGACTATAAGTACAGAATCAGCCCTTAAAAACATTCAAGTTCTTTACCCCTCACCCATTCACTATAAATAAGTAGTGTACATACATACATTATTGCCTTTTAAAGAACTATGCAAAAAAAAAAACAACACATGAAATAAGTATGTAAATAATAAGTGACTTCATTAGTACAGAGTGCTTTGGTACAGTTAAATCACATTAACATGAGCCAAAAAAAGTGCTCTTAGTCATTAACTTCAAAACCTTTCGCTTCCATAAATAACCAATTTCACCCTATTACAAGGAAGATCGTGCTTCCTTACAAATGATACAGTACATTTATCAGACAGTAACTGACATTAAATGGAGTGTAGCAACATGGTCGATTGCAAACAGCTTTCTTTGGGACCCTGGTCCAGTTGTCCCCAGTGAAATGTTTCTCTACACACTTCTCATCTAAGCCTGGCTAGACTGGGAAGCCTTAGTGCTAGGGGACGTTTACAAACGACCAGGGGATAACTGATCCGCCTGCCTCTGCCCAAGTGTGACCGGGTCAGGAGACTAATGCGCCTGTTAATGTTTGGATCATGCTAGGGGAATCCTGGGATTTGCTACAGGAAGAAAAAAAAAATAAGTAAGAAATTGCCTGAGGTATTATCTTAGATCCCAGAGTGAACAGGGCACTTCGGTAATGCAAAGAGTTCAAACAAGGTCACTGCCTGACACCAGAGGCCACTGCCTCACATTCTGATGCGCTGAACCACTGGTTTGTCAAAATGCATCATGCGGCCTTGAGCATTCAGTTACACCGAATGGGTCCAAGCCATAAAGCTGGAAGAGGCGGAGTTTGCGACTCGAGTGACGTCTCTCTGGATGAGTGCGATGGTGCCGGGATCTCCAGGGCGCGGGGGGGCTTATATCTTCAGCTGCGTGAAGAAGTTGCTGAGAGATGTGGCACTCTCCTTCAGCTTAGCATCATACTCGGGGCTGAGAGCCAATCCCGCCAGGCGGGTGGAGCCGTTCGCCCCCAGCACGCAGGGCAAGCTGAGGAAGACCTCGGAGCCGACGCCACCCCAGCCCTGAGGCAAAGCACACACCACGGCTGTCAGCACAGCTCCCACAAAACTTGCTCATTGCGAACAAAGGTTTAAGGAATTCAGAGCACGGTTGACACGGAAATGGAAAGCAAGTTGGCGAATGCGTCGGAGGGCTGTGTGGGTAGGCCGGGTGTGCCCACCAGGGGGCAGTGGCGGGCAGACAGAGCCCTTGGTGCGAGTGACTAACCTGAGCCAGGGTGGTGATGGAATGTGTTTTCCTCTTGTCTGTGAGAATGCTGTAAGTGATGTCAGCAATGGACAGCCCCAAAGACCATGACCTTTGCCCTTTGCCCTTTAATATCTCAAACGCCCTGTAGAGCATCAGCAGAGCAGTACATTTAATATCTGTGGTATGTAAAGGACTGCTTTCGCCATTAAACACATTTGTTGTAATGCAGTATTCTACATTCTTACCGGTCCATCAGTGGCTTCGTGGTGCTGGACACTGGGTACAGTACCGGCTGGTCCCCACCTGGTCCTGGATTACCCCATACAGCAACTAAGACCACAAACCACAACCAGTTATTCATCAATAAACAGAGCATAGCATGTTCATCCTCCAACACATTAAGCAAAGATACACAGCACTGTATGCGCCAGCAACACTTCCATGGACTCCACATGTATGATTTTCACATGTGAAAGAAATGGAACATGCCAAATCGACTGTATCAACACAACACAAAGAGCCAAAAGGCACACGAGGCATCAGGACATGGAGGCGACCCCTCACCCTTGTTGTCGGAGAGTTCTCCTATGACCCAGGCTTGTTTGCCTGAGCTGTTGGTGACCAGGGCGATGCTGAGGATGTGAGAGAGCCTCTCTGAGTCCAGGTTACAGCCTACACCAATCACGTGCGTCGGAGGGAGGCAGCTCTGCCTCCATGCCACGTGTGTCATTATTTCCACTAAGGACAAGCATAATTTCCAGGTCACAGACAAAAGCGTACACCACTCGGCTCTAATTACTGAACTACTACATTACTAAGAGTACAGTGGTTTGTAATGCAAGAGTGTGTTATGTAGTCAGACTAGCTTTTAGGTGTTCTATAAGACCTTGTGCAATGTCTAATCCCAAGACAAGATAATAAAATCTACACACACACACACTTTCTCATCTCCAACAAGCTGCCATGTAACCTAATTGAACCTGCCCATCATCTCCCCACTGCTCCAACTGACTAAATCCAGACTGCTCCAGGTCCAGGGGCTATAGCTCCCTGAGCGTACACAGGCGCGGGGCAGAGGCAGCGCCGCTCACCGGGCTGCGAGGCGACCACCAGCACAGCGGCAGGGCTGAGGCGGGCCACGGCCGGGACCACCCGCCGGTACATGTCTACGTTGGTCTGCACCACGCTCACGTACGACTGCTCCTCACTCCAGGCGTTTGCGGTCAAAACCACCACACGTGAACCAGCTGAGGACGCCAGGTCTGGGGGTAGGAAGGTACGCGCCGACGTCCCAGAGAGAGAGAGAGAGTGAGAGGGGGAGAGAGAGAGAGAGAGAGTTATGAGCCTGGATTGGAAGGCAGCACTGTTTTTTTGGTGCCATATTGATTGAGATCATCTTCGAATATCTTATATTTCATTCTTTCATAGAATTTAGCTATGCATTATCTTATTTATTAGAATATAGATTCTGGTGCCATGGATTCCGGTCTGCATATTTTTGCATGCTCCCTGCTCACCGCACATATGACTCAACTTGTTGATCTTGGTAATTACTGGATGAATTAAGCATTACTTGATAGGAAAGACAAAAACATGAAATACGCACAATCAGCAGGATAGATAACCATCATCTGCACCGGGGGGACTGTGACTACTGGGCCGGGGAGCAAGAACCTTATCCCACAACTGTAAAACCACCTTTTGTTCACAAATACGGACTGGTGCTAACGGGCCGCCCAATGGAGGATGGGTTCCCTTTTGAGTCTTGGTCCTCCTGCTTTGTGACAAAGCTGTCACAAAGCTGCTTTGTGACAACATGTGTTGTAAAAAGTGCTATATAAATAAATTTGAATTTGAATAACATTTCTCCTACAGTGTCACTGAGCTAAGAGCATGGTTTGACTGATCTTAAAAAAAAAAGCTGTTACGGTGGTTTCCCAGTGCTGAGGTGTTCCTGAGCCAGCTCTGTAAACATATTTCATGTAAACACCTGATCCTAATGATCGAATAATTCAGGATAAACCATTTTGAAGAAATCATAAAGCTCTGAATAAAAATGTACCTTGTGAGACTTCAACGTTTGGCAAACTGAAAATGTCCAAGTCCATTGTACCACCTTTGGTTGAACTCTCAGGTATGTCAATCAAAACCAGTTTGTCCACACAGCCCTGTAAAAGCATAAGGAAAGACAGAGAGTAGCAGATAGTAAATGCGTGTATGCATGAGCAAGAAAAAGACAAATGAAAGAGAGATCTGCTCCAAGAAAGGATGAAATATTCTATGTAGAGATGGAAAATTTACTTTTGCCAAAATACTTAGAACAGCAGCAATTCCTAAGTCTCCACCTCCAATCAGAGAGACTTTATTTACACTCTGATCTGGCTGCTTCCCACCTACAAAACAAACAATGCATATTTTATTTATTATTGAACAACTGTTCAATTTCAGTTACAGAACATAATTACCATAACTAGAGAAACTGTAGTTGATCACACTGAGCACATCATAAAGCAGACCCACCTTCTTTGAGGTTTATGTGTGACACAAAGGAGAGAAGCTCATTAGGGTCTTTAGCATCATCTGTAGTTTTCATGCCCAGGGGAGGATCTTCTTCAAATTTAGCAATCATCTCCTCCAGTAGTGCAATCACAGATGACTTTGGCTAATGGTTAACCATGTAAACATATTACAACTGAGGGGTCTCATGTTTGGCACAGGTGGATATAATTCAATGGAAAGAATATCTTATTACTTTACACATGGATTGAAAGAAGTGGGTCTTTTCTGTGTCATTACATTTACTTTCAAGCATTCTACACAAGAGACAGATAATGGGTCAGTTTTCAAAACACAGTTTAATCCCCAGCACCCCCAAACTCTTTAGAAAATTAATGCTTAATCTGGGAATCAAGCCTTTTAAAAACAGATCATCCTGAACATACATGACCATGGTCATAGTTTATATGAATCGCTTACATAGTCCCAGTTGTGCAGTGCAGGCAGGTATATTCTGCCCCTTGCGTCCACGTGTTTGCCCTCCCTGATCATCATGTTCGCCGTGGGTCGCAGGAGGCAAACGGGCGGTGTGAAGGGGAAGGAATCCAACAGCCATAACTGGATGGGCAAGTTATAAGAACGACCTAGACAAATATCAGAATTAGATCTTAGGTTAGTAGACTTCTAACACATAGCTAGACCCCATTTTGATTAGTAGCTAAATAAACTGGCTGACTGATTGGCTGACTTTCAGAGATTAGCTACGTCTCACCTTTATATTTGACAGGAATGTTGCCGACCAACTTGAGCAGTTCCTTTTGAGAAGCATCAGTGAACGCTGTAAAATACGTTTGAGTTGAACTATTTGATTCGCTTTCATTTTTAGCTACATTTTCGCTACATACTTAAGAACACAAAATCAAAAATCTCACTGTAAGTGCCAGTCACTGTTTTCATATCAGGGTGAACACGGCTAAGTTTCTGGAGTTCTTCAGTCGCAAGATCACGAAATTTATACTGTTGAAAAAGAATATTACAATCATAGAGTAGGTTAGTAAACCGAGTCAGGTCAGGTCAGACCGGTTGCTAGCCCAGGTAATTACCAAACTAGCGACACGAAACCCGCCAGTCACGTAACTAGCCAGTAGTAGAAATGGCTATCACATCATATCAAATTGCAGACGTTTCCTCCGACTCCCAGAAGTTCAAACGTTCACCTCACCTTTGAGAGAACTCTTTTAACGGACTCGGAAGCGGTGTCCATGTTTCTTGCGACAACACAGCACTCCTCTCGAATTGCTTTTTCAGCGGAATCACTCGGGTCACAAGTTTACAGCAAAAACTTCCGCAAAGTCGCAGCAATCACAGGTTTAGGTACGGGAGGCCGAAAGGGTCACGCTGTACAATACCTCGAACTTGCGAAGTGAAAATGTTTTTACAAAATTAATATAAAGAGATCACTTGAAGATGGGCCGAACACGAATCATCCTACAGTCAATAGGTGACTCCACACTGTTTTGGTTTTCGGCATTCTTGAAATTTTGTATAGCATTGGTACCACCTTCCAAAATATCTGCCAATTAAATGCCTCGAATAGCTTTTTCATAAAACCGAAAACTAAATACCCAACGTAGACCTACCAAGAAGATATGGGGTCTTCATATACAAACACCACACACTTTGAATTACAAGTGGATGCTGACACATTTCATTAACAGACATGACATCCTGGGTGTGGCCAGGTGAAATATACTCGCATAAAAATCACAAGAGATGATGATCTGTCAAATCACTTTAACGAGGAAAAAATACATTGCAAAAATTGTTTCTCACTTTCTCTCGTCAATAATTAAATAATACAAGTAATAAAATAAGACTCCCAGTATGTTTGAAATCCTGAACAAATATTGAAGCAGTCATTGCTTGTGCTCTAAGGCAACCACAAAAATGTTAATTCCATTATATTTATTGATATAAAAATGTAGGTGACTTATTATATATTACTTTCTCTAAAGCTCAGCTAGGAAAGATGGGCTCTTGATAGTGCAAAACCGCTCACCTATTTTGGCCATTTGAAATAAATAAATGTAACAATTGCACAGTGGCACAAGAAATCTCAAACCTACTCTATGCACCTGTCTTCACCAATCACATCAAACACATGCATCAAGTCTTTCTCCGTTTTGCTTTCATTTCTTGTTTCATTTTCATCTCCTCTTCCTCCATGCGCATATCTTCTTCATCCTCTTTGATGCCCAAGCGTAAACTGAAGCAGAGGGAGGAAAAACAAAGATGAATAAAGGTACACGGTGGTGTCTGCATTTCATTGGCCAAACCGATTACAGTTCGCTTCAGGTTTATTGTCCCCTTTTCTTTTTTTTTTAATCAAATCATGACATTTTTGTCCTCTTGGCTGGTTTCCGTTTCATTTCTTCCAACTCTCGCCGCTCTTCCTCCTGATCCTCGAGCACAGCCAATCGCAGGCTAACAGCACAAGGTACCCGGCACAACACATAAAAGAAGCACACGCATTATAATGCGTGATGGTGAACAGATGGCAAATATACCGTGCTCTGCACACATCGGTTTGAGGACTGAATGAAATGGTCATGTGGTAAGGTTTGTTTACCTTCTCGCCTCCTCTTTCTGCTGATCTTTCCAACTGCTCTCCATAAACTTCAATGCATAGTCACTTTCATCTTTGTATCTGATGAAACAGAGACACTCAGCAATTACACAAAACGTATGTCCAGGTTACATTCTCACCACGCTACCCACATGCTTCCAGACTTACTTGGTCCGATCATAGCCAAAGATTTCTCTGATATGTTTTGAAATTTCATCTTGCTCTTCTCCTTCATCATCAATGAAGTCATCCATCTCCGGATCATACTCCTCATCTTCATACTTGCGCTTATAGCTAGATGTTATAGGCGGCAGCATTGGTCCTGGGGGAAGGGGAGGGGTGTTTCAGCATGTTTTACAGGGACTCAGTCAGACGCAGCTAGGACTCTTCAGCTGAGCAAAAGCAACAACGACTAGAAAGATTAACACACACTAAAAGACTGTAAACTAAAAATCTGGTTTGCCAACCAGTGACATTATTTTATTGGTTGATTCTCCTTCAATCTCTAAATATTCAAAATATACCACAGAAAGGTTCCCGATACCCTATAAATAATGCTTGGAAAATATCTCGTCTTACCAGGTTGTGTAACCATAATTCTATGGCCTGTTGGTCCGATCATTGTCCTGGGGCCTTGGGGAACCACGGGTCTTGGCACCATTCCTGATTTTGGTGCGAAATTCTTAGATGAAATAGTCTCAGATACAACTGTACACTGTGGTCTTCCAGGACCTGGGCCCATACTGTTCAGTAGTCGTGTAGGCACAGCCCCACCAGGTCTGCTAGGTCCATTTTCCGAAGGTCTTGCTCCTGGAGGAACAGGACGACCCTGCAAGCCACCGCCGGGTCTTGGCTGCTGTGTACCTGCCTGCTTTGAGAGGCCACCAGGTGTAGCGCGCATAGGTCCACTGCTACCTGTTCGAGAAGGAGCACCGACTCCACAACGTGACAAGTCTCCCTTCCCAAGCCTCTGAGGTGGTCCTTTGCTCAAGTTACCCTGACTAGGTCTGACTTGCCCAGATCCTTTGATCCCTTGCCCTTGGTTTGGCAACCTAGATGGATTTGAAGCTGCAACAGGTCGGCTCCCGGAACTACTTGCTTTTTCTTGAGGTAATCCAGGATACCCCTTCTTTGAGGTAAGGTCACTTGAGGTGGTGGGCTTTTGGCCCGACTGTGGCCTGGGCGGTACTTGCTTAACTGAAACTAGAGCACCGCCCCTCATATTAGGTTTACCACTTAAGGCACGTGAGAAGTTTGAGCTAGGTTTGGAGCCATTTCCATGAGATAACTTGGCAGAACTGTGCGGTCGTTCACTCTGTGCGTGAGGCTTTGGCATTTTGCTAATTCCACTGGGCAGTTTCTCGACAGAGGACTTGTGTGATTTGCCTTCCCTGTTGTCCCTGTCTGCCACACTTTTCTTGTGAGAATTTGAGCTGGGTTTGCTCTCCTTTAGCCCCAAACTCTTATCTGCTTTTCTCTCTTTTCCTTTATCTTGCTTCTTAACTTTGCGTTCAAATTCTAACTCCTTAATTTCATCTGCAGTACGAAGCCTTTCTTCATTTTTTTTAATTGGCTTTAACTCAACAGGCTCAAACTGTTTTTTTTCAGCAAGCTTTAAGAGATCTGCAAAGTTCATGTGTGGCAGAGCAGCCTTGGCTGGAGCGTGGTTTTTTTTCTGAGTGCTGCCAAATCTGCTTGGCCCATCAACACGTGCCTGAGGTCTTACTGGCACTGGTTCTGGCTCGCATTCAGAATCAGAGTCTGCATATTCATAATTGTCCTCATCATAAGCATCACTAATGTCTTGCTGTTCTTCAAGACATCCTGTCTTTGACTGCTTTTTCTTGGGCTGATCAACAATAGGTATGCCATTGTAGCCCCTGAAGTTGTCCTTGGTGCGAGATGCCATTGCACGTGCCTTTCTGTCAGATTTCAATTCCACTCTTTTAGCCAGAAGATCATCTTTCTGCCTTTTTTTCACCAAGTCTGAAAGTGAAGAAAAGTATGAATGAGGTTGAAATTTTAAAAGAAAGAATGTAGCAAATTTAAGAGTGAAGCATGTGTTACCTTTCTTTTTTTGTGCCACCTCCTGCTTCTTCAAGAATGCCTGCACTGCAGATGAATTGACACCTTTCACTTTTGGGTCTTTTTTTGGAGGACCCGGTTTCAAACTGTACCTTTTCTTTAGGGAAAACCAAAAAAAAAAAAGATGTGACATCATGAACATTACAGTACACTAAAAAAATGTAGACCGTTAACAACCAACATGCTTTTTTTAAAGCTACTAAGCGATCACGTCAAAAGACATCTAATTAGGCATAATTAACAGATGACACTATATATATATATATAGAGTGTGAGTGTCTATTATATAAAATCGGACTTCATTAGACCAAATAGCTAGCTAGCAGAAGAGAGATTAGTGGATGGCTAATAACTTACCGGTAGGCTGCTAAGACCCTGGTTTTGGGAAGCGATGGACAGCACATTTTCGAAGTCCATGCTGGCTAAATGTCGAGTTGGCTACCAAGTGCCTATAATTCGCAGCGGAACTGCGGTCAGCCTGCTAGGTATCAATAGCTCGACTGGCCACTATTGGCTAGCTAGCTATTTTCTATTCGTAGTTCTCGACAAATACGTTCAGTATCTTAATCCAAACTCAAACGACATTTTCATATGTGCTAAGTCGTAGCTACTTCTAAGAAAGTATTGGTCTGTTCTAGCAGATGAAGAAGCTATCGATAGTTATAGCGACTCGTTGTGTCATATTTGGCCACCTAACCTAGCTAGCTAGTTTGCTAGCTAGCTAGACGAGTTAACTAGCTAGCTAGCTAGATCAATGTGAATAAGAGACACGAAAAGCAAGCAGCGAATCAATTAAATCTCTATGTAAACTGTCTCTTGTCTCTCGAATTCTTCTTCGTGTTATTTATTTAATTTTAAATAATTCTTAATTTAGTCAAAACAGAAATAACATCTATTAACTAGCTAGCTAACATGTCCACATCATGTCTACATTATGAAGAAGGACGTCATCCGGTTAACTATATACGTAATTTCCGGAGTTGTCGGCCACGATGAAAAACTGATGTTTTGAAACCCAAATGTCTGTACTATGTGCTGCTGCCTATACAACAAAAATCGTGCACATCTAGAGTTAGCAGATAAACATTAGTTTAATAGCTAGTTAAGACCATGCTGAGCCACAGTGTGCGATAATTCGCAGTCAAAAAAGCTTGGCGTTATGAAATGTAAGAATATTAATCCTTTATTGAACCTTCGCCTGTTGTTTCATAGTTAAATTCATGTCTCACTCTGACAATTATATATTTAAAATTTTATAACAATATTATCAGGGACTCCAGGAAGTAATAACAGTGAAACAACATGAGCGCATGGCAAAGGTTGTAAATAACAGGATTAATTCCCTCCCCTAAGTAGGCGTGAACTCTTGCTCAATCTTGTCCTATTTACAGAAACTCTTGCGTTTTGATTGGACAGATATTTTAACTGCATCCTATCCTAGCCTTTTCCATTCTATTCCCACCCACAATTACAGCTGATTCTCTCCTCCCCTTGATGATGAACTGCCCGAACAAGAGACAAAAACAATCTTCCGCACAAAGGAACGTAAATACGGTTGCTGTCGCCTTTAAGGACGATTTCAACGCTGCTGCTCTTCCTGTGTGCTAAAGAGCAGAGCATTAATCGTTATCGAAAAATGGTTTCACCTGTCACTGTGGTAAGTGTACTATTATTCCTGTATTCTGCGGTATGATGCATTCCTATCGACTTGTCAAACTGTGTATTAAAATAGCGTAGCATATATCACATGTGATTTTGGTTTGATTTTAATAACACTATGTGCATTATCATTATCTATGTAATGTCTTTACCCTGCAGTTAGATAGAGGCATTCGTTACTTAATCTTAAAATATTAGTCAATGGCAGTATTTCTAAATATTTCCCTTTAATGTAGCTATTTATTAAACTGCACATCATGAAGCCGTTTATTCAAATAAAAAACGGGCACGTGATCATTACAAGCCTGTCCATGTTTAGCTTTTTTCGCTTTAATTCTCAATTCCTGTTTATCGACATTATTAGCACGCAATCATACTGCTTAAACTAGACGAGACTTTCTCGGTTTAAAATAGTTCCGCAACATAAAGTACGCTTAGTATAATCAACTTTGTCTATATCCCACTGACCGGTGAATGGCACAGACTTCGCACAATTCTTTAGCGTTTCGGTGATTTCGATTCAAAGGACTTGCATTGAAAGGAAACTCTCATGTGACAGCCTTTTTTTTTCTTTTTTATTCTTTTGCCAACATTGGAGCTCAGCAAGTGTCTACTGTCGCCACTGGCCAAGAAATAGTCTCAAAGAATGAATATGTGATTAAAGCAAATCACATGCTTAGTCTGAATGGCAAGTGGCGGTACCTGCTCTATTCAACGATATGTACGCGTTTACCACGCAGAATTGATTTTGCATGAAGCATCGGCGGCGACGTGCACACAGCTCGGCTCACGCGCGGGATTCCGTAGCATCGTTGGGTTAAACTGCAGACTGAATCCTTCACAGGAGACACTAATGTCAAATCGTGTTGAACTAAATGATGTTTAGCAACTGTGAATGAGAGGGTCATGATATAATAAAATAAATAATCTGATGTATTAAGTAACGGGAATAATTTCTTATTCTACGAGGCTGGTGTTAATATCTGTTGTTTCAGACTATCAGTATCTTGGCGTGATCTTTCCCATTCTGCAGGGATACAGTCTGATCAAATATATGCTTGCTAACAATAGCGTTTTTCCAGTGGAAAGGCGAAATTTCAAGCCACCACTTCCGCTGCTAGGCCAAAGAATCACGCAGCCAAACTCTCAAAAAAGATCCCACCGCGACAGTCATGACAATTTACCATCGCTCTTATAGTAATCTTACGTTTGGGTGTCCATAGCAACAAATAACATAAATATAGCCTAAAGCAATGAAATGCACACTGTGCCTGTAAGTCTGCCTGTTTTGAATGCAGATTATGTAAATTAACATTTTGGGGGCATTTAATAGAAAGTAAGATCAAGAGAATGGAAAAATATGACCTCCCCCCCACCCCAGTGTTAATCTTTCAGGCTGTTTGATTTGGATTATGGCAGACTTATGAGAAGGCTTGGTTAGTCTTGCCAGTTCTTTAGCTGATAGAATGCATTTCACTTTTATGTTCATCCAGGCAGAAAGATGTATTGATGACCACCACATTTACTTGCTGAGAGCATACACACACACAGGCAAAGAGGTTACAATGAACACAACACTCATATATACAACAAACACTAGACCGAGTGTTTTCAGATAGTGCTTGAGGCCACTCGGTGGGGAAAAGGTGGACCTGAAAAGATAGAATTGCAGAGACACACGTCTCACTCAGCTGGAGTATTTACAATATTCAGTGGGGGAGTTGGACTAAAAGTACCTTTTTATTATGTTTGTTTCACTGTGGGACTAGGACTACAGACACTGTGACTGTTTCTATGTTCTGCTGATGTGCGCGACTGCTTTAGTGTTTCAAAGGAATGATTGGTTGAAGAAGACAAGTGCTACTCATAATCTCCTAGTATCATAAAATGCCCTTTAGTCAGTCTCTCCCTCCATCTGCCTGCTCGGTGAAGATTGTGTAGTACTTTAGCCTTATCTGCCCGTGCCATAGATAAACAATATACTGGGGTTCTGGCACAGCAAAAAGGACACTAACACTCATTGCTGTGCTTCTGTCAGGAACACATCATCCATGTACTCTAGTTATATGGTTCATTTGTTTCCTAGCATTATGCAATTTTTATGAATGTTTTTAGCTGTTGGCCAGGGGAGTGAAGGGGAGGGGCTATATCATGGTTAGGGGGCCTCCACCCTTCTGGATTCAGGATGCTTTGTCATGATGCCCGAGAGGTTTAACCAAGCAAGCAGTTTTGCAATCAGCTTGGTTCCTCTGTCAGCCTTCATGCCATGCTGGACTGCCTTGTGGAAAGTTGTGGGATTCTGGTGACCTGCTTTTTAGGTTTTAGGGCACAGAGTGAAATGTCTGCAGGGCAGGGTTTCTTTGCTTTGAGTCGCTCCCCCTCCCTTAACAGATCACTGCCAGAGAAATCTAGAACACTGTGGACTGGACACCCAGTCCATCATCTCCACCCCCCTCTCCACCCCCCTCTCCAACCCCCTCTCCACCCCCCTCTCCACCCGCTCTCAACCCCCCTCTCCAAGAGTTGGTATATTGTACTACACTGTATGTTACATACTTCATGCACAAATGTTTGGCATATTTGCATAGGGTGGCATATTTGCATAACAAGCTTTTAAGGTACGTTGAGATTGTGTTGTTTTTCTTGACCTTTAACCTGGATATGTTCTGTTGTGGATGTACAGGTGAAGAGTGAGGGCCCAAAGCTGGTGCCTTTCTTCAAGTCCACCTGCGTCTACTTTGTGCTGTGGCTTCCCACCTCCAGCCCATCGTGGTTCAGTGCCCTCATCAAATGTCTGCCCATCTTCTGCCTGTGGGTCTTCCTGCTGGCTCACGGCATCAACTTTTTAGGAGCCCACTCCAGTGCCAGAAAAATCCTTGCAGGACTCATATTCTCAGCTCTTGGAGATGCATTTCTGATCTGGCAGGAGCAGGGTTACTTCAGTCATGGTGAATTCCTTATAATGCATCTGCATTTTATATAGAGGCGCAGTAGAAGGTCGAGTAGTCTGATATGTTCATATTGTATTAGCGCAAACCTGTCTGAAATGCTATAACATACAAAGTGCCAAATATTTTTGATCACTGAGGTCAGGTTTTTCTGCATGGTTGTGTCAAGCAGTTTTACAATGCCTGTAGTGATCCTGTAGTGATGTCTACTAGCTGGGGGTGTTTTACTAACGCGTGACACCTTGTTTGTGTTTACAGGGCTGCTCATGTTTGCCATCACCCACATCCTGTACTCCTCTGCTTTTGGGATGAAACCGCTCAACGTGTGGGTGGGCCTGGTCATCGCCACAATATCAGGCCTTTGCTACACCCTCCTTTACCCCTATTTGTCCGGGCCCTTCACGTACCTGGTGGCCGTCTACATCGCTCTCATCGGCTTCATGGGATGGAGAGCCATCGCTGGTGTGCAGCTGACCAATGACCTGTGGACCTGGACCAAGCTGTCGGCCTGCCTGGGTGCCGTGCTCTTCATGGTGTCCGACCTCACCATTGCCGTCAACAAGTTCTGCTTCCCCGTGCCACACTCGCGGGTGATCATCATGGCCACGTACTACGCAGCGCAGATGCTCATCGCCCTGTCGGCTGTCGAATGCCAGGACGCCGATTTGGCCAGGAAGAGAGTGTGAGGAGCTGATCACCCACCTCACCCGACCAACGAACGCACAGAGGTTTCACTGGTTTGGGTCCAGTTACACCTCCCTACCCTCCAAACCCCTCAAGGTTATGTTGTAGACTCCCTGGGATGATTACTTCTATTTCTTTGTGTCCAATATGACCATTTATGGAGAGTTTGTGAGGTCTGGTCTCTGTTCAGAGACCGCGTGCTGGATTCTTGTTTTAGTCTGAACATTTCTTTACCTGTGTCATTTTATTCAATAATCCATAGGGTTATTTTCCTTAAGCTAACTCCGTTCTCTAATACGGTACTTCATTGTTCCAGTCCTTTCTGTGATAGGCACTTGTGTCAGAGTAATCAAAAAGTTGAAGAGGAAAAAATGAAGTCACTTGATAAGTTCTGAGCTGGTTCTGTGAGAGTCTACACTATGGCTTTGGGTTTTTTATAGCATTTTGTTCACTAGAACAAAAGCTCAATCACAGTGACTTGCTTGTTTCACTAAAGCCAGCCACTCTGCCTTCTTATGGTCTCTCGCTGTTGCCATGTCCCCGCTGGCCCAAAGACATGAAGTCGTGAGTGTTGTATAGCAGCCAAGCCGCCGCATTAGCTGCGCACTGTAAAAGAATGGACAGTATGCAGTGTATGTGGAACCTTTTAGGGAGCTAGTTTCTTAGACCTTTCAGCAGAAAACATCCATATTGTTTTTATACTAAATCTTGAAATAGAATGCAAGACTCCATAGCCGGTCTCTAATTATATCCTGTCAGTATTGTAGAGTTGTATTGTATTTATCTGACCATTTCAGAGTGTTTTTGTTGGGCATCTGTTTTGTTTGTTAGCCTGGGCTCACTTACAAATACCCCTCGTTTAATACACACAGAGACATGCACACACACACACATGCACACTCACACACACATTTACATTTAGGGCATTTTTGGACACACACATTCTTATGCTGGACAGGTTAGCTTTGCTGTAAGTCTTCAGCAATAGGTCTGTTTCTCTGCTTTTAAGGCTGCAGTGGAAGATTAGATGTGCTTGTAACTGCATCTGTGGTGTCGTTCTTACTATAGCTGACATCTGCATTTTTTTGCTGAAGCGTGTCATATGACCATGTTACAGGCACTGATCTAATACAAGGTCAATGTCCGTATAAAAGTTAAATGCTGTTTTAGAGAATTTCGTTTATGGAAACACCTCATACACCCTCTCATTCCTGCACACTGGGTAGGCAATATTACTTCAACAATATTACTTCCAGTCAGTTTTGACATTTTGTAAATAGTGTCACGGAACCTATCAGGGATTTGGGGCCACATGAAAAGATGTTACATTGGACCCTACCACCAAATTATCAAATGTTTTAGGACACCTATCAGTGATGGGCCATATGGCGCCCCTATGTTGGGATGATATGAGTAAGATATAGTATTTACATTTGTGAATATAGGTTGAAACTAAAGTACTTTCTGCATTTGATTCATTTTGCTGACAGGTCACATCGTGTTCCATTGATAACTGAGTCTGCTCAAAGGCAGTAGTATGAGCCATAACGCAGGTACGGCCAGTGATTTGCCTCTTTGTTTTATCATCTTGTTTTTTGTCCGCTTTGTCTTTGTGGTGAAACCTGTGAGAGAATGAAAGCACCTATAGGATCTTATGTCATCCTAAATAGTTTTAAACAGCAGCTGGACAATCCAGCAATTATTGCAATCCAGAAAGACTGATCAAAGACAGATCCGTTTTGTTTTTGTTTCTATGGAGGTGGAGTGTTGTTGTTTTTTGTTTGTTTGTTTTGCTGTTTAGTTTTACATCATGTTTTTCCCCGTCTTTATGAATCCTGTGATTGTAAGAGCCCTTCTGCCCCTTTGAGGAGGAGAGTAGTACAGATTCACAATCTCCTCCCCTATCTCCATGTCCCCTCCTCTATCCCCTTGTCCCCTTCCATATCTCCTTCACTATCTGTCAAAACCTGTTCCCCACATCCCCAAACCGCTGAATTGCAGAGTGCCTCAGCATGCACAGTAGACGGTGTTAATAACCTGACTTAATGCGGATGCTCATTTGAATAAGCAGGCCTCTCGGAATACAGAGACAGTATTCCACGTTCGACTGGGACGTGCCCAACGACTCCTGCAACTCATCAGTCCTCATCTCCTCTCCTTCAGTGTACAGGATATCTCGTGTTGTTGACGTTTATGCTACTGAACCTCCATAAAAGGGATCAACACCTGGTTTTCTATCGCTGCTAAACAAAAGGAATGCAAGCTGCGCTTGGAACGCTGCCAGGTTCTTTATGTGTTCAGCTGCTGTACCTGAGTTGGGGAGTGAAGGGTTTTTTGAGGTTCCCTGCTGCAGTTAGGGTGGAGTTGGGGTGGAGTTAGGGTGGAGGGAGCAGGGGGGTTCTTATCGGGATATTCCCATCATGTCACTCAGTCACGGGTTAACGGTGTGTGTTTCTAACTCTCCATCATACGCACACTTGATATATGAACATGCATACTGTATGTTCATATTTCAAATGAAATTGTATTGTAATTGTATTCTTAATTTTTATTTATTTATTGCACTTGTATCTACATTAAATAAGTCAACTCAAGTATATACAGTAATTTCTAAAAAAAAAATTTATGTGCTGTTTCATTTGTGTTACTATAATGTCACGTCCAGTAGATCATGCAACAATAACTCATGAACTTAACCAGCATTAATTTTTCACTCTGGTTGGCTGCTATAATGAGAGTTTAGTAAATATAGGACGCATGCGCACACACACACAGACACACGTGTGCACACAGTATACACCATACAGCCTTGCCTGACAGAGCACAGCTGTGACATGTCGGCTGGTTCAGTTTAGCACTGCGTGCAGTTTCATAGGCTGCCGTTTCCCTATCCACAGGCTCACCGTCAGCAAAACATTTGCTTGGTCAGTCTAAATAGTGTCGGTCCAAGCGCTGTCATCAAAAAGAGTCTTTTCAAAGTCATCATGTGCTTTCCTGCCAAGCTCAGTGGTTTGTGTCCATCTGAAGGAGAACCCAAGTATTTAGAGACAGTTAGCTAATGTCTGGCAAGTCAAACTGCATGAGCCAACTTTCCTTTTTTGTGCTAAGGTGGCTATTGAAGACATGTAAAATGTTGGACCTGGTTGGCACCTGGGCTCTTTTAAAGATCCAATGGGTGAAGACCTCTGCTGTTATTACTCTTTTGGGACTAATAGCAGCTTTAATGCCCATGTACAACTTGGAGCTGTAGTGTGTGACATCAAAATGGCATGTTAAGAACAGGAAGATGAAGGCCAGCGTGGACGCGTGTCTACAGGGCCTGGTGCTCCCCAGCTACGTCTCCTGCCTCCACCCTCCACCTGCCTCCACCCTGATGGCAGACTGGAACCATCACTCAGGCTCCTCTGCAGGCTTCTCTCCTGGGGGCAAGTTAGGCACAGGCAGATGACATCTCACCCATACACAATCCCCTTTGTGTAATGCCTGTCCCATTGAAGGAACAGGTGCACTAAGAGTTCTGCATGGAAACCCAATCTTTAGAGAGGTGCTTCGCGTGGGTGAGGAGACGCGGGACGGCACGCGGAACATTCCATCTCCGTCCGGCCTTTCATTCGCAGTAGGCTGAACTCCGCCCCCAGGACCGCTGATCACTTTACACCTTTGTCAACACTCGTACTGTTTTTTTTTTCCCTCCTTTTTTGTGCAGAGACAAAGGGATATAAAACAAAGCCCTGTGAATACACTGTTGATGGTGGAGTTTGGATTTGGCTGCCCTGCTGCCGAGAGAAAATGGAGACGAGAAAGAGACAAAGCAGAAAAGGAGAACGAGGGAAGGAAAGATAGCGGAGTCCCGCACCCCTCCGCAGGACACCTGCCAGGGCGCGGGGACACTAGAGATGGGGGGGGGGGGGGGGCACTTCCTCTTGTTCACTGTTTGCTGACATGCCCCTACTGCCATGTGTAATATGGCCACTTTTGATGCTCACTGGATGGATTGTAGTTAAACCGTCTTGAGTTCTTACAGGTCCCAGTTGATAGCTTTCCGAATGCATTTTGATAAACACCGATAACTCTTAAAGTGGCTTGATGTTCGATAAGTGCTGTTTTTACTCTTAAAAGTTCATGAAATGATCAGTACAGCCATCTGCTCCTTATTTTCCTGCATCTTGGCATGATGAGGTCTGATACACACCAGTCTTGACCAGACACCCCGAGGACTCTGAAAAGATGTCCGGCTCCCTGATGCTGTACAGTCTGTGTACATTCATTCCCAGAGAGTTTGGGGTTCAGCAGTTACCTCCACTCATGGCCTTGTGCCCAGTGTTGTTGTGTTGAATCTCAGACCTGTTCTCAGTCCATCTTACATTAATGTGGCTTGACCATCTGCAAGTTTGCCAACTATCCAGTTACAGAAATGATAACAGCCTGCCAAGATATGAATACAGATGTTTAGAGTACCTACACTGCAACGTTGAGTCTGACAATGGTAACAGAACACTGAACTCATCAGTTGTGGTGCAATTCTGGTGTCATCAGGTACAACACACACGTATAAGGGAGACTATATAATGTGGAGACCAATAACATTGTGAACTTTCTACGAATAGCATTGGCAATCAATGGGAATTATGTCAGCTGGGACTGGGAATGCAACTTTAAAATAATACATTGGTTTTTGAATAAGGGAAACATTTCAGGAAACCTATTAAAATAAATATGAATCCGGCCTTTAACATTGTAAAGTTTGAAATGTGTTGTGAATGGATACTGTTATTCCTGCAAAATAGTATCAGTATTTTTGCCTTATTGTCCCAAATGTCCAGTAAGTTTGTTCTTTTCATTGCTGCTCTATAGAAAATGACTGCTCATTTCCTGTAGTTAAAATGCTATGAATGTGATTCAATCCATAGAATAAATAAATGCAATTACAATGCAACCGATATCAGCTCTATATTGTCATTTAGTAGCATTTGCATTGTGGGGTTTATCAGGACAAAAGTGCTCTGTGGTAACTGGAGATCGACATCATGGCTAGAGAGCTGGAGCAGAGCTTTGTGTTACGGGGGGGGCAGTAGCATGTGCACTGAGGGGCATTAGGGTGGGTGAAACCATGGGAGAAACACAAACCCTTTCCTACTGTTAAAAACTTCAAGTGAATATCATTTCTGATTCACTTCTGTGTGGATCACAGAGGCCTCCTGTGTTTCTGTGTCTTTTTAAACTTTAGTTTAATCTCATCCGGAAAGTGCGGGAAGGACATAATGAATGAAGTCAAACTGGGTCGGCTTCTGTGTGTCAACACAAAGAGCAGCGGGCCTGTGTCTGCCAGAGGGGATGTGGTTTCCTGTGTAGAGACGGAGCTGTGAAAGGGAGCACTGTAGCGCTGCTCCAGGCCAGGCTGCTAGTGCGCTGAATCCTGATGAGAGAACCTGACGCTTCCCCACAGCCACTTTCTGCGCCTCAGTCTGTAGGGGTTCCTCAATCTGCCAAGCCGTGCGGTGAGCCTGACCTCTTGTGGCAATAGCAAAGAATCACAGTTTGAACCAAGCTGCTATATAAGCCTTTTGACACCCTCTGTACACTTGTTTTAGGCCTTTCGTTATACAAGTCTGTTCTTGCACTCATGCTTTGTAATTGGGTGCAGTGAGATTTGGTCCTCAGGGAATGTTTTCGTTAGCTGCCACACTAGAGTTCAAAGTGTTGCTTAGCCATCAGTCTGGCCATAGTGCACTGCACTGTGAGTCTGTAATTCATGTTTGTCTTGTGAGTTTTCTCGTTCAGCTCTGTCACACACTACACAGAACTGTTACATGATTAACCAATCATGCGGTCATTCCCTACCTGCAGTGTAGAGTAAGGTCAAAGGTTAAACAACCTACTGTGTTTAACAGTCTGTTAAATCTTCAACCCAGCTTAGTACTGTTCTGGGTAAATGAACATGAAAGGCAAACTTCATTTTTATGAAGATTAAGATTTTATTTATTTTGGATCGCCAATGTAAAACCTGAATATACTCAAGTCCTATTCAAATTCTGAATACATCTTAAAATACAGTTTATATTTTATTTATCATAGCTAATCAGATCTATTGATGCTATTTAAACATGCTAATAAGGTTTTAGTACATTAACCCTTGGAGTTCAGTATATCCAAGTGCTGTACAGAGTTCTATTTTATTATGTTTCTAAGTTCAAGTGGGATTTATGCTCCCGTGAGGTCATTTCCTGTTATGTTGCACAGCCCACAGTGCCAGATGAGCTTTATTGACCTCTACTACAGCCTTGTGCCTGGCGTTCACTGGGATAGCCAAACGTTTATAAACCTCATAACTTTGTGACGATAACAAGGAAGAAAACTGAACCGTGTTTCAGTAATGTTTAATTAAAGGATTAAATCATGAGATGTCATTCCATCTGAGTGTGTATAATGTGAGTGTGTATAATGTGTGTGTGTGTATAATGTGAGTGTGTATAATGTGTGTGTGTGTATAATGTGAGTGTGTATAATGCACATGTTTCGTGCTTGATACTGTACTACATGTTCTCCTGGGTAATAAGATGTTCTCATCAAATTAACTGCAATTGTTATATAACTATCAAAATCTAAAGCATTTCATGCTTGCAGACTTGCTTGGTTTAATAATTACATTTTAGTTAGGATGCTTTATAATGAAACTAATGAGGAACTTGTTATATGAACCAGCTGTGTAGCCTCCTTACATGATGAATTTGTCTTTTTTAGAATTCTGAATCATCCCCTGCAGCAGCCTGTGATCATCCTTATCTGTGGCAAGAAGGAGATTCATATTAGGGTTAAAATGATAATGTCCCAATTATCCAATATCTAAAATGTATATATATCATTTATAAGTGGTAGTGAAAGGGGGGGAACACCATAAGCTAGCATCACCCATACAGTCAGAGCAGTATCACCATGGAGACTCGTACCGAACACAAGCAGGCTGCAGGCGCTCTCGGCCTTGCCCAGTTGGTTCTCCACGCGGAGCGTGTAGGTGCCGCTGTCCTCTGCCCTGCAGGCGGGGATGGTGAGGGTGCACACCCCATTGGCGCTGCTCTGCCAGCAGCGAGGGCTGCCCGTCAGGCTGCACGTCGATCTGCCCGTCAGGCTGCCCGTCGATCTGCCCGTCAGGCTGCCCGTCGATCTGTCTGTCAGGCTGCCCGTCAGGCTGCCCGTCAGGCTGCTTCCGTCCTTGTACCAGGACACCTGTGGCACAGGGTGGCTCAGGAAGGAGCAGCTCATGGTGCAGTCGTTGCCATGGCACACAGCATGGTTCTTCAAGGGCAGGACGATGGCTGGCCTGATGTCGCGCTCCAGGGCTGGAAACTGCGTCACGTGCACGCTGAAGCTTTCTGGAGAATGTGATTTAAATCATGTGTGAGGGAGAGGTGCCAGAAATCCAGACAGTAGCAATTTATTATATTAAATTATGTATAATGTAATATTGAAGTCTCTTTGAGCTTTGAGAGAAAAAAAAAAACTTCAAAAGATATTTTCCCTCTCTCATGTAGTCTTACCATGCTCCTTTTCAATAGTGAAAGGCTCCTTTGAGTCTAGGGGATCACTGTCTCCAATGAAATTGCGGGCAATGACCCGGAAGTAGTACTTTCGGCCTGGGAACAGACCGATGACGGTGTATTTGCTGCTGAAAATGCGCTCGGAGGCCGTGAACCAGGCGGGCGTGCTCATGTCTCTTTTGAGGATGATGTAATGGGTGTCCTCGTGGTCAGCCAGATCGGGAGTGTGCTTCCACTGCAGAGTCACAGTGCCTTGGACCTCCTCCATCAAACGCAGGTCCGTTGGAGGACGAGGAACATCTGCACAGCCACAGCAAGAACAAAACCCAGAGCCAAAAATCTTAACTATGCAAAAACCCCAAAACCCTTAAGTGGATTTCTTGTGTACTTTAAGTATTAAAGTATTTTAGAAGTATTAAAAAAGTACATACTAAAGAAAAGTTAGAGTAGTATGACTATGGACAGCGTGTTCAACATGTGTTTACCAGTGACATGGACGCTGATGTTATAGTGAACCTCCCCACAGTCATTGCGGAGGTGGACGCGGTAAACTCCAGAATCGGATCGCTGGCATGAGCTGATCAAGAACTGAGAATGGTTCTTCCCTTTAGTGATGACCTCTCGACCTCTAGTTGGAATGGAATCCTTCAGCCAGGTCACCTCTGGAGTTGGAGAGCCCTGGAAATAATGGAGACGGCTCATCAAAATTATACCGTGCTTGGATTAAGATACTTTTTTGGTACTGGATGTATGTCAATAAACACACCAACATTCGTTTTAAGTTGTCAGTGTTGAAGAGCTGAAGAGAAGTACTTACAGTGAAGGAGACAGGAATACAGAGTGTATACCCTGCACACACCACCATATGATTCTTCACCTTGCCCTGAAGATCAAACCTAGGGGCTTCTGTATTGTTTTACATAACAAAAACACTAGTAAGTACAAATAAGTCATTCATAAAACCTCTCTATTTTATTAGAGTGTAACTCTACATGAATATATCACCTGATGGTGGCATCGCCAAAACTCCTTCCTTCAGTTGAATTGGTTCTCCAATGCCGCCCTCATTAACAGCCCTGATGCGGAAGAAGTACTTCATCCGCTCTTGCAGGCCAATCACACTGTAGGAAGTGCCAGTGATGGGAATCTTGGTGCACTTAGTCCATTCCTTTGCATCTTCAGGACGCACCTCTAGGATGTAGCCTGAGGGGCTATCCCCTAGCTCGGGAGGACACCATGCCAACGAGATGGAGGTGTTGGAGGAATCTGTAACCTGGAGGTTGGAAACCAGACCAGGTGCTCCTGGGAGAGAGAGAGAGAGAGAAAAACAGGGAGAAACAGAGAGAGGGAGAGAGAAAGAAATTAAGAGAAACTAGGATGAGAGGGTTGAGAAGGTTATGTGGACTATTATGCATTCTGAGCACTCCAGCTTTAGTGGAGACACAGTCGTGTATCTAGTAGAGCAAAATTCAGGCTCACGCATCGGATCTTTGACCAGTATTGAGCTGGATGCTGCACTGGGAATCCCTTCTCCTGCTCTGTTGACAGCAGTCACCCTGAACTCATACTCCATATCCGCTACCAGACCACCTACTGCATACGCTGTGTCTGGGAAGAGAAAAAGAGGCAGGACTTCCTTATAACAGACACTTAGAGGAAGATCATGACAACGAATCATGATGGTCCTGACTATTTGATTGCAAATGTCTCTCAGTTGCCTATTTCTGTTATTTCTATTATTTTCATGCATATTGCACTCAGAGGTGTGTAGCAGCAGAGGAACCGTGAACTCCTTACCTTGGATTAGATCCTTACTGACACACACCCACATGCTGCTTCCTTTCTTCCTGCGCTGCACTATGTATCCTAGAATAGGAGAACCACCATTCTGGGCCGGAGCAGCCCATGTCAGTGAGACTGCATCCTTAGTCACATCAGCAATCTGTGGCTGGAGGGGTAAACCAGGAGGCTCTACCCAAGAGGGAGCAACACGGCCAATCAGTGAGATAATGTAGTGTAACAGCTATTATCCTGCCATCCACGGCTATAAAACAACCAGAGGAGCGGACTCATTTTCTCATTCCTAAGTTAATTAAATATACATTGCATTGCACTCAGTAAAATTGCCTTTAAAATTGTAATGGAGTCATACAGTAACATTTGCCTTATGCCACTGCCACTCACCAATAGGTTCTCCGGCATAAACCTGCTCTGTCTCCAGAGGGTCACTCATGCCCTGCGAGTTCACAGCTCTGATACGGTACTGGTATGGCTTCCCCTCCTCCACCTTGTCATCGCGGAAAGTGGTGGTGTCTCCATCCACCTCTCCGACCTTGTTCCAGGACTTCTTTCCAGCCATGCGCCTCTCGATGATGAAGCTGGTCACCTTGCAGCCCCCGTTGTCCCGCGGAGTTTTCCATTTCATGTCGATGGACGCGCCACTGCATTCTAGAAACTCAACTTTACCCTGCGGGGCCGTCGGACGGTCTAGAGCATGAAGGACATCCTGGATTTTATTTAACTGAATTCAGTGATCTAAAACCAAGGACACCTAAAGTGTATCCTTGTTTTGAAGGACAACAAAAGAACTACGAGATAGATATAGCGTGAATTCATGCTTCATCATGATACTGATGATAATGATTTAAATATATTCTACTAACTTTAACAAAGATTAAAATTGGTAAAATAGGCACGATAAAATGAAAGGTTACACTAAGCTAAATAAACACACACACACGCACACAAGAGCCCGAGCTCACCGATCACGTTCAGCCGCACGGTGACACTCGCTGAGCCGCAGTCGCTCTTCAGCCTCAGTATGACGTCCCTGCTGTCCTCCCTCACACACCTGCTGAGCACCAGGGTGCTGCGTCCGGCCTGGTGCTCCACTGCCGTGCGCTCGTCCCCCACCAGCTCCAGCCCGGCCCTGTGCCACGTTGCCCTGGGCGTCGGACGCCCCCCGAAGGGGATCCTGATGGTGGCCGTCTCCCCAGCCTTCACTGTCACTGGCTGGTTGGACAGCGCTTCCAGCACAGGGGCTTCTATAGCTGGGGGATCTACACGCACGTGTTTGCCTAAGTCACATTCTCACGGCTATTGATTTCACTTGGCATATCACAGATAATTAATGGCCAGATTAAGATAAAATTAATAGCCGGGATTAAGATATCACAGTGATGTCCTTGTGACTTAATATCCTGAAGAATGACCTTATCGATCTTAATGATTTTATTGATTTACATTTACATTTTGGGCATTTGACAGGGTCGCTTATCCAGACCGACTTACAAAGTGCTTTGCCATCTGTTCACAGAATACATCAGGTCCGAATTCAGGATATTATTGTACCTACTACTTGTACCCTTGTACCTACTACTACTAAACTACAGGAATCAATGCCATTACCTAGTATTCCAAAAAAAAACATAGGCTCAAAACTCAAACAACAGTAGTTAAAAACTAATATCTAGAAGAAGTGCAAATAAACATAGGTACTATATCATACAACGTAAAGTACAAGTACAAGTGCTATCTGCAGTGTTAGTGGCCATTTCTCAACAGGTGAGTCTTCAGTCTACGTTTAAATTTGCGGAGGAAAAAGCATGTGGCAGCTCTGTCACTGGAACCTGACGAATGTCAGGAGTAGAAGCGTTTGTCTCACCAGCTAACGTCAGCACCGCTTCACTTTCAGCTCCTTTGGCTCTGAAGGAGTATCTGCCCTGGTGTTCCTCTCCCACACTGCTGAAGATCATCTTATGCACAGCACCTTGCTTCACCACCTGCACCCCACTCAGACGTGTGACCTGCCAGGGAGACATACTGACTCACGCAGGGGCTCAAGCAGACCATGGACTGTGCACCCGTACAGACAAAGTCCTGCTACCTCTTTTCCGTCTTTTAGCCAGACACCATCTACTTTCTCATCGTTAAGGACCACGCAGAACTCTGTGGCAGAGCCAGTGGGGCACTGAACATCTGACATGCCACTCTGCACAGTGGCAAAGCGCTCTACGCACACACACACACACACACACACACGCACACACACACACATACACACACACGCACGCACACACACGCACAGAATAGAAAGAAAGAAAAGTGACCTGAGCACAATTTTATAGCACAATAATCATCATTGTTATTTTTTTTACAATAGTTTTAATAATTAATTTATCTCTCTGTTCAATCATTCATCGCTTGTTCCATCCATCCAACATGCAGTCATAAGACTGATGTCACAGCAGCCGCTACCTTCCACAGTCAGGGTGGAGGAGCTGATGTACTCGCGAGCGTCACTGTCCTGCGTGCAGACTATGGCGTATTGTCCTGCGTCATCCACGTCACACTCCTCCACAGCAAGCTCAGCCCTCTTGCCCTCGCGTGTGGAGATGTAGCGCGGGTGGTCTGAGATGTCTCTGCCGTCCTTCAGCCACCTGACGTGAACGTCCTTTGAGCTCATCTCCGCCTCCAGCCTGGCCTTGGCCTTCTCTTTCACGCGCACGTTCCTTAGATGACTCGCAAACTTGATAGGGATACCTGATCCAGGAGCAGAGTTGAGCTTCATTCCCAAACTGTGCAGTGTTTGTTCCTTTCTTAAGAAGTTCAATGAACTGGTAGTTCAACTAACTTACAGACAGGGTTACAGTTAGGCTACCAGTGGTAATATTACTTTCTTTCGAGGATAAAATTGGCTGTGTCCATATGATTGAATACCAAGGTACATTCGTAGGATCTTACGCTCAATGGAGAGAGGGGCCGTGGTAGTCAACTCCCCGATGCTGACGGTGTAGTCGCCTGTGTCACTGGGACGCACGTCTTTGATCTTTAACACGTAGGTGAGGCCGTCCTCGCACACACGAACATCGAACTTCTCATCTCGTTTCAGCTCTTTCCCTTTAAACATCCACACCAGAGGGGCACTGGCCTTTTTAGACAGGCGCACCTCAAACACAGCGGTCTGCCTCTCTGTCACTTTCAACGGCTTCAGATCTGTCAGGAGCTTCAAAGGCTCGTCTAGCATTGGAGAAGGAAGCATGGGGGCGGGGCGGGGGGGGGGGGAGAGATGAAAAAGGGAGGGGGAAGATGAAAAGAGCGAGAAGACGCAGTGACACCACATTTGTTGGGCGCTGCCCTGCCTTTTGTAGTTTCTGTGCTAGTCTGAGAGCACATGCTTCAGTAAGGGGTTTGGTTCTAAATATCAAACGGTGCCCTTGTATCCTGAAGGGAGCCAAGTGCAGAAGGGTGATAGAACAGTGAGGACACGTGCCTATGACAGTGAGCCTGGCAGACAGGATCTTGTCTCCAACCTTCAAAGTGTATTGGCCAGAGTCCGCCAGACACACGCAGGAGACGCAGAACATGTGCTTAGTACCCAGCTGTTTGGCTTCATACTTCCCCAGAGAGTACTGGATCCGCAGCAGCTCATTGTCCTGAATAACAAATGGATCACACACACACACACACACAAACACACAGATGCATATAAACTACATTAATACAATTTTAGGCATCTTTGATGGTACGTTCTTTAAGAGGATTCTGTAAATGTATATTTACCTGAAACCAAAACATCTTGATATTTGGATCTTTCAGTTCCAAAATAGTGTCAAAGACTACATTGGAGTCTGCCTTTGCAGTTATGTCCTCCAGGGGTTTCAAAACTTTAACCATCTAGCAACAGATAGTGTGCAATGAATTCAGTCAGAACAATCAAACGTAATGTTGCAATAACATCAAAACAGAGACTGTCTGATTGTTCCTTCAGGGGAGTCTAAACGTATTTCCTTTAAGAATGTCCAGCCACATCTGTTTGACACCCACATCCACATCCACTTTCTTCTTCATTTCCTTGAGTTTCCGGAGGATCCCTCTGAAGTCGGTGAAGCCGTATTCAGCACAGATACGCTCGTAGTCCTTTTTGTCGGCTCCAGACAGAATCTTCAACATCTCTTCTTCAGTCGGCGGCTTCTTCTCTTGCCTCTCAACACTCCTGCATCACACCGGGGGTTTTGCTTGCTGGTTATTTGTTTTGCTTGTCTTTTCCAGTTTCTCATTGCAACATACGGCATTTACTCCATGGTAATGTTTTGCCAAAAGGCACATGCAGTAAAACAGATGGTGGGGAGACCAGGCATGCGTAGGTTTATTAATTGTCAGCGTTTGCAAGAATTTGTGTTAAGAAGCTCAGTTTACGAGTAAGAATGTGGAATATGGTTAGATTTATGAGTTAAGATTAAATTAGGATCCTACAAATGAAGTCATGAGCAAAATTAGTTGGGATTTTATACAAACTTTTCAGATCCTTTAAAATGTTTAATTTCTCTATATATGCAAATGTGCTTTTATTATTATTGTTGTTGTTGTTGTTGTTCATTATTTCTTACCGTTTTTTCAGCTTTTTCTTGAAGTCCAGTGCAGGATCTTGTGAAGGCACAAGTGGAAAGACCAACAAAAGGTTTGATTGCAGCATTTACACAGTCACAGTTTCTAACTGTGAAAGGAATCCCATTAGAAATAAACAAGACTTTGAAGAACGAGTAATGAAACCTGCGGTATTTAAGCGTACTTTCAGTAACTATGAGTGAGACAGAGTACACAGTGGCAGCGTGGTCATTAACAGCAGCGCACTTGTATACATCAGCATCCTCCAGGCTCAAGCTTTTGATCTGGTGAAACGTGAAAACACAAAACAGCAATGTAACAATGCCAAATGAGGAATGAATTACATTATGTGTAGGTCATAATAAAAATTTCAAAAGAGAAACTGAACATGAAAATAAAGCGCAGGTACTATTAATGGCCAATAGGGGGCAGTGTGGTTTTTTAGAGGAATTAATTCAGCTTGAGTCATAAAACAGATGGTGGAAGGGAATGCATATGTTAGCATCTACATCTTAATTACTTACTAACAGCAAATTAAGCTTCTCTAAAGGCACGAGCCTGGGAATAACAATACCGAATCTAACCGTTTACCTCCCTAAATGTTTGTTAACCATGTTTTCTTCCTGATAAATGGGGGTGTTGTTGTTGATGGATTTAATCAGAGCTTCTAAATCAATCACTCTGACTCACTCCATTTGAGGAGAGGCTGTCATTTCCCTCCTTTGGGACACACGATTAGTAAAGGTGATATAAAAGCAGAGTACGTCAGTTCAGCATAAAGGTCTTTGAAAACTCTTTTAAATAATGACCTAAAATCATGAAGAACAAAAAAAACAGCTTTTTTATTGAAATGTGGAGTCATGGCAGAGACTTTGCTTGGAACTGTGTTTCCCTTGTGAAGGGCAGACCCAGTGAGCATTGCCATTTATTTCCAAATTCCTTAAATATCACTGACATTGTTGCAATATTGACTTGGTTCCTTATGCTGCAAAAACTTTGAGAAACTAAAATAACATTTGTGTTTAAGTGCTTGAATACAGACCACACACAATGAAGAAGAATTATGTGCCTTTTCACTTTCAGAATACCTACCTAAGGGGGGGGGGGTGTCCAGAGCCATACCTTTAACACATACACCTTGTTTATGTCATCATAGAAAGTCCTTGCGTCCTCTGTCAGTGGTTTTCCACTCTCTCTAGACCACGTCACGCTTGGACACGGATTGCCAGACACCCTCGCTCTGAACGCAGCTTTGCTCCCTGCAAAGTAACCGAGATTCTATTAAGAAGAATCTTTTTTAAAGTCTCATATACCTCGGAAACACGTCCGTACGCCTGTAGTGTAAAGTGTGGTCTTTACTAGGACCCGACTGGCTCGGCTGGCGCTGTTTTTGGCCACAGCTTTATGAGGGAAACGACCTCATGGCCCTGTGCTAGCACCCGTGTGCCCACTTCTTCTCCATATCAACATGCGCCATATTGCAAGAAGCATCCCCCCCACTCTGAAGGCCGTAATTCAGGAGCTCCAGAGTGGCGGTGACAGGAAGTTCGTGGGGCAGAAAGGCTCTCGCGACTGCTTTGGCTTTGGGTTTTATGTGCTTATTTTTATATTCTGGTTCGGTTCCTGCTGTCCAGTGGAACCTTTTTTTACAATGGGACCTGCTGTCCAGTGGAACCTGCTGTGGAATCTTAATATTCACCTCAGCAGCCTCAAATAAAACAAATATGTGATTGTAACATATTTTTGGGTATTCCTTTGGCCATGTGACATCACTTCATTAATAAATTATAATTTGCTTATGATAACTGCTCATGTGTAAAATGTTAAGGTGGAGAAGATAAGTTCTATATTGCGTCACTATGCAGATGATGTAAAAATGAAGTGAAATGCAGTTCTGTCTTGTTGGTGAGCTGTGTGTTCAGGTCACCTTCTTGAGCTGTTACAGGCCGAGGTCTCTCCTCAAATTCAGGAGCACACTCCCCTGGAGGGAGCTGAAGGTTCATCTGCACCTGACTGAGTGCCTCCACAGCGGCTGAGGTCTTCTGCTGCGCTCCAGAGAGCTCTGCAGGACACAGAAGCACAGTTAACACAGTGCATGTTACACACTCGACACGCACACAAACACACACACAAGCTTGCGCACGCATAAACAGTCAATACCCGTATAAATAAACAACTGTTTATTCAAATAATCGCCAACAGTGGTTGCCAAATGCCTACGAATACAAATGCAAACTATCCTTAAAATGCATAAAACATAGCTGCAAATTCCATTTGGTTATAATTATGCCTCTCTGTCCATCTCTGCCGTGTGTAGGAGGACGGCTTAGTCAAAACAGATGTTGCTGAACATCTGCCAGGTTTGATGGCAAAAGCAAAAAAAAAAAAATTGTTTGGAATACTGAACTGATTTGAATAATCAACAAAATGTCATGTGGTGCAGATTCGTGTAGCCCCAGTCCAGAATCACAGCCAAAAGATGCCTTCAACCTCAATAGTGCTGCAAGACACCACCCGTTAAATCCTTCCTTGCTGTTAGTACTGTCCAAGGTTGTCCTGCAGTAAGTTCTGTAAGTTCTGCCTCTTTAGGTCTTCCGTCCAAGTCCTGCCTAATGAATCTTGTGGCACCTCATTAAACTCTCACTGCGCTAACATTATGCAGGTGTCTTTAGGTGTCATGCATTTCAACTGGATGGTATTTTTGGGCAAAAATTATATTAGCCCACATAGAGAGAATGCATGACCCAGGAAGCCCTCCAGAAGGTTAGATCTTCACAGCTTCACAGAGATGGAGTCCCTGGCTCGGGGCTCACCCTGGAGCACCCTGGAGCTGTGGGAGATCTTGCGCAGGTGCGTGGAGCTGACGACACAGGTGCTGGAAGACGAGAAGAAGCTGGAGGCCGTGTGGAGGCCAGAGTTCTGCTCCTTCTTCACTCCTCCTGCCTGGCTCAGCGCAGCAGACGTGCTGGGCTCTGCACCGTCCTGCATGATGGATTATGGCTGGGTAGATGGAGGAGAGGATTACATAGCACAGCAGAGGGACATAGAGGGCAGAGGAAGAAGAGAGGAAGAGAGAAAGAAAGAAAGAAAGAAAGAAAGAAAGAAAGAAAGAAAGAAAGAAAAAGAAAAAAAAGATAATAATGGCTTTATGTGCACAAATATATACGCTAAATTAGCCTTTATCAAGGCCATGCTCTTCGGCTTTTGACTGCTTTTAACAGGCGCTCAGATGAGACCTTCTTTTTCATCACAGCATCAAACAGGAAAAGACGGAGAGACCAACAACAACAACAATAAAAATGTCACAGTTATTCAAAAAGGCACTTATGTTCATGTGAGCATGAGTCATTCCACTAGCTGACCCTCTGCCTGTCTCCGTCTCATTGCTGGGGAAAAGCTTTCAGCCAGTGGAGAAATAACCAATTGTGGGAGACAATCTCATCCATCTTTTGAATCATGGATAAATCCAGCTTTGCTGCATTCAGCCTCAGATCCCAAGAGAGCGAGAGCGAAAGAGGGAGGGAGAGAGAGAGAGAGACAGAGAGAGACAGAGAGAGAGAAATCATCTTTGCAGCCCAAAGAGAGTTCAGGCTCTTGCTGTCATATTTCATAAAATGTTCAGTCAAGCGTTCAGACACTGAGAAACTGCTCAGAATGGAAAGTGCATAGAATTACAACTGGACATTTATATTTTATTTATGTATTTATTTATTTTTTACGTCTTATGTTAGGCTGCGAGTGACATTTATTGTAGGGATCAGGAATAACAGAAATAGTAATAATAATAATAATAATAAAAATAATAATTGTTGTTGTTGGAGGTGGTTATATTTGTGGTATACACAAGGAAACCTAACAGAGCTTATTACCCCTTTGAGCCAGAAAAGCTAAATGTTTACCATTCTCTAGTTCTCCATTAGAATTAAACCAGCAGACCCAGAAACCGTCTTTACGGTTAGCAGAGCTATCAGCGCTGAGCATTAAGGTGAGTTTCAGACTCATCAAAACATCTACTTTTTCTCAAATCCTCATGCCAATACCCGTACAATAAAGCATGCCTTCATACATACCTGAGAGGATGAGCACTACTTCACTTGGTTTTGGAGAGATCACCAAAGTCTTTTGTGTGTCACGGCTGCTGAGGGGAGCTTAATGTTCAAGGTGCTTCTGCTGCAGTGCATGTAATAACCTTTGGCTCACCGCTTCCTTTGGGTCTGCTTTGTCTCTCTCCTGCACAAATAAGGCAGCGTGTAGGAGAAAGTGAGCAGGCCATTACAGCCTCCCCTGTGTGTCAGACTGACATTCTCTGACCCATCTCACATCTTTACCCATTCCCTCCCTACAGACCACAGTAGGCACGGAGAGGATATTTTAGTACCGTTACCAAACCCAATTGTGGATTTGTTTTCTACCCCAATAACTTATCATGAGACTTTTTACAACTTCTATGACTGTGATGTCATCTACACTAATTCTGATAATGTATAGTGTCATTAAATGTTCCAGTCATTTCTGTTGGAGATTCTGCTGCAGATGCAAAAGATGATATAGAGATGATGCTTAGATAAATAATATCTGAGAGGCTGGTACTACACCCAAGTGGTCATACTGACTGTTCCTTGTAAATTACTAGCAGCATAGATATCCATCTATGGATTTTTCACAGAAATTCCAAAAAGAAGTGCATCTCAGAAGTAAAATGAAACAGCAAAATGGCTCTGAAATGAATATTCATCAAACAAATCCTCTTAAAAGCTGTGAATTCTCAGTCTAGTCTTTGATAAGGCTTCACCAGCAGCCTTAGTTAGTGGGATGGCATGTTCAGAGTGCTTTACATTCCCAAGTATTCCTGCGATTCGGTAATTCCTCATAGGAGCAGCAATATTCTAAATGCTGACAGATTTTAGGGTGGGGCAAAGAGGCTGAGGGCTGGAGCCCCTCCCACAGGTCTCAGGGGTGGGCAGAGTGTCTGCCACTCAAACCATGTTTGGAGATGGGGACAGAAGTATGTTTGTTGACTGTGTGGCTGTTAAAACAACTTCAGTAAAGCACACGAACCCTTATTCACATTCCAGACAAGTAATCTCTTTTTGAGAAAGCCACATTATTGGAAACACCCACCTTATACCTACACTCACTGGCCTCCTTATTAGAAATGCCCTTTTAAGTGTACAAATACAGAACATACCTTGTTGGCATGTCCAGTCCACCAACTACCCCCTGAATCATTCATCACTGAGGTCCCTGTTCACCATTATTGGGTGGACTATTCTTAGCACTGGCGTGGTATGCTGGTGACTGTGGCGATCAAATATCAGGCACTACAGCACTTGTAGAGACTTTTTCATGTGTGATTGCCACTTCTGGGTTGTCAGTGGTTTGCAATTTTTAAAACATCAAGCCAGCAGTGATCTTGTTTTCAGACACTGAGCGCTGTTGAAAGTCCTCAGAAGTCTTAACACATATGATGTTAGGCAGCACATTGTCCCCATAAGATAGATGTTTCACATGATGTGAGTGGTGAGTGTGAATGCTACAGGTTTTACAAGGGCAACACACACAGATGTCGGGGCGTACGGGAACCAAGGACACAGCCTCCATTCACTGCCACGAACCACAACATCTGGTGAGACTTGGATGGATTTATAGGGTATTCAGCAGCGAAACTAAGAAAGCAACAGCAATAGCCTCACTACGGCTCTGCTGTCACGTCGTCGGAGGGCATAAAACCAGCAGTGTAGACATTTACAACCCACACAGAAGCTGCTGGCTAACCCTCTCCTTCTGGACTCCCGCCGCATGTCTGCTGCCTCGGTTCTGCTCTGTTCTGGGATGAAGCTAAAGCTCACCATCATTACGGTGCTGGGGAGTTAATCAAACAGACGCCCAGGGAATGAGTCACACTGAAGGGGCAGAGGAACAGCGAGCACCTGTTGGCGTCAGGAAGAGCTGCTGAGGCGAAGTGTTTGCCCCGGCGCGGATGAAAAGGCCAGCCTCATAATCCACCTGACATTTCTAGAGAGGTCGGCCAGATTACTACAATGTCACACCTGCTGTGACCAGAAATCAAACACAAAGCTTGTTGCTTTGCTGCGGGTGTAAGCAGAAACTGCCGTTCACGCCGCTAAAGACTCGATCTTATCTGAGATTTGAGGCCCACGGCACACTCGCTGTGGCGCAGACGCCTCTCAGCCATGCCCCAATCTTGCGACCCCTCATGGAGCAGCGCCCACTCGTTTCATGGCTGCCCTCAGACAACAAGCGTACCTCACACCGCCCACAACTTGCCGGCTAGCTGCCCTCGCACTCCAGAAGGAAGGTAAAAGATGTCAACCGCACACTGACATTCACATTCTCAGCAATGGATATGGTTAACCTGAGACACTGATGCTGATGGTAGACTCATTCCTCATTAGGAGCGCAATAAATGCACAGGTAGATCTCACAGGCTTAAGTGCAATAATAGAGGAATGATGCTTACATGGGAGCAGGATCGATGTACCATGTAAAGAATGCTCTTGGAGAAAAGTGCCACCTTGGTCCTCTATAGGGCAAAGGCGATCTAATAAATTTACAAGGCATGTCATTCAATGTGGGATTTCTGTTGTTTTTCAGTATCGTGTTTGGGCACCCAGATTCTGTTTAGTCATTGTGCTTTAGGTTCAAATCACATGGTTGTGTCTTCAGTGCCTCACATATCAAAAGAAAGTCCTGAGCAGGAACTCTAGATCTGCTTCATTTCAGAGATTCTAATTTCTTAAGCAGAACTCATCAGATGAATAACAATGTCCACTAGACTATCTGTTTTGTTCAGGCTCAGTTAGCAGAAGGAATATCAATGAGATTTTATTGGTTTTGCTCCACTAATAAATTCTCAGTATGCAGTTCTTCCGTGTAGAACAGCAAAAACCGACCGTGTAAACACTTACGGAAATATCTTTTGTTGCAGGAGCAATTTTTAACAAGTTTATTCAAAGACCTTGTGTCAGCTTTCTTGTTTTTTGCAGTTTTCTTTTTTTCTACATCACATTATTCTCTCTTGCAGCTGTACTGCTGTGCTTACGTGGCCCACAACCTGTCTCCCCGCGCTCCTTTACCTGAACACCTTATGAGTGGGTGTCTGGGGGCCCCCCTGGGATGCAGGCCTGGTCTTTGTAATGCCTTTATCTCCACACTGCCAGCCAAGCCATCGCCCTCGACGCCTGGCAGCAGCACTGCGGCTCTGGGCTGCTGTGTCACCCTGGTCTGTGGTCTGAGTGGCACCTTTGACCCCCCCCCCTTGTTTCTCATCCTCATAGAACTATTCTTCATGAGCTTCCTCATTAGGGATGTGCCACCACACGTAAAGACAGCTTCAAACTAGTATGGCTGCTGGTTTTTTGCTGGCCTAGAAGGAGACTGTACATTTATATTTAAAAAATAATACAAATTTAAAACGCAGGGACTCCACCATGCCTCATTCTGCATTGCGCCACAGGTTAAAGATGTGAAGAAACCTTACGGTGTTATGTAATTCTATTACACCATTACAAAGTGGAATTTAGGTAGCCTTTTTCTGACACCAGAAAAAGTTACCACGTGCAAACCAAGACCGGGCATTTAATATCTAGGTTCTTTTTATGCTGCAGTGTTCAGTTTATGCATGTTTATTTGTCAATGATATCCGACGCATTTTACACCAGCAGACGGCGCTATTGGCGAGTAAGTGCATCTTTTGCGCACACATTGACAAAGTTCCAAAATGGCCTGGTGTTTAATAAAGTGTTTAAAACAGACACATTCATTCATTCAGTCATTCGTTCATTCGTTCCTTCATTCATTCATTCATTCATTCATTCATCTTCTCTCCAGTAGGCTATGCTTCAGCATCCGATCGTAGTCCAGCTTCCATAATCGCTTTCAGTGATCAAGAGAAAATGCAGGAAAACGGTTAGCCTATATTGTGAAGGAGCTATTGTGAAGTTAACGCCTGCCATTAACACACAAACAAACACAGTATTTTAATACCTCATCTATGTATTAACATAAACGAGGCCTAACATTAAACATGACATATACAAAATCAGGCGCTCATAAACATTGTACTTATCTGTATTAAGCGTTTGTGAAAGACCACATAATGTATGCGCGTAACTTTCTACATTCGCCCAGTCCACTGTACAGCTGTCGTCATGTTTGCGATTATGTTTATAAAATCACGTGGTCCTTCTATATACATGTTTTGGTCACAAGTGATTTTAAATAAGGCATGCTTTCGTCGGCGTTAGGGTTCACACACCCTCTACTAAACACTGAGGAAATGTAATAATAGTCTAAATACCCGTGGTCGCTTAGAGCGCTGAATTATAAGACGTTATAATTATAAGACGCCTTTCGTTCTCCGGTCTCTACCAATGATGAATTGTTGCGCTGGTGTCAGCCGGAGCTCCAGCGATGGTTGGATAGTGGGACTGACCATTAACGGCTCCTCCCAAGTTCGGTTGCCCGGCAGCGTCATGGATGCTCAATTGATGAGCGAAAGAAGCGAGAGTGGGACTGCGTGCAGGACTGGAGTAAAGACTCCTCGGATTTGGAGGATTCGCAGTAAATTAGTTTTTTTGAAAAAAGCTGCGAACTGGAGGTATCACTCTAAATTGCGTTGCATGAAATAAGGAAACCGAAGGGCAGTGTTATTGTAAAGCGCGCGTGCATGGAAACGTGTTTCAGGGGCTAGCAGTGCTATAGCATCCCAAGAGCGTTAGATTGTTATTGTTTCTGTTTAGCGGTTAGTGCAAACAGGGTGTATTCGGTGAAGTGTAAACGTGTATGCTTTAGTCAACATTTAAGATGGAAAACGCTTGGTGCACACAGGCGCTGTATCGCAGGTTCGCTGAAACATCTTAGCTCCGCTCTTCGCACACCTAATAAGATTCTCAGCTGGGTTGGTTTCACGATGTGTTAATTTGATCCGATGATTCAGTGACTTATTTATATAATCGACGTTCATTGACCCCTCTAATCAATCATAGACTACGAGGTGAGAACGGCACCTATGTGATGAGTTTTGATATCTTCTGCCCCCTAGTAGACATTAATTAAAACTATATTAGGCTGCACGCGAGAAATAGTACTCGTTAACACGTGAAATATTGAAGTCCAGTATGTAATGCAGATAATAAAGGCCGAGAGGTATTTTTGACGGTCTTCGTATTGTACGCAGAGCGTTCATGGCGGCTCACGTAAAAAATGTGGTAAATATAGATTCCCTGACATTCTCTTGGAAAATATAGTCGGGCATAATTTATATTTAACATTCAGTTGACTGACATAACAAGTAATATCGATTTGACAATATATATTGCGCATGTTTAAAAAAAACCGCATTATTAGACATAGCTTAGTGTAATGTTTTGGTAACAATTAATACTGTCGTGGCAGCTTTTTGAGAGTAAATTAACCCTATAAGGCGCTTGCACAACCATAGATGTAACGATCGCGTAAGTTAAGGAGCCGTAATAGAGACCGAGATGTAAACCTGTAGAGCGCAGAAAATTAAATAGGAAAACACTATGTTAAAAGTTGAAGGTCTGACGCGTCACTGGAGGACAGTAAATCCGGGGGATGATCCCTTTCAGCGTGGTTGTTAGAATAATCGACGCTGCGGTGTCAGCGAGGCCAGAGCGAAAGCGGATTGCACGAGATTAGTGGCGGGCTGCTATTCTGTTCGTAGAGAACTGTGGACGAGGCTTCTCTTTTTTTACGCACTTGAACTGTCATTGCGCACGTGATGTGATAAAGCCCGCAATTTCAGAAACCCGACCGTGTGGTACAAGTCTCTGTATTTGGCCGTTAAAATAGTAAAATGGCTTGACCACCGAGAACAACTGAATCTGTTTCAACAAAGTGTAAACTGCGAATGTATTAGTCTGACCTGCTAAGTTCGCAATCTTGAACTGTTAATGACAGCATGCGCCGGATGCTACCCGGGCTGTATCTGTAAGCGCCCTCGTCAGTTACGAGTGATCTGTTGAGCACCCGACAGTTTTCCGATTTTTCTGCGGGTGATGATGCTACGAGGATGCTGCGTTTCCCGGTGAAGAAAATACGGAAGCAGTTCAAGCTGCTCCTGTTGCTGGTTCTGCTGACTTTCGCCGTGTGGTTTACATACTTGCACATCAACCAGGGCAAGTCCATCAAACTCCACTTCAACTACGGCAAAGGTAAACAAATGTATTATGTATATAGCATTTTGACCTTATCGGAAGCCTTATCGGAAGCCGGAAGACGGCTTGCATATAGTGAATTGCGGCCACACCATAAGTTTGAGCTATGGCTGCCGAGTCTACTTTTACGCGCTTCTCTTTGAGTTCTTTGGTGTCTTTTAATGCTCCAATGCAGCTGTTCCCCGTATAAGTATAGACAAGACGAAATAAATTGTGCAAAAATCATTTCCACGCAGATTAACAATGTGTGCTCGCTGCATTGGCTTCAGTCTTGAATTAGTGCCCTGTGAAATAAGACGTAGAGTCGGCTCATTAATGATTAACGCTAGATTCTCAGCGTTTTTGATAGGGTCACGCCGAGATGTCAGATGTTATGCTATCAAAACGCAAAGGTATTGTCAAGCAGTCATCTGCCATTATTTCAGGATAAACATAGCTCGCTGTAGCCTGCAACATCACTATAATTATACATAAACTTTGGCATGAATAATGCAGTATTTTTTCTCCTCTGCTGGAATAACAGTAGGTGAAAAAGTATCAATAGTTCCTGTAATCAGTAGTGCCAGTTCAATGACATTGTTCATCACATTTCATCTATGCAGCGGGGCTCAGAATGGCTCTTAATTTAAGTATAAAAGAAAGCAATGCATCATAATTTCCCGGCTAACAGACACATGGCACAGTGAAGACTGGCCGCAATTCTGCCGGTAAAAACTGCAGAGAGGCTAAGACATAGTGTGCTCGAGAGCTCGAGAGCCAGCGCTGTCGTCCAGTCATCTCTACCTCTGCAGCGCTGCTCATGCACTGCTCGCCTAAAAATACGCTTTACACATAAGCGCACGCTCACGCACACACACACAAACACACACACACAAACACACACAAATATTATCCCATTGTCCATTTCTGTGTGTGTGTGTGTTGTTGGCACGTCATTCCTATATCGATAAAAACATCTTAAGAACATTATGCGGAGAAGCAATAACATGATGAAAAGTGAAATAACGTGTAAAGAACTGGACTGCGCATGTTTGTATTTAACCAATTTTTAGCAGTGATCCCATAACCAGGTTAGCGTCAATACGAGTTTAGAAGATATATTTATATAAACAAATAATTGAGATTTTGGAACAACAAATTGTTGTAACAAAGCATTGGATCCAAGGACTTTCAGTGAGTGAAAAAGCTTTTGAAGATGAAACAAATCCAAACCACTTTTTTTTACATTTCCAATATTGCAATAGTGTAAACAAAAGCCCTGGTTATCTGTTGGTGGTAGAAGTCAGTGGCTGTGTACTCGTTAGGCATTTAAGAGCAAACTAAAGTCCAGAGCAAATGTGCCATGTTCTGCAATATTACATAAATGCTGTGAGCAAATTGTTTGTGATTATCACAAGCACGTATTTGAGGTTTGTCCTATAGAAAAGCAACATCAGATATTACTATGCTTTTGTAGTAATGACCACATGCTAGAATGAATGAATGTTCTGAACAGTATCCAAGTGCGTGCAACATATGTGCTAATTGATGATATGGAAGGTGAATGTACTTTTTTGTATATTTTTAGTGTTGAGCTATAGGGCAGGACTGCATCCAGAGTGCTTCTCTGACAGTGGCTTTTGTGTGCAGCTCTCTCATAAAGGATCTTGTTTCTCATTAAGTGCTGCTGAACACTCTCTGTGGTTTGGCTCTTTTCTCTAACTGCCACAAACTGACCTCAATCATATCCCAGAGACCTTTGCTTCAGGCTGCAGTAGCCTTTGAGTGGCTACCAAATCACTCTCCTCACAAAGATGAGAGCCTCACTCTCTTCCTGCATTGCGTGTGGAATCATTCAAGTGCAAATTGCTCCACTAATCCTAAATTGGCTTAGAGATGTGTATGGAGGAAAAAGTCAAAAAATGGGTGGGGGGGGGCACAATAAAAACACACCATACACCAAAGAGGTTGGAATTAAAACAAAGAACCAGCCAGGCTCGTGTGAAGGAGAAGTGCTCCTAGAATGCTGCATTATGTTTCTAGCTGAGAGCTCTCGCTGGTCACCTTCCATCTCTGGTCAGTTGCCTTTCCAATCTGATTTAAGGTCAGTTTTGGGGTTCAGTGGATGAAGGATTCGTTTGGAGTTCGACTAGGGGCGGTGTCCTGGATCAGTAAACAAAAACGAGCGAGAGGGAATTCTTCACTCCAGAGATTTTTTGACCTGTGAGTGTGGGGGAATGGTAGCGATCGAGGTGGCTGTGGAGAGGCTGCCCCGAGGAAAAGGGGCATATGGGAAAAAGGCCAGACAGCGTGTTTGGAGTCCAGAAGGAGGAGAAACCATCCCTGCTCCCTTCGAAGCAATGCAGGGAAGCATGACGGGTGCTGGAGGGCTGGACGTGTGGAGAAGGATCTCCGAGCTGCCACGGAGTGGAGATTCCTGCTATTACAAAGGTCACCCAGCCTCAAACAAGGCTTGCCGCTTTGTGTAGGACATGATGACATCAAGGTATTTTACTGTTTCTTTAAGACTTTGAACAGCAGTTAATGGCAATGGAGACATTAATTAATGGTCAGTTAATGGCACCTAATGATTGTCCATGGTTGTGGGCATTGACTTCTGTTAGGTCCAGACACCATGGGCTTTTCACTTTGCTCAAGGCTGCTTAACGTATTTACTGCGGGTTTTTTTTTGCTGTTTGCCACACAAAAGTAATATGGAGTCACGCAGCCTTTGAAGTAATAACCTGTCTCATTTACAAACACGACGAGTTTCAGTTCAATATGAAAATCGCAGACAAGTTCAGATTTCTATAACCGAACCTGTGGGCTTCAGTATCCTTTCAGTCATTTTCAATATGAAATGAACAGGAATGTAATTTCGCGTGTCATTTTCCAGGAGCCAAAAACCAATCCAATCCAGTGGTACAATATTTTCTTCAGATTCCCAGTGTCTACATTGCGAGTACATACAAATGGTCTGGCAGGTAATAATTGAATCCTCTGGGGATGAATCATTTATGGTGAGCCAAGAAGGAGCACACCTGGGCTCGCATATCTGTGGCCAGCACAGGATCTTTGTTGGAGCCTTTGTGGAATTGATATAATACCAGTGGCTGAACCTAAAATGTGTTTATAAATGAAGAATTTGATTAATGCTTTTGTCATATGGATTTGCAAAGTAGTAAAAGACTTCTTTGAAAAAATTATATGGATGTTGAAGAGTGTGTGTGTGTGTGTGTGTGTGTGTGTGAGAGAGAGATAGAGATGGACTCTTTTAACCCTGAGGTTAATGTCATTTGTGTTTCATCATTTCTTGCCACCTGAAAGACACTCTGCTCTATGCAAATGAGTGTCTGGAGCAGAGCCAGTGGCCTCCTCATAGCCCCAGAGGACTGTGCTGGCTCAGGACGCAGCCAGGTTATTCTACACCCACTGGACAGCCAGCGTCAGCCGTGGGGCATGGAAAGGAGATGGAAACTGTATAGTGTTGAGTTCCTGTGTTGATTATGTCATTTATTTGGGATAATGGAACATATCATGAGTTCATATAAAGACATGCAGCTGGGGACAGGGGATTCTAACATTATGTATATTTGGAGAAAAGCTGTAGTGTTGCTAAGCTAATTTCGGTATTAAGCTTTATCATTTCAGTAAAGCAAAGAATACCTTAGCAAAGCCAGGCTCGTGTATGCTTATAGCGTATGCTTCCCTCTCAACCCTGTAGCAGACACATCCTCATACACACGTGGTGAGCGCATATTAGCTTTCAGGGCCCCAGTGGAAAATGCTATTGCACTGAAGCTGGGGTTATTTTACAGTAAGCGATCCACCAGAAGAAGCAAGATCACAATCAATCAACAAAGACCCGCTGCCTTCGGCTGCTCCCTGAATGGGCTTTTGATGTGGTTGTAAATGAAAAGGTCACCTTTCCACTGATCTGGACCCACATGCAAGGGATGGAGTGGTGCTCAGCATCTTTTCTCTCATCAGTGCCATTTCAAGAGTGTGACTTCAGGACAAAAAGGGGTGCAGCTCTTAGTTACACACACACACACACACATGCACACATTCAATAATCATGCACAGAAAATATCCCAACTTTGGGCAAGCAGTAAGAATGTTTAGTGTCAAACCACCAAAGTCTTCAAGGTACTGGGAGGGCCCGCGCATGCTGACAGCTCTCTGGTTGGAAGAGCTCGACAGGCCAGTGTAGCTCTGGGATCTGCACTCAGCAATGGGTTCTCTGCACTTCTTCACTGTCATATTTTAAATAGGAAATGTTGAAGCACTGGGTGTAGCACAGATTTCCTCCATCACGCCACATGACGGAATGCGTGAGCTTGATGTGTGAAGAGTCCGGCTGAACACGGCAGCTACGTGTGAAAGGAGAGGTCGAAGGTCATGGGTAGAGGTGACAGGCAAAGATACAAACCCAAGCTGAAGTTCTATTACAAATGCAGAAAACAAGGTAACGTAAAACAGAACTGAATGTGACGTGAAATACAATCACTTTGTAAGCTTAAACAAAGGCTCTCGCTGAAACAGACGATGCTAACATGACCCCTCCCCCCGGCATATAGGATAAAGAAGAACCAACAATGAATACAAGAGAACAAGAGGTTTATATGCACAGAGACTTAGGGGAATATATGAGACACAGGTGAAAGCAATACAGGGTGTGGTTATATAAGACATTGGATGGGGGAGAATGAAAATGAAAACAAAACTCGACAGACAGAACAGAACAAAACCAAAACAAACAGACCCACATGCCAATAAGCTTCATGGGAACCAGGAGAGGGAATCCATGACAGTGGCTTTTCCTTTGATATAGAAGGTGTCATTTTTTTACTTTTTGAGGCTTGGAAAGGTGGTGGTGCTGTGGGGGTGGGGTGGGGTTGGGGTGAGGTGATGGTAGGGTGGGGGTGGGGTGGTGGTGATGAGGTGGGGGTGGGGCCGTTGTGACGTTAGGGCTTCGTTGTCTCGGTAGTCTGTGGGTTTCCCTGTGGGGTTGTGGTGAGGTGGGGGTGGTGTGGGGTTGTGGTGAGGTGGGGGTGGGGTGGGGTGGGGTGGTGGTGAGGGCTGTTAGGGCTTCGTTGTCTCGGTAGTCTGTGGGTTTCCCTCCAGTCAAACCTGAGGACACAGACCTGTATCTTGGCTTGCAGTGGCAAAATCACCCTGGCCTGGATTTTTGTGAGATCTCTTTGATGAGGGGGAAATACAGCAGGACTGCTAAATGTTGACTGATCCGATTCCTAATAAATAAATGAAAAAAATAAATAACTAAAAGGATTGCAGGTATTTCTTTTGTTTCCTGATGTCTGTGACGTGACTGGCATGTGAAGTGGAACACTTGTGTTTTTGTGAAGGCTTTGCCTCCAATGGAACTCTGGGGGATGAGACAAAAAGGTTCTTTCAACAGTGATTGTGCGTCTGTGTTGGGAGGCGCTGTAGCACCTTTAATATACAGGGAAATATAGGTCAGATTTACATCATCATGCTTTACTTTGTGTCCCAGTGTCTCGACCACTTCCTCCTAGCTATTTACAGCACCTGCACACCAGGTGATGTAAATCATTTAAAGGAGCACAGCTACAGCTGTGGCTGCCTGTCTTCATATATAAGGAAGCTCCACCGAAAGAGAGTGCCAGCTTCACACACACTTTCATGTGGGGCTTTTATAGAGCGTCTGTAGTTCACCCGGTAGAGCACAGAGATCAGGTGACCAGGTCATGGGTTTAACTCGCAGGTAGCAAATGTACTTCCATGCTAATAAATAGGCAAGTGGCTCTGGATAAAATTGTTTGCCTAATGTAAAAATGGAGCTGTTCTCCACAGAAATGCACTGCGGTGATTTGAGTACGAGTGTGGGCTTGTCACGGGAATTTGAACTGTATGAAAGGGCAGACGATTACCGGCCAGAGGAGAGAACTGCACTCCTGTAGTACTGCAGGGTGAGGTTGCCCTGACAGCCATAACAAAGGCAGTGACAACAGCAGCAGCTAATTACAGCCCTGTGTGCTGTGAGTTTCTCTCTGGAAGACATTTGTGAACACTAACGTAGCAGGGCCAGCCATTCCAGGAGCCATCACAACACCCCGGCCTAATTAATATAGAATAGCCATGAATTTTATTGCTCTTTGGAGCGGAAGAGAGAAGTGTATCAAGTTGCTGTTGTAATCATTCCAGCTTCCCAGTAGCTTGCAACTTTGCACCCTTGTCAAAGCCCTGAAGGATTCCCGAGGCTGCGCTATGAAAGGCAATCTGCTGGAACTTGGAGTCACATTTTTTCCCATTCTGACTCATGCTACCATTTACCCATCACGCACAAATACCCACACGCACGCTGATACACACACACACACACACACTCTTTGCAAATGAGCTGTCGGGCTCACACACGTTTCCAATTTTTTGTTACTACATGTGATTCAGACATCCACCTGCATCAGCAGGAGTCGTGCACTAACTCTATTATCAGCTTGTCAAACACTCACACCTGTTTGCATGCCTCCTCAAATCATCTTTTCTCTTTCTTATATATATATATATATATATATATATATAGAGAGAGAGAGAGAGAGAGAGAGAGAGTATTTCATAGTGTATATATATATATATATATATATATATATATATAGAGAGAGAGAGAGAGAGAGAGAGAGTATTTCATAGTATATATATATATATATATATATATATATATATATATATATATATATATATATATATATATATATACACACACATATTGCTATATATATATTGAATGTGCTGCCAAGTTGTCAGTACAGGTGAGAGATGGAGATGGACGTTTTATATAACTTCTTCTGTCTCTCCTCCCTACTCCCATGTTCTCTCGCTGTCCGTTTTCAGTGGTTTTGGAGCGCCTTGTTGAATTTCAGTGTGATGTGAATGACCTGAAGCTTTTTTTTCACCTCTTCCACATGCTGCTATATATGCCTCCGGTCCTGGCCGACACCCAGATACGCTGAACTCTCTGAAGGAAAAAAGAAAAACACAGATCTTGGTTCAGATTCTCTTCTCTGTTCTTCTATAATTTCCCTAAATGGACAGATGGTAGCTGATCCCCGAGCAGCTCTCTGAAGCATGATGTGCTCTGGGCTGCGTCCCCATGCCTCCCGTGTGTGTTCATAGAAGGCTGTCTGTCTATTCTAGCCATGGACCCACTTTACCTTCCAAAATCCTAACCTTATCCATTATTAGCTGTGTGGATGTCCCATCAGTATAAAAGCCCAGTGTCTACTGGGAGCCATCTCCTCATTCATATGCCTGAAGCCCCTGCCTATAGCTCCATCCATGCCTGCCTCCTTCCAGTCTGCTGATAGGCTGCTCCTCCTTCGCATTCTGATTGGACTGGCAGGCACACGGCTCCGTCGCCAACCGCAGGAGTTCAGCGTCGGAGTTCAGTAGCGCATACACACAATATATATATATATATATATATATATATATATATATATATGTGTGTGTGTGTAAGTATACACAAACACTATATATATATATATATATATATATATATATATATATATAGGGAGTTTTTCCTTGCCACTGTCGCCTTTGGCTTGCTCATTAGGGATCTGGACCTATACATTTTGTAGATCTGTTTTGTGACAACATGTGTTGTAAAAAGCGCTATATAAATAAAATTGAATTGAATTGAAATTGAATATATATATATATATATATATATATATATATATATATATATATATATATATTGTATGTGTGTGTATGTGACATTTAAGTGTTATTGCACAAGAGTGCTCCTGTTGTATGCTGTACAATATCACTTAAATGTTATATGCTGTGCAATATCACTTAAATGTCAAAGGATTCCAAGTCCTCTAAAAATTGCATTATTTCTAATTTGACAAGTATATTTCTTATGAACAATCAAAAACAAATGCTTCAGAAAGACAAGCCCCAAAGTAGAAACTTCAGCGCAACAGAAGGGAACACAACTGTGATCACTGACACAAATCTGAGTATACCTGTGATTCCCAAAATTGTGTGAACATGGTTAAAAAATTACCCGTGAAAATCTGAACATCAGAGCCGTAGTGGCCTGAATGGATGACGTCCAAGAAAAATACCCTTACGCAAAACCGCAAGACCAAACTTTAGTAAAGAACTCAACAGAAGCCTGATGAATTCTGGGAGCACACTTTTGTTCAGATGAGACCAAGATAAATTTGTTTGGCTCAGGTGGCAACCAGTATGGTGTGATCCATGTACGGTGTGAAGCTGGCCGGGACTGCCACACTGAAGCACAGATGGGGGAGTGTGATGATACGGGGCTGCATGAGTGTAAGGTGTTGGGAGATGACATTTATATAATACATCTACTATAAGGTGATACAGTTAGGAATCATTTCATATTGAAGTGCGAAGGAGAAGGAGGAGCAGCACACCAGACTGTGGAGTGTAGTTGAACCCAGAACTGCATCTCACACACTTCACGCGGGTTGCCTTTCTCCAGCTAGTGGAGAGGTCACTGCTCCAGCGGCCCTTGTTGTTGAACTACTTCTTACCTAAAAGTGATTTGTTTCTCAGTCCCAGTGCAGAGGTAGTGTGATGCTGGTATTATTAAACAGTGACACAGAGGCTGCAGACTTGTGAGGGGGTTGCGTTTTGAATTGAATTGGTGATGTGCAGGACTGGTGAGGAAGAGCTTGGACTGCGTCCCCAAGGTGCAGTTCAGTAGAGTGCTCCTTACCTGCTGTAGCAGACGACACTTCTACGTGCGCTGGAGATGTTGGCTCTGTAGATCCAGAAGTGTGAATTATCCAGCACGCAGAATTTCAAGACTCGCCTGCTGACTCCCTGAGTGCGAGAGAAAAACACTCCCTTCTCTCAAGCACAGACAATGAAACGGGGAACATTTTTGAATGTCTTTGACAGTTTCCACTTGGAATTCTGCTTCTGGTGTGTTTGGATGTCACTGTTTCTCCAGTGCCAAGAAGTGTCTTTTTTAATATCTTGTACATAATTGAACTTCACCTTGAAGTATTAAGCAACAGCACGAAGGCCACTGACCCTGAAAAGGTGTTTTTTTATTTAAACATGGGTGATTTGCAGAGGTGAAAAAATAACAAATAAGTCTTTAAAAATCACATGCAAACAGATCTTACACAGTTGGATATGGACAGCATTTATATACTGAACATTCAGGCAGTTAATGAGGTGTCTAAACGTACAAGATCCTGGTAAGTAATGCAGAAAATAAGATGGGAACTGCAGCCACGGTAACCTCACCCTGCCATGGACTTGTAGGCCAGATATATTTTTTCTCGTTTGTGGTCCATGACATTACGTCCACCCAAACAATTATAATACACCAAAACATTGTCTGTCTACTGTACATGTTATCCCTGCGTCTGCAGGAGCGTTTGGGTTCTCTTTGCTGTTCTTACAACTTTCTCTTTGTAAAACATTTGCTTGAATGAGTAAACATTGTGGTTCATCCCACCTCAATCTGTGACCCTTGCCAGGAAATTCTCTCTCTCTCTCTCTCTCTCTCTCTCTCTCTCCCCATATCTCCTTCTCTGCAATTCCCTCTCTGCATCTGTGCTCATTTTTATTCTAGGCTTAGCTTAGTGCAAAGATTCACTGCATTCCCCTTCCATGTTTTCCCTCATGCTTTCTTAACTAAAGAATAGGATAGAGGCCAGTATGGCAGAGACTATGTGCAGTTGTTTGTGAGCCCTTTGGAATTATCTGGATTTCTGCATAAAACGGCTGGTCGTATCTGATCTTCATTCAAGTAAAAAAAATACAAAGCATATTTGGCAATATATGATGTAAACAGAATTAGAAACAAGGTTCTGTTAGCTTTACCATAAGGTTGGTTGAAGTTTAGCGATGATGTATGAGTGGGTTCGTTCCACTTGGTTGAGTAAGAAAGGCCTTCGTAGAGTTGAGCAGGTGTGTGCGCTAGCCAGTCTTTATGCACTACCATAGAATTGCTATTAATTACTTCCCTGAAGAACAGCACTAACCCCAACTCTGCAAACGAAAACAGGAGGCAAGATAACTTTAGCGACAACGCTGTAAAGCAAATTAAGTTAGTTTAAACAAACTCACGGACTAAACAGATGCCAGTTTCTTAAAGTGTAAATACTTATTTCTTGGATTTCCATTACTGTTGACTCCTCCACGGAAGTTTCTTTTGGGGTTAGAACCATCCTTCTCTGCTAGGTTTCAATATTTATGTATTGATCTGAGGGTGTTGCTTAGCTAGCTGTCATGCCTATGAATATTCAAAGTTAAGGCATTTCCCTTCAGTTGGGAACAAAAGGAATGAAACAACTAAGACACAGAATAATGCCAAGGATAGAAAAAGCTAAATTACATATCAACAGACACTGTGAAGTGTATAGTTTTCCTGCGGCTGCATCAATTAGGAATAAAAAGGAAAGGGTTTGTCAGGATACATTAGTTAAGGCATTTCAGTGGCATTCACTCTTCCAAAGCCATCTATGGTTTAACAGCATTCCTTAACTCACCATACTGGAGCTGAGGAGGTAATCAACTTAGTAGTAACAATTACCAGATTAAATACACATACATTACACTAATAGGAAGAACAGAGATGTGATAGTAGTCTCATAAGTGAATAACATGGCAAAAAGGTAAATACGATCAATAGTATATATGCATCAATATGGAACACATACTTTACATAGCATTTCAATAATGATACAGGATTTTATATTCATATTCCAACACCAGTCCTGATAGTACAGTGTATTATTAGCTGGTTATGTTCCAGACACTGAATACTGCTGGGCTCCATGATCTGATGATCCTCTGTATTAGTGTCTTTGGTTTGGTCTTGAAGAGCTGTTTCTTCTAAGAGGGGTTAGAATCCAGCATATATCATGGAATATAGGTTTAAGAATCATGGTCAATTTGGGCATTCTTGGATATAGGTGTGTTCAAATTCCAAAGGCAATGCTTTATGGTTAGGTATGCACCAAGGTGAACAACTAAGGCCATAAACAGGGGCCCTCTGTCCTGGTAGAAGCCATAATTCCTCATGCCAAGGTGGGTCTGATAAGTAGGGTCTCCTCCGTCCTGTGGGCCCAGTGTGTGGGTTTGGGAAGTGATAACAGGTCTAAGTAGGGTGTTGTTAGGGTCAGTCGAAGGTGACACTGTGAGAAGGATTGTGAATAGTCTTTCTCCACCACTATCATTATCATATCCTTCAATAATGGGTTCAGCAGCTTATTGCGATATAAGGCTTGTAGATTTCCTTGTAGACCCTCCATCATCCTTGTAGACCCGTCATCATCTTTATAGACCCTCCATCATCCTTATAGACCCTTCATCATCTTTATAGACCCTCCATCATCCTTATAGACCCTTCATCATCTTTATAGACCCTCCATCACCTGTATAGACCCACCATCATCCTTATAGATCCTCCATCATACTTATCATCCTTATAGACCCTCCATCATCCTTATAGACCCTCCATCATCCTTATAGATGCTTCATCATTCTTATAGTCCCTCAATCATCCTTATAGACCCTCCATCATCCTTATAGATGCTTCATCATTCTTATAGTCCCTCAATCATCCTTATAGACCCTCCATCATTCTTATAGCCAATCCATGCATTGTGTCTTTCAGAGAAGCTTTAGGCCTCTAGGAAAAAGCAATGAGACATGAAACGAGGGCCTCTCATGAATGTTCTTTTAAGGTCTAGTGTAATCGTGTCTGCAGTGTGAACATATATATTTGTGGCGTGTGTGAATGAGGGAGCCTTCACAGATGAGTGAGGATTCACGCGGGCTGACGCAGAGGCGGTTGGGCCTGGGCCTTGGTTAGGCGCTGATTGTTTTTACCAATCACTTAGAGGAAGCACTGAGGAGACCTGTGCTGTCTGCATCTCCGCCTTCTTCCATCCTTCTCTTCATGGTGTTAAGAAATCAAAGTCTTTCCAGATTTATTAAAGTGTGTGTGTGTGTGTGTGTGTGTGTGTGTGTGTGTGTGAATACAACGCTGTGGATCTGTACGTTGGCCAATGGCCCAGGTCATGGAGAGTGAATGGGGTGGTTGGGGGTTGTTGAGGTGCCTGTAGTGACAGATTTATGTTTATGCATGAGGCCTTTACAACTGCTGCACTTGATGGGAAGGATGTGGGCACACACAACTGAGGGAGAGCGGTGAAGTTCAAGGCCTTAACCATCCTTCTCTTTCTCTCTCTCTCTCTCTCTCTCTCTCTCCCTCCTTGGCTCTGTCTCTCTGTGCTCACTCTCCTCTATCTCCTTCTCTCTCTATCTCTCTCCTCCTCCTCTCTATCTCTCTTTCTTAATTACCGGTGCTGCCGTTGTGTTGTTCCTTCAGAGCTTGGGTAGACTGCATGTCTGGCCCTGTCTCCCCTGCTCTCTGGCCCTCTCTCTGGGACAGCCTCCATGGCCCTTCCCCGGACATTCGTTCCTTTCAGCTGTGGCCTGATGGCCCTTATTTCTGCACAAGAGCATAGGTTATGATTTCAAATCCTCCTTATGTGCTGTTAGTGGCAAAACAAAAATTTCAGTAAGAAGAAGCAAGGGTTCTTTTAGTGTATACTGCTTGTGTCTGTGCAGTTAGGTGAGAATCTGTTTGCATGTGCGACTCTGTGTGTGTGTGTGTGTGTGTGTGTGTGTGTGTGTGTGTGTGTCAGATGACAGCAGGACCAGTGGGAGGGACAGAGCTTAGTTATGAATGCTGTGGATGAGGCTGCCATGACAGCTGCTGCCTACAGGTGGTGAGAAGAGGGAGAGTGAGTGCAAAGGAACAAGGGAGAGAGAGAGTGTAAATGAAAGATAGAGAGTGTAAATGAAGGAAGGATAGAGAGTGTAAATGAAGGAGAGAGAGACTGAGTGTAAATGAAGGAAGGATAGAGAGTGTAAATGAAGGAGAGAGAGACTGAGTGTAAATGAAGGAAGGATAGAGAGTGTAAATGAAGGAGAGAGAGACTGAGTGTAAATGAAGGAAGGATAGAGAGTGTAAATGAAGGAGAGAGAGACTGAGTGTAAATGAAGGAAGGATAGAGAGTGTAAATGAAGGAGAGAGAGACCGAGTATAAATGAAGGAAGGATAGAGTGTAAATGAAGGAGAGAGAGACTGAGTGTAAATGAAGGAAGGATAGAGAGTGTAAATGAAGGAGAGAGAGACCGAGTATAAATGAAGGAAGGATAGAGAGTGTAAATGAAGGAGAGAGAGACCGAGTATAAATGAAGGAAGGATAGAGTGTAAATGAAGGAGAGAGAGAGAGTATAAATGAAGGAAGGATAGAGTGTAAATGAAGGAGAGAGAGAGAGTATAAATGAAGGAGAGTGTGTGAATGAAGGAGAGAGAGTGTGTGAATGAAGGAGAGAGAGAGTGTGTGAATGAAGGAGAGAGAGAGTGTGTGTGAATGAAGGAGAGAGAGCACAAATAAAGGGAGAAAGTACAAGTGTATGAGGAACAGCTTATGGAGGACAAAAGTGAGCAAATGAACAATGGAGAGAGAAAGAAAGCAAGAGCTAGCAAATTATTTTAGTAATTGAGTATTGATTAATCGAGTAATCAGTTAAGACATACTTTTGCTTAGAGCAATAGTAAATATGTAAAAGAGACTATAAGACAGGTATCTTAAAATGAACAAAATAATACAATTCTACATAATGTAATAATTCTACATAATGTAACAATTCTACTTACTCAAGTACATTTACTATAATGTCTATTGCATAGATCCAAAAATGTAAAATTAATTGTCTCTGCCAACAAACACAACTATAAATGGTCCCGGACAATTAAAAGATCTCATGTTGTTAGTGGATAACCGCCAGCTGACCTTCCGCTAAACAGAAGCGGCCTCCCATGTTGTGTACTTGCATCTTGTTGTGTGAACCCTCTCTGTCTCTCAGTGATAACCCAAACACGATGACACGGCCTGTTCAGACTCTGGATGGGCGCGATGTCTGCTTATGAGTAAACATATCCGCTGTCTTCAGTAGAAGCCGCTCAGCCTTTATGCTATGATCTGAAGTCTCTTGCTAATCATTCAAGAAAACATGCAAAAATACTTAAAACTTTTGGCTTCTTCACATTATCCTCCTGTCCTTCTTAGCTTGAAGTAATACAGTGTGTGTATGTGTGTGTTTTTGTGTGTGTGTTTGCATTTGTGTACTCATGCCTGCCAATCTCCCAACACAAATCTCCTCCCATTAAACGCTGCATCATCTGCAGACTCTTTCATGTGCTCATTACTAATGGAATGTAATCAGCACCATTTATGAATTATTTAATCCAAGCAGGAACATATTTCTTGAACACAGAAATTAAAACAGAATGTGCTGTTGTAGTCATGAAATGCACACATAACCTGCCACACTGTGTACTGGCTGGCTGGAAGTGGCAACATTTGAAGGTATAAATGCGCGTGTGTGCGTGTGTGTGTGTGTATGAGAGAGAGAGTGTGTGTATTTGGTGGGAGAGAGAACATGTTCACTGATATATAACAAAAAAGAATCAGAGTGAAAAGTGACAGACTGCAGAGTCACCAATCCCCAGACAACAGTCTCTACTGTTCTCTTGTTCTTCTGCTCGCAGCCCAGACAGAGTCAGGTGACAGACGGTGAGTAATACAGCAGACCCCGAGGTGCTCTCAGCTAGGCTACCTCACCTTGGGTCAGCACCGGCATTCTTACTCAACTTTCATACGAACCAGGTGTCTTTATAATGCTCACGCTGTTTTTTCATCAAATAAAGACTGTCCCAGTCTCCCTTTCCACCAAACACACGCGCGCACACACACACACGCACACACTAACTCACACACACCTGATTGGATGAGATGGGGAATATAATCATTACTGTGAAATGATTGTAATCAGCGAGAAGGGAACAATAGAGGCGCCAGGCCGATTCCCGCCATTGCTGTAATCAAGCACTAATTGCTGGTGCCATATGGTGTAATGGAGGAGTGAGAGGCGAAGGGGCCGAACTCTTTGCCACTGTCATGTCTCAGTCATCTCTGTGCGTTTCCATGTCCCTGTCATCTCTGTGCATTTCCATGTCTCAGTCATCTCTGTGCGTTTCCATGTCCCTGTCATCTCTGTCCATTTCCATGTCCCTGTCATCTCTGTCCATTTCCATGTCCCTGTCATCTCTGTGCGTTTCCATGTCCCTGTCATCTCTGTGCCTTTCCATGTCCCTGTCATCTCTGTGCATTTCCATGTCCCTGTCATCTCTGTCCATTTCCATGTCCCTGTCATCTCTGTGCATTTGCATGTCCCTGTCATCTCTGTGCATTTCCATGTCCCTGTCATCTCTGTGTGTTTCCATGTCCCTGTCATCTCTGTGCGTTTCCATGTCCCTGTCATCTCTGTCCATTTCCATGTCCCTGTCATCTCTGTGCCTTTCCATGTCCCTGTCATCTCTGTGCGTTTGCATGTCCCTGTCATCTCTGTGCATTTCCATGTCCCTGTCATCTCTGTGTGTTTGCATGTCCCTGTCATCTCTGTGCATTTCCATGTCCCTGTCATCTCTGTGTGTTTCCATGTCCCTGTCATCTCTGTCCATTTCCATGCCCCTGTCATCTCTGTGCGTTTCCATGTCCTTTTCATCTCTGTCCGTCTCCATGTCCCTGTCATCTCTGTGCTCTCATGCCTCTGCCCTGAACTGCACCCACTTTCCTGCCACTTTATGAAGAGATTAAAGGAGACACATAATGGAAAAATGCATTTTCCATGGCAGAATTGAATAAAGTGAGTTCAGTACGCTGAACTGACATGCTGTGAACCTCCTGTTGTCACCCTCTTCAATTGCAAATGTACCCTATGTAAAACAGGAAGGTAAAACAAGACAATTCCAAAACCCTAGACTGTTACACAAGAGTCTTGACTCATAAATATTTACACACCTTAAATTTACATACACCAGCCCATGTTCTAGCCCGGGCAAAATTAATATGGTTCTGCACAGCCAAAACTTGAGCAATTCTGCAGGTGTTGCGAAGAACAAAACAACACCGAATCAACCACAGCAAAAATGGCAGACTGTGTACACAAATGGACAGTTGCAGGTTGTGAAGGAGATGTTGGCACTTTTCATAGCCTGCCCAAGCAACTGAACTGTCAGCGGGTACGGTTGATGTACGTATTTAACAGGATCTTCGACTCAAAGTTGTTTGCTCTGCACATTCCAGTGCAGACAGCTGCTCAAAGCTTAGACAATATCGAGCAGGCAGTGCTCAGTGTTCGACATTGAAGAGATGGGCAGTTTCAGCTTTACTAGAATCACAGTCCCAACCACGGCCATATCACAGCTAGCTAGCCACTCTGTATGATTTCATCCACTTTCTTTCAGTCGTAGCCAGACCATCTTAAACTGAAAGTTTCATTGCGAGCTAACTTTGGTTAATAGAGTTTGTGTTGTCAAAGTTTAAAGTAGCTAGGATAGGTAATGTTAACTACTTGCAAACTCCAAGTAACTAGCTTAAACTAGCATAAACAGTAATGACCAATGAAGAAGCTAGCTAACTAGTTTGCTGGCTTAGAGATCCTAATTTATTCCTTCTAGCTAACATTAGCGTAACATTAGTGCAAGCTCACACATTTCCAGTTGAAAGCCTAAATGAAATCCTGCATGGTTCACCTCTCACAGTAGCGATTTATTCTGACATGTTGATTTTGTGTGAGCCATCATGCGCTTCCCTGTAAACCAGCCAATATCGCTAATAAAATGACCCCACCAAGAAAGTGCAAACAGCTCATTTCACTCCAGATCCACATCACAAAGTTATAAATGGTCATAACTGCATTTAGTTATTATTTGCCCCAACGGAAGTCAAATATTTTCTATGTAGACATCAGAGAACAATTTAAAAATACTGAATAAATACATTCTGTGGCATGTTTAAATCCCCCTTTAACCCTCAGGTTTGGAGCATGCAAACAGCAGGTTAAGTTTAAATTTGTAATGGCTAGTTTGACAACCTTACATTCAAACTTGTATCGATACAGTTACTGTAGAGCATGAAAACCCGGAGCTCAGAAAGACGAAGCATTTTTTAAATGATTGCTTGTTAGTACATGATAATAAGGTATCGTAATGTCTGTTGTTGCTTACTGATGTCTGTTTACAAACCGATGAAAATGAAGAGGGAAGCTATTTGCATTTAGCCATGCAGCCTTGTTCATGTTTATCAAATGACTCTCTCTCTCTCTGTCTCTCTCTCACCCCTCCCCGCCCCGTCCCCCCTCTCTCTCCTCTGTTTCCCACTCTCTCTCTCCCTCTCCCCCTCTCTTTCTCTCTCTCCCCCTCACTTTGTGTCTTTCTCACTCTTTTACTTTCTTGCACTTGGGCTGATTTCTTTCTTGCTTGTTCTCACTCATTCTCACGCTCGGCTCCTCGCTTTCTCTCTCTCTCCCTCGCTTTCTCTCTCTCTCCCTCGCTTTCTCTCTCTAGCTTTCTCTTGTTTTCACCTTGTCTTATTCTCACTTTTATTTCACTGATTAAAGATGCACAGCTTATGCTGTCTCTGCACATGGCTGATGTGAGAGAGAGCACAGAGGTACAGACTTAACTTTTCAGCTTTCAACTCTAAGATACAGTATACCTGCATGTCCTTCAAGGTTGGATTGCCTTAGGCAGTTCTCTCTGTCTCTCTCTCTCTCCCTCCCTCTCCCTCTCTCTCCCTCTCCCTCCCTTCCTTCCTCCCCCTCTCACTCTCTCTTTCATTTACTTTTTCTTTGCCATTTCCTTCACTCCAGTCTTTAAAGTCATCACTAGTATTCATTCAAATCCATTTTGATCGATGCTTTCATATTTTTCCATTACTCGCCTTAGGTCTACCTCACTCCTCAGCTAGTAAAGCAAACCATCGCCCTGTTTAACTACTCTTAAATGTAGGCAGTGTGTGTGCGTGTGTTTATGTGTTTATGTGTGTGCGGCTGTAGCGGGATGGAGTGGGAGGGGCATTCCAGAGGTAAATGGGGTTCTTTGTATGGAGGGGCAGGAGTGTTTAAGCCTGGCCTACATTCACTGGTTCTGGAGTCCAGTGCGTCTTGTCCCCTAACAAGCCACACATTCATGTGCAGACGCGCGACTGCTCTGCACCTCAGTGTGTGTCAGTGTGCGTGTTTGTGTGTGCATCTCAGTGTGTGTTTGTGTGTGCGTTTCAATGTGTGTCTGTGTGTGCATCTTAGTGTGTGTCTGTGCGCCTCAGTGTGTGTCTGTGCGCCTCAGTGTGTGTCTATGTGTGCCTCGTTGTGTGTCTGTGCGTCTCAGTGTGTGTCTGTGTGTGCATCCCAGTGTTTGTCTGTGCATCTCAGTGTGTGTCTGTGTGTGCGTCTCAGTGTGTGTGTGTGTGACTGTGTGTGCTTCTCAGTGTGTGTGTGTGTGTGTGTGCATCTCAGTGTGTGTGTGTGTCTGTGCACCTCAGTGTGTGTGTGTGTGTGTGTGTGTGTGTGTGTGTGTGTCTCAGTGTGTGTGTGACTGTGTGTGCCCCACAGTGTGTGTGTGTGTGTGTGTGTGTGTGTGTGTGTGTGTCTCAGAGGCACGCTGTGTCCACTGTGCCTCATTCACTAGACCATCCAATCCTCTTTTTGTGTGTGTGCACACATGTGTGTGTGTGTGTGTGTGTGCACACATGTGTGTGTGTGCATGTCCATATGCCTGTCTCTGGATGTGTGTCTGCCTTAACCCATTTGGATGTTGAGTTTTTATTGACTACGATGGAAATGTTTTTCTTTCACTGGCTGGGTTGCCATGGTAACGGACTGCCACTTGGGCTTGTGTCTATGGAGCTAGAGATGTCTGAGGTCACCATGTGTCTGTCATAGGAAAGAGAGAGAGAAAAGAGAGTGAGAGAGTGAGAGAGAGAGAGAGAGAGAGAGGGCATCTATCTGTCCAGCCTCTCACCCTGTCTAGGGAATCAAGGACATGAGAGTGTGGAGCACAGAGGAGGCCTGCAGCCAATGAGAGCACAGCAGGTTCAGCACAGCACTGTGGGGCACAACCCCTCTGCCCCTCACACACACACACACACACTGTGGGGCACATCCCCTCTGCCCCTCACACACACACACACACACACACACACAAACACTGTGGGGCACATCCCCTCTGCCCCTCACACACACACACACACACACACACTGTGGGGCACATCCCCTCTGCCCCTCACACACACACACACACACACACTGTGGGGCACATCCCCTCTGCCCCTCACACACACACACACACACACACACTGTGGGGCACATCCCCTCTGCCCCTCACACACACACACACACACGCACACACACTGTGGGGCACATCCCCTCTGCCCCTCACACACACACACACACACACACACACTGTGGGGCACATCCCCTCTTCTCCTCATCCCTCTGCCAATGTAATTACAAACTTGCCAGGCCTGGGCCCACCCCTCACACACACACACACGCATACAAACACGCAGGCTTTCACAGCAACACTCAGTGTGCACCTGTCTCTGTGCCTCTCCTTCCCGCCGAGTGTGGCCCTCACTGCTGCCGTGGCTTATCACGCCGTGCCATATTGGCCGCGAGTGCCTCATCACCCCCTCGTCCAGCTGCGCGCCGTCATCCGCTTCCATTACGCCCTTCCATTACATTAATCTGCCATTGCAGAAGGCCAGAGTGCGAGCCCCAGAGACGCCCCTCTCTTCTTTATTGATGTACTCACGCCCACGCCATACGTTATTAGGATCGGCTTTTATTAGAAACACCTTGCTGGTGTACGGCTGGAGACCGTACACACATCTTCAGCCATGCACAGAGTTAGCAATCCTTCCACACTTCATCAGTGGTGAGTTCTGAAGCGCAGGGCTGCTGTGCCTGGGGTAATTTTGGATTTCATCCCGGCTCAAAGTGACAATTGAGAATACAACAACCAAGTCGTGCCGTGTTGAGAATGGTCCGCCACCAAAATAACATTTGGTCAGCAGTGGTTACAGCCAGAAATGGAACCAGTGAACCAAGACAGGGGGTTAATACAATATTAAACCCTTCATAGGACAAACATTGCAGGCTCTAAACTAAAGCCGTATTTAGCAACAGTAATACCTGTCCACATTGGTGAGCCTGATCAGAAAGTTTCTGCCCCACTTTTTTTGCTTTGTCCTCATATCCATAAGCTCTGGTTGGAGGTCATGGGCAGATCTGGGCTTCTGGGTGCCCCTCTGTCCCCACCGTGGCACCCACATAATGATATCTGCTCCTTACGAGAACCCAGCCACCTTCAAGCCTTTACATCTCACACCATTGCCAAAAATGTATCATATACTAATGAGCTGGAAGGACAGAATCGAAATGTCAAAAGAGTATCTTGCTCATCCTTCCTACAGTTCAGTCCAGCCTGGAAAGACTCACAGTAAATGTGAAAGATAACATCTCTCTGTGGTATACTGAGAGCTAATTCCTTTACCACAGTGTCTGTGGGAATGGTAAAAATCCATGAAATTTTACAATTATCCACATCTTGACAATGTGTGGAAAAGGCACCATTTTAAATGAAAACAGCTAATGTAGCTAATATCTCTTAAACTGCTGTGAGTGGGTAGCAGGAGGAAGACGGTTGGGGTTGTTTTCACCACATACTGTACAGTGAATGATTTGTGCACTGAATGTTAAGTAATAAGTAAAAGTTAATTAAAAGTTAATGTCCCTGTGGTGGGAGTGGGGGGCGTTCGATGGATTCTGGCCTGGGCTATTTAAAAAAAAACACAAAAACAGGCCAACAGTTGTGCAGGCCAACAGATTTCTGTCTGTAAAACTGCGTGTGTGTGTGTGTGTGTGTGTGTGTGCGTGTGTGTGAGAGACAGATTCTAAATGAAAGCTATTTTAAAGATTAACACTGTATTGTGTATTTTTGTCAAATTATCAAGAGATTGAAAACTGTTTTCCGTTTTTATCATTAATATTATCTTTAGCATTATTGTCACGATACTGGTTTGGTCATTTATGGACACAGGGATGGAGGGATGGAGGGATGGAGGGAGAATAGGAAGGAAGGCTGCCGAGCATTCCAGTGTGGGGTGTGAACGGAGGAGACTTCAGTCCTGGCCCACTGCCGCTGACCGAGATTAGAGGACATTAAAGAGCTTCTGGGAGCTCCCTGTTCTTGCCCTTGAGTCTCCTTTAGCCTGAGCTGGGCGGGACTGCAGGCTGGTGGGCGGGACTGCAGGCTGGTGGGCAGGGCTGCAGGCTGGTGGGTGTGGCTTCTTGAGGCTCCCCTGCACAAGAGCCCAGACACAGGTGCAGATGCACTGGGCCACACAGAGGTGTTTCCAGGGAGCCAAAAGGAGCATGATGGACAGCAAAGGAATGAATGAATGAATGACATTAGTCAGCAACGTGACCATCGTCACCACCCTAGCAGGACGACGTTAGCCGCCTACACAAAGTCGGCGCTCGGCTATGCGACTCTTAATCTCCTCATCTGCCCCTTTCTTTAATCTATGCTTTAAATGACCTTTCTGCCTTAAGCTGCCAGCTCTGCATTCCAACTCGGGCGCCCCAGCGGGAAACCCTTATCAGCTAATTAGAGTAAATAAACGTCACAGGCTCGGGTGCGGAAGGCTGGGCTCGCAGGCGCCCACCGGGCACCCTGCTTCGTCTGGCTCGCATCAAGAGCCTCTTTTGACGCTGCGTCTTTGCTCTTTCTTAGGTGTGAAGCATAATTACTCAGCCGCACAGTGCTGCGTTTACAGCACATCTTCCCAAGCTGAGCTCCTTAGTACCTGCCACAGATGTAGCTGAGCTTGTTAAATGCGCAGGCCGGCGCGTGTGTGTGTGTGTGTGTGTGTGTGTGTGTGTTTGCTTTGGGCTCCCAGAGGTGGAGAGTTCAGGTTCAAGGGTGTAACGGTGTTTTGTTCTAGCCTCCTGCCTTTCTTCATTAGTGGACGCCAGCAGGTAAAATTAATTAGTGAAGCCAACTGGGTCGTCTGAAATCAGGGCAGGGCTTCTCCGATTTGAGCCTGAACCGTTACACCTCCGCGTACTTCGCACTTTGTCAGACCCCTCTGGGAGCTGTGGGATGTGCCTGTGAGGCTGGCCCTGGCAGCGCGCCAGTTCTTATTTTGCCAGAGATGCCCTAAAGCGTGACGTGTTGGACTGACAGGCAGCTTCTTCTGTCCCTCGTCCTCGACTCCATGCATCACGATGTCCTCCACGAGCTCTGGCGCACATATGCACACGCCTGCTGCCTTGGGGTCATGGGATGGTCACCACCCTGCAGTCAGAAAGGTCTGCCCGGTTAATTTTGCTGGGTTCGGTGTGCTGGTGGAACTGGTCAGCTATACTGCCTTGTTTGTTTGCGTTTAATTTAAGAGCACTCGTAGAGACTGCGTGCACTTTTAATACTCCTCATATCGAATAACATTTAGTATAGTATATTGTACAAACATGCTCTCTTTTGTCTGAAATGCACACTGCAAGATTTTTGTACAGAATATAGAAACATCTCCATTATACAAGGAGTTCACTGTGATGTCTCTGCTGACAACTCGAGGTTCGTTGCTGTAAGTGCATGAAATGCCACGTGCAAATCGGCTCCTCCGGATTTGATGTTTGTCAGGGGGGGTTTGGGAAACCAAACTCCGCCTGACATTCATGACGATATAAGGTGACACGAATGGTGGCTTCATAAAGACAAAACGCTGCGTGATGTATCAGAAGCTCTCACTCGTTTTGATCAGTAGACCTTAGTTGAAAGCCATTGCGTTTTGGCGGAACATTTTGTCCTGCTTTAACGGTTATTGAGTAACAGCGAACCCACACACTGAGACAGCCGAGGTAGTGGCTTCTGCAGTGAAGAGACACTCAGACACTCCACGCAGACACACTCACACTCCCTCACTCTCTTCAGGGGTGAAATTGTCGATTGGCTTCCATTAACCTGCTGACTGAGGCTTAATTATTTCATTACACCTGTAACAGCTGATTGCATTGAGAGGAGCAAGTCGTTCAGCTCTCCACTCACCCCCAATCTCTCTCACTCTCATTCTCACTCTCTCATTCTCACTTTTCTTCCCACACATTTTTTCCTCTCTTTTCTCTACGTCTCACTCTACACTGCCCATCAGTATTCCCCAAACACAAGTGTACACTAGTGTACTAGTGTAGTCTATGGGCCTTACAATGTTGCACTAGCCAAATGTCAAATGATGCTTTGGGGTGAAGGAGTGAGGAGTCAGAATCACATCGTCACACTTCACTCCACTGCCTGAGCTCATAACCAAACAGCTTATGAGATTGTGTCACATCTCGAGAAGCTTAAGACTTTTGTTTTTGTCACACTTTGCTCACTAACTGGCAACATCTAAGAGCAATTATCAAACCAGCGCAGATGCCGTCGTTATCGGCGATGGAGTAAACACCAGTAGGATCAGGAGGCGGGGGGGCGTGTTCATTCACCCTCGTCCCTCTCGTTGCTCAGTCAGACACACTCCACAGCCTCTGATGGAGGCTTCTCCATGTCTGACGGGCACGTCTGCTTCCGCCACGAATGCCGATGCGGCCCCCTTTATTTACGGGCCTTTCTGACTGCAGCATGCTGAGAGAGAGACACACAGAGAGAGAGAGAGAGAGAGAGAGAGAGACAGAGAGAGAGAGAGAGAGAGAGAGAGAGAGAGAGAGAGAGAGAGAGAGAGAGAGAGAGAGAGAGAGAGAGAGAGAGAGAGAGAGAGAGAGAGAGAGAGAGAGACAGAGAGACAGAGAGAGAGAGAGAGAGAGAGAGAGAGAGAGAGAGAGAGAGAGAGAGAGAGAGAGAGAGAGAGAGAGAGAGAGAGAGAGAGAGAGAGAGAGAGAGAGAGAGAGAGAGAGAGAGAGAGAGAGAGAGAGAGAGAGAGAGAGAGAGAGAGAGAGAGAGAGAGAGAGAGAGAGAGAGAGAGAGAGAGAGAGAGAGAGAGAGAGAGAGAGAGAGAGAGAGAGAGAGAGAGAGAGAGAGAGAGAGAGAGAGAGAGAGAGAGAGAGAGAGAGAGAGAGAGAGAGAGAGAGAGAGAGAGAGAGAGAGAGAGAGAGAGACAGAGAGAGAGACAGAGAGAGAGAGAGAGAGAGAGAGAGAGAGCCTGCATCTATCAGTCCAGCCTCTTACCATGTCTCATGCATACAGGACTGGAGAGATGGTGTCTGGTTTCCTCCACCTTCTGCTGTTATTTACCCCCGACTGCTGCAGCTCTGACTCCACCTCCCTTAGCCAGCCAGCCCAGCTCAGGTAGCACCATCACGCTCCTGAATTAACGCTGCACAGGGAGCAGACAGGTGCACTACACAGGGCAGTGAAAGTCATGGTGAGCGCAAGACCATGTGTGCATTTGAATAAAAGTATAGTTTCTATTGTGCAGGGCTGCAAAAGATGAACAAAGGTGCTTCATAGTGATTATATTGCTGTGTACAGCTTGCATTGCATTAAAACACACTGGTTAACCCCTGACTTGGTAAAAAAAAAAGATTGTGGCCTGCATTATTTTGACTATAATTACTTACATTGACATTTGCTGCATCATTCGTTTGATACATTTGATCTACTTGTCTGATAGATATGTTTGATATACTCACAGGACGCTCATCTGGAATGAGCCTGGTTGTGATGCTCTGCACTCATAAGCACTGATTGATAGAGGGCTTGTTTACACAGTGCAACTTTGTTGCAAAGGCCATCATTGAATAATGAACACCAACTGGTATATTGTGCAACCCTGTTCGACTGATGAACACCGCGTTGGATGATACAGTATGTTGATGTAAAAAGTTGCATCTTATATTGCAGGTGGCATCATTACTTAGTTATTCTGTATTATACTGTAAAGAGGAGTTCTGACGTAGTGTCAGACATGCTCAGGAGCTCACGCAGATGCTGTAGAGGTTAACTGGGTGAAGTCTATTGATAGGGTGTTGATGGAGATGGAGCGTGGTGTGGGGGTGGAGGAGGGTGGAGTAGGAGACCCACGCTGGTCATGCTGCGTGCGGCTGTAAACCCAGCCTCGTTATGCTTTTATTACCAGGTGTGTGTGTGTGTGTGTGTGTGTGTGTGTGAGAGAGAGAGAGAGAGAGAGAGAGACAGACAGACAGAGAGTCATTTGTGGATGTGTGTTGAGTGTATGTCTGTGTCAAGGGAGTATTTTGGTGGAGGGTGTAAAAATAACCTTAAAATGTTTCTCAGCATAACTGTTAATCTGAGAATGTTACCCATGGATTCTGACAGCAGTTGTATATCAAGAGCAACATTTCTCAAACACCTATGTGAATAAATGTTAACTGTGTTTTCTTTTTTTTACCTGCTACATTGCAACGTCTTGAGTGCCATACCTAAACATGTGTGTAAAGTCTCAAACATCACCAAGACAACGACACTTCCCAGATTTTCTTTCTTACCCTCGTTCTGCTTTGAATGTTGATGCTGGAATGTCTCCATTGGCCATCTGCTGTTAACATATCTCTCCATGGACCACTCTGTCCCTTCCCATGTGCCAAGCCTCCAGTGAGCCATCTGAGTGCTTTGTAATGGGAGCCTATTCAGGCAAACGCCACAATCCCTCTGGAGTGGGACAGCAGCCCACATACTTTTGCCGCTCAGATGACAGAACACAGAGTCCCCTGCCTCCTGCCTTATAATTACTTCCTCTTTTTTGCTTCCATTTTTGTTTGTTTATTTGAGTTTTGGCAGTCGGAGCTGGGCAAAAAAGAGAATGTATGCTGTATGACATAATGTGAAATGACACATTAATAGAAACACTGAAAATTAGAAATCATATCACAGTCTTTAATGGTTTTGATAGTGGTTTATACTGTTGTCAGTAAAGCATCAGAACTAGACGATATTTATCGTTTTTTAAAGAAAACGTTCATCTTCCATAACCTTAAAACCTTTATCTTTCATTATTTCTTATAGTCAGCATCACAGCTGTTATGTTATTAATCTTATGGCGTTACGTTGTTTCTGTCTTTGTTTATGGGTCGCTCGTGTGGCATGTATGCATGTAGAGTTAGATATTTACCTCCGTAAGAGAACTTCAAATGAATGGCTTTTTAAAAAAGTCATCGTAATATTATGAGCAGTTAACTTTAAGATGGATGTGTTAATATGGTTATTGCTGGTGAAAGCTGACAGGTCTTGTTTCATTTCCAGATGGCGAGAGGCAAACCGAGGGGACGGATGCTAGTCATAAGAGAGATACGCGCTCCTCAGACAGTTATCGCAAAAGCGAGGATACCAGCGACAGCCACGAGGAAGACGCAGCGGTAAAAAATATTTACCTAACAAAACGACATTTGACATTCAAATGGAGTGAATCTATTGGCTCTTCTTAAATGGAGAAAGTTAGACCTTAGTGTGGTTTGTCAGTTATTCCGAATACTAAAGCCACGTTTTAAGCACACCTTGGAACCAATTTACTTAGAATTACTTTTGTCAAATAATGATTAAATTAATCGATTACCAAATATGCCGTTTTATTTCGGAATTATTAAAAAAACATAAAAATCATTTCAAACTCATGATAAGCCTTATCGCATTTACTTTGCTACATTCAATTTATTTTTCAATTTAATTTTCATAATAAATCTTAGTATTTCCACCCAGGCCTGTAATTGATACGGCTTGTTCGGGCACAATGCAAATCGATTGGATCTCACGTAAACAGCAAGGGCTGCCAGTAATGTGCCGTCTAACGTCTGTTCAGTTTGCTGTACTATTAGCTAACAGGGAACATGGTTCTCAGCTGGTAACGTTGGCTAATGTTGGATAAAATGGCTACAGATCTCCCTTGTGCATGATCACTGAACACCAATTTGCTCTGTTGTAGCCTACGCGTTTTAGGCGAGCAAACTCAGTAAATGGTATATTAAAGTAATGACACGGGAATAACTACTAACATTTGAATGGAATGCCTCTAATGTAAAAAGAGTTATTATAATATGCTTAAATATTTGGAACGTTTTCATTGAGTATTATATAATAATTATTTTTTTCTTGATTTAATGATGTAGTGCTGAGCAATTCGGTTCCTTATGTCTCTGATAAGCCTGATGGACAATTTACATTGCGGCATTTGTCAGTTTAATAATGTCATAGTAACAAGACTGGATACTAGTGAGCGGTGTTTGACGACGCGAAATATCCATTAGTAACTTTAAATATCAAAAAGCCTGTTTCTCCTCCTACTCGTGACCTAAAAATCCATGTCTTGCATTCCCGTGCATCCTACCAACCCGAGGAGCAGGGAGCCTCGAGAGTCAAGCACGCAATGCTCTGTGTGGTGTGAGTGAGCTCGTTGGAAGAAAAAGCCTTCCTCTCCCCATCCTCTCCCCCGCTCGGTGGGAGAATAAAATGTGAATAATGTGCGGTCATGTGTGCGGAAAGTCATCAGAACTTGCAAAGATCTCAACTTGACCACATCTTAATGTGATCAAACTGTAGCTCGGTTTTGCATGTGTCCCCTCATATTAATATTTAATTTCATATTACAGCAGCATGCATGGGGAATGGGAATGAGATTATACAGACAATGTGCAGATGAGGAGAATGTGGAGATAATCCATAGTTGCCTCTGTCACTACTGATTTGTATGGGCCGAGATAACTGTAGGTTTAGAATGAACTCTGTGATGTACTGTATGACCTTGATCAGGTCTCTGTGTTCGACACTGGCATGTGCCCAGAATACATCCTGCTGTTTTCCTTGCATCCTGTCTCACACTCTCGGTGTCATGTGTGCGCTTCACAAGCTTATTGCGTTGTCTCCTACATCGAGCCTAAAGATTTCTAACATCGAGCCAATAAAGAACTGCAATGTCAAAATAATGGTTTGGATCTTTTGGTGCAATCCAGGTTTCAAAACTATGCACACTTGATATATTGGGGAGAAAATAATCGTTAGATATCGAAGAAACACACGTGAAGTAATACCAGTGGTGCCAGGTTGCTCTCCACAGACACAGACACATGTCTGCTTCTTGTACTGTAGTCTCCATGGTAACACTCAGAATAACCAGCATGCTTTTGGAGACTTAATCCCAGCCTGGATGGGAGGATGGTTTTGTGGTGTAATGGTAGACAGGTGTGTGTATGTAGGTGTGTATGCGTGTGTGTGTGTGTGTGTGCATGCGTGTGGACGGGCTGTCTAACAACCTGCATGTCTTTCTAATTCATTATTAACCAGACTCTCTGATCACGATCAGCCCTAAGTGTGTGGGTGCCACACACACACACACACACACACACACACACACACACACACACACACACACACACACACACACACACACACACACACACACACACACACACACACACACACACACACACACACACACACACACACACACACACACACACACACACACACACACACACACACACACACACACTCGCACACACACACACTCTCTCTCTCTCTCTCTCGGACTGAAGCATGAAAGACATGATAAAAAATGTCTCATATGCCGAACCATTTCTAATGCACTTCCGTGGACATAGATCACATAGGGCATTAGCACCACAGGCTACACTGTGATAAAGGCTTAGTCTAATAATGTGGTTATAATGACTTGTCCGTGGTTTTGAGTACATGCCTCTAAATCTTTTCACCCTCACCTGGACCCATTAAGTCAGCTGAAGGCTCTATCATCCTAAAGAGCTGAAACTAGGGGCTGATCCGTGTGTCTGTGTGTGTGTGTGTGTGTGTGGGTGTCTGTGCATGCTGATTCCTTCGGTCTGATGTGGTTTTCCTCCAGGCAGGGGTGAAAAGTAACACAGAAGGAAGACTAACATTTTAAGTGCCATTTTGAGCATTCTGACTTGTTTTATGCTTTTTGGAGACTCTTATTTTGTTAGAGTTAACAGAGGAGGCTCCGACTTTTCCTTCTGCCACATTTATCTAGCAGTTCACAAAGTATGTCTATTTATGTGTGAACTGAGGGGGGGACCATAAATAATGAATTTGTACTTTTGATAGGCTTCAGTAAAAGTAGGTGTGGTTCAGAAAGAAAAACATTTCAGCTAGATTACATTATGTTTCACAAATAAATTCACTGACAGACTACATAAAGCATTAAATAAATCCTTTAGATTATAAATAAGCCTTTCTTTTACTTTAGAGAAGAACACTTTAACACAACCACTTCAATACCATAAGTGAATTTTTCAGTGCCTGATTTGGACCTTTAACACAGACATATAACATTATTTTTACTGTTAGTGAAGGATTTGTTTACTTCCACCACCAGGTAACTAATTGGATGTGAACTGAGCATCGTTGCAATCAGACTAGCATCTGAGGAGCCTAACCCACGTGTGAATGGGTTTTCAGACCTGCCTCTCCCTCTCTGTCTGGGAACAGACAAAGCCGACAGCAGCCTAAGAGGCTCTAAGTGTTCAGCTCCTCTGTGTCAATGCAGAACGGACTCAGTCAATACACGGCCGCTCCCTTATTATGGCTGAACACCTGTTCAGGGATGATGATCATATTGTGTGATCCAGAATGAGATAATGGTTCCATTGAAACACTAAGTACCATTGATTGGTTAAATATGCACCTCGGCTAGATTGTTGGACATAATAGGGTGCACACAACGAGTGTAATTAAATTTTTTTCAGATAGTAAAAGGGTAGTGAAAGGGCTGGTCGTGCATGGGTGGCTTCACATGGAACCCTTCACCTCAGACTCGATCGTCGTCCCGCAAAAGCCCGAGGAGAACAGGGATTCAGTTCTGCTGGGGTGAGTGGAGATCATCAGAGGCTCCTGCTGGATTAAAGCCCTGACCTATGCGCAGCATAGAGAGAGAGAGAGAGAGAATGTGAGTGCACTTGTAATTCTGTCCCCCTGTGTGAACAGTGTGAGTTTGAGTTGGAGAGTAGTGAGAGAATCGGGTATGAGTGAGTTTTACAGGGTGGTTTGAAGAGATGGATTAGGGGGTGAATATATGGATTAGGGTGTGAGGAGATGGATTAGGGGGGTAAAATAGATTAGGGGGGTGAGGAGGTGGATTTAGTGGGTGAGGAGATAGATTAGGCGGGATGAGGAGGTGGATTAGTGGGGTGAGATAGATTAGGGGGGATGAGGAGGTGGATTAGGGGGGTGAGATAGATTAGGGGGGTGAGGAGGTGGATTAGGGGGGTGAGATAGATTAGGGGGGTGAGGAGGTGGATTAGGGGGGTGAGATAGATTAGGGGGATGAGGAGGTGGATTAGGGGGGTGAGATAGATTAGGGGGGTGAGGAGGTGGATTAGGGGGGAGATAGATTAGGGGGGTGAGGAGGTGGATTAGGGGGGTGAGGAGGGGAGGTGTGGTGCCCCCTGCCTTCTCACTGAATCGTTAGGTGGGAAGGACACTGTCAAAATGGACAAAAAGGTGCCCTAAAAATACAATACAGTATGCAAAAGTATAAATAAACACACTTCATTCTCTACATTCCTCATTCTGTTACTGACAGTATGACAGCTGTGCTGATTTACGATTCTGCTTCTTATTTAGGTTCTTCTTATTAATTGTCTCCTAGGTGTCAAAATGAACCGTATCCTACCTCTACTTTTTCTTCTCTGTATCTCTTTCTGTCCCTGGGTACTTGCTTTCTCTCTATCTCTCTCTCTCCTCTCTCCCCCTCTCTCCCTTTCACACTCCCCCTATCTCTCTCTTTCTCCTCTCTCCCCTCTCTCACTCCTCTCTATCTCTCACTCTTCTCTATCTCTCTCACTCCCTCTCACTCCTCCCCATCTCTCTCTCTCTCTCTCTCTCTCTCTCTCTCTCTCTCTCTCTCACTAATGGCAGTGCAGGGTACTGGTGATGGTAAATAACGTAGTGGGTTGATACGTACACTGATTTACAGCACCCAGCTGTCACAGAACGATTTTAATCATACTGGCGGGATTACAGTTGCTCATAAAATGAAGCATTTGGGCCTTATTGTTAACCCAAAATTGCTTTTAGGGCCATAAATATCAGTCTCGGTGGCCTTGCTTGTGGTTTATGGGTGCCCGGGGCGGGGCCAGCAGCCCAGCTGTGACGGATCTTCCAGAGCCCTGCCTGACCCATAAATAAACGTATGTTTGCAGGGTGTCCTGTGCACTGTGTGAAGCGCGGGACTGTCCTGCAGACTACGTGGCCTGCTCCGTCAACAGAGTGCCAGCCAAATGGAGCAAGCCTGTTGACTTAGTGGATGAGGTAGTCAGAAGCCAGAGGAGAGGATTATCAGGGGGACTCGTGCCAGACCAGCAGACATGTCTCAATTAGCTACATGCATGCAGATGAAAACACACATACACAAATTTGTCTAATTAGCCAAATAGCATTGTTAATGCCTGTGGTGAGTGGGTAAGTGAATGGGGCCTGTGCTGTGGTCTGTGTCTGTGTGTTCGCAGTCACACAGACATGAGGATCTCTCATGAACTGTCCTTCGCACTACGGGCCGCTCGAGATACCACAAGCTCTATCCACACTGTTTCATCTCGTCCGGCCATTGAGATCATCATAAACATCCGCAACATCAACGTCCGCGAAAACCTCAGGTTATCGTACTCCGAAATGCCACCAGCTCAGCATCTCTGCGTGCCAGCGTTAGGGTTAGGGCTGCTGGTGCACTGGTGTGTTCAGGCATGTGTGCAGGGGAAATGAGGAAATTACTTCTCCTCCTGGAGCGTACACTACGCCCGCTGTACCATGACACTCTGCTTCTCTCCTTCTCCCCTTGGTGTGTGTGTGTGTGTGTGTGTGTGTGTGTGTGTGTGTGTGTGTGTGTGTGTGTGTGTGTGTGTGTGTGTGTGTGTGTGTGTGTGTGTGTATATGTGTGTGTGTGTGTGTGTGTGTGTGTGTGTGTGTGTGTGTGTGTGTGTGTGTGTGTGTGTGTGTGTGTGTGTGTGTGTGTGTGTGTGTGTGTGTGTGTGTGTGTGTGTGTGTGTGTGTGTGTGTGTGTGTGTGTGTGTGTGTGTGTGTGTGTGTGTGTGTGTGCCTCTGCCATCAAATGCCTCATTTACTCCACTGGCACCCAGTCATTAACACTGACAAATTAATACTCATTGTTAGTATCATTTTCATATGCTAAGAATATTCTGGATGTGTGATTACGTGCACATGCATGCAATCATCCTGGCGCCACGTGCACACCGAGGCCTGCGTTTTAGCGCGTAGAAGAAACGCTTTGTTACTCCGCTGTGTTTTAAGTCTGACTCGCCTTAATTAGCCTGACTCGCCTTAATTCAGAGGAGCCGGGGATTTTGCTTCTATCGGTGTGATCAGAGCTGAGGAGCTTTGCTCAGTCAGGGGGCGTCTGGCTCGGAACCTGAGCCACTTTGTCTGTGTGCCGTGGCTGAGACCCGTCTGAAGTGTTCAGCCAGGGGTTTAGCCCGGTTCCTGTGACACAGGGCAATCGTTGCGACTGCAGGAGAAAAAATGGATTCCCAGGTGATGCGAGAACTTGGCACTCTGGTCTTGTCACTCATGTCCGAGCCCTTGGAATGTGACACTTACGTGTGGGACGAACGCTCTCAGACTCGGAGCCGGAGACACGGGAGCAAGCGTTGAATTCCGCACCCCGCCCTGCTTCCCCCCTCCCGTCTGGACACGCAGGGCTTGTGTGCCCGTCCGAGTCCTCGGAGGACTTCACCGCATCTATTTTTCGCTCCGGCTGGAATCTTGTTTACACACGGAAGCGCATGCCACAAGGAAGTGTGGGATCTGGCAGACGTCGAGCGCTCTTCTGTGTTTTGGGAGAGAGGGAACGGGCGACAGGACGCCCCTCTTGGGTCAGTCCGGGGTTAGGAGCCGCGAGCGCTGTGTGGAAGGCCCTTGCCCCCTTCTGCCCTTGCCCCCCTCGGCCCTTGCCGAGCTTGTCGGAGCTGTGAGTCTCCTCTGTCCTCTTATCTCATTCAGTGGGCTCAGCTGCGGTCTCCAGTTTGCCCGGGAGATGGAGGAGTCTGAGGCTTTGATTGCTTCCTGACAGAGGAGTTGGTTTTCGAGCCCTCTGGCTCTCTGGAGCCCCGTGGCAGAGCAGAGCAGAGCGGTTCCTTTCAGATCAGACTCTCCCTCCTCCTCTGTCTCCTGTGCTGCTGTCTGATCTGGAGCGCCTACGACTAATAGGATCAAATTGACGGGTCGGTCAGGCCTTTCCGTGGTGCTAGAGGCTATCTTGCTGCCTTTGATGTGTACTGCCACATCAAAACCTGGGAACTGTGGGATTCATTGTCCCGTCTAAATGAGAATTCTGCTGGACAGTGAGAAGCAGATCTGGAATCAGATTAAATCCTGAATGAAAACTTGTGGGCCTCCGGGGCCCCCAAAGGGTTCGGCTCTTGCTCTGAGCCATGTTCGAAATGAGGATTGGACAGAGGCAGCGAAACCAATTAACTTTAAGACCCTGGGGAGGGCTAGTGTCTGGTAAGATGATGTCGTGGAACTCAGCTGTAGTGCAAAGTCAATGCTGAAGGCAGTGACTATGGCCACTGCCCTCTCTCTGAGATCAAGTTTGCGCCATTATCCATAGTAACTGTTGTCCTCACTGCGTGATATGCATGTTTCTGAACATGAGTTTTGCAAGTTCCCTCGATGCTTCTCAAAAGCCTCTTCCCCTCTCAATTGCTTACACAGGAGGGCAACAGGTCTCCATGGTAACGGACCTCCTGGCTGGAAATGCGGAGTTTGCATGCTCGTCCTTTGAGGGGCCTGTGTTCCGTGCACACGCACATGTCCCAGCCAGGCACCGCAATCCACATTCCACTAATTAAGTTTCCTTCTTCGTTAAAGGGGAGAGCCAATTATTGTGGTGGTGTGCAAAGAACAAAGTATCTGTAGACGCTGGAGCTGTTTGTTGAGTGTCAGGGCTGTTGAAGGGGCTTCTCGGGGCTGTTGGGAGTCATGGGTTGAGGGACGCAGTGAGACGTTATGATGTATGATATAAGTGGCCATGGAGGCAGTTCCGATTTGTTCGACTAGCGCACTGTGATGCTTCTACATTTCAAAGGACTTCAGCTCGGGGGAAAGATGCCCCATTTAAAAGCACACAATAAAAATACAAAAAAACAAAAGAAGAAGAGGGTTCGCTCTCTATCATTCGCAGATGTTTGAAGTGCTTACTACAAAGAACAGAGGAGCTGACATGAGATTTGAAAACCTAGCAACACTGAGCGTAATGAATAATTGATGGAGAAAATCTGAGTTTAGCGGGTCCTCCCCACCTCCTCCTGTCCTCTGAGCTCCGCAGTCTTGGTTTGGGGCTGTGCATCCACGCGTATTTTTGGGAGATAGCTTCACGCTCTCTTTCATCCGCCTTTTCTCACAGCAGTGAAGGACAGAGTGTTGTTGTGACATTGGTCTCTAGTTTCCTGAAGGTTTGTGTTATTCTGAGATCTAAACTTTAATTAGTCTTCTTAGGTAATTTCTGATTTTGAATGAAAGGCCCAGTCATCTTTCATGCACTACAGACGCACTGATGCAAGTTTACGAATTCACTTTAATAAGTAGAAACTAGCATACACAGTTTAGCTAGCAGTAAGAGAAGTATTTTGGTGACATTTTTGGTTGGGTTCTTTGCATGCCAGTATACTTCTGGTAACAATATTTCTAGTGTCTTATAAAAGCACGATAACAGGGTATAAACTATGACCTTTGTTGACAGGATGTTATAGACCACAATACTGTGAGGAATCTCTACGGATCATAATAAAGATATATTTCTCTTTGTGCTAAAGATGAAGACATGGACAGTATGTGTCTGTATACATGAGTAAAAAAGAGAGTGAGTGTATATGTGTGAGAGAAAGAGTGAGACAGAGAGAGAGAAAGTGAGACAGAGAGTGAACATGAAGTTCACATAAACCTCCATAAAGTCAGACAATGGCCAGTGTGTGTTCAGCTAAATAAGATAAAGATAAGATAAAGTTCATTTCTTCAGTAATATAAGTGTGTGTTTAGCTCCTACAGTGATAAAGTTCATCTCTTCAGTAATATACGTGTGTGTTCAGGACCTACAGTGATAAAGTTCATCTCTTCAGTAATATAAGTGTGTTCAGGACCTACAGTGGTAAAGGTCATCTCTTCAGTAATATAAGTGTGTGTTCAGGACCTACAGTGGTAAAGGTCATCTCTTCAGTAATATAAGTGTGTGTTCAGGATCTACAGTGGTAAAGGTCATCTCTTCAGTAATATAAGTGTGTGTTCAGGATCTACAGTGGTAAAGGTCATCTCTTCAGTAATATAAGTGTGTGTTCAGGATCTACAGTGGTAAAGGTCATCTCTTCAGTAATATAAGTGTGTGTTCAGGACCTACAGTCTTCAGTAATATAAGTGTGTTCAGGATCTACAGTGGTAAAGGTCATCTCTTCAGTAATATGCGTGTGTGTTCAGGATCTACAGTGGTAAAGGTCAGGATCTACAGTCTCTCTTCAGTAATATAAGTGTGTGTTCAGGACCTACAGTGGTAAAGGTCATCTCTTCAGTAATATACGTGTGTGTTCAGGACCTACAGTGGTAAATGTCATTTCTTCAGTAATATAAGTGTGTGTTCAGGACCTACAGTGGTAAATGTCATTTCTTCAGTAATATACGTGTGTGTTCAGGACCTACAGTGGTAAATGTCATTTCTTCAGTAATACAAGTGTGTGTTCAGGACCTACAGTGGTAAAGTTCATCTCTTCAGTTATATACGTGTGTGTTTAGGACCTACAGTGGTAAAGTTAATCTCTTCAGTTATATAAGTGTGTGTTCAGGATCTACAGTGGTAAAGTTCATCTCTTCAGTAATATAAGTGTGTGTTCAGGACCTACAGTGGTAAAGGTCATCTCTTCAGTAATATAAGTGTGTGTTCAGGATCTACAGTGGTAAAGGTCATCTCTTCAGTAATACAAGTGTGTGTTCAGGACCTACAGTGGTAAAGGTCATCTCTTCAGTAATATAAGTGTGTGTTCAGGACCTACAGTGGTAAAGGTCATCTCTTCAGTAATATAAGTGTGTGTTCAGGACCTACAGTGGTAAAGGTCATCTCTTCAGTAATATAAGTGTTTGTTCAGGATCTACAGTGGTAAAGGTCATCTCTTCAGTAATATAAGTGTGTGTTTAGGACCTACAGTGGTAAAGGTCATCTCTTCAGTAATATAAGTGTGTGTTCAGGACCTACAGTGGTAAAGGTCATCTCTTCAGTAATATAAGTGTGTGTTCAGGACCTACAGTGGTAAAGGTCATCTCTTCAGTAATATAAGTGTGTGTTCAGGATCTACAGTGGTAAAGGTCATCTCTTCAGTAATATAAGTGTGTGTTCAGGACCTACAGTGGTAAAGGTCATCTCTTCAGTAATATACGTGTGTGTTCAGGATCTACAGTGGTAAAGGTCATCTCTTCAGTTATATACGTGTGTGTTCAGGACCTACAGTGGTAAAGGTCATCTCTTCAGTAATATAAGTGTGTTTCTGTTCTGCCTCCACAGTTTAGCATTCTGTCTATGGCAAATCCAGCCTTCGAACCCGGGGCCAGTGCCATGGCAACACCACACCCATACCACCCCATAGCCCCATGTTGCAATGAAACTGTCCCCATGAAGTGTATGCCCACAGACATACAGTGATCAGGGTTCTCTTGTTTCTAAGCAGAACAGATATTTGCCTTCCTCTTCTAGAATTTGTACATTTAATCCACAGCTGGCTGTACAGTCGTGAAAGACGTTTGGTCTTTGGGAAAATGAGGTTCAGATTTGTACAATACTTTTGCCAGAGCAGAGCAGAGCAGAGCCCATGGGATTGAGTGGGCGGGGTCTGACCTACACTGCTCCGCCCACTCCACACACAAGCCCGCCCCTCTGTTTGCACTTCATAATGCACTGCCTCCTATTGAAAAACAAGCCGTGGCCTGCACTTCACATTGATTTTTACCATGCTGTCGGCCTCGTGATTGATCTCCCCTGCAAAAGCATTGATTCGCCGCGCTCTCCCTCCCGGCCCTTCTGTCCAGAGACTACAAATGGGCCTGGGCCACTTTTCTATTGTTATAAATGGAGCGAGCGCTCGGGGCCTCTAAATAAACGATGGGGCAGCGTTGCCTGTCTGCTCGGCGCGGCCTGAGCGATGTGGCCGCGCCCCTGAGTCTCTGTCCCGCTCCTGTCCTGCTGCTGTCCCACTGCTTGTCTGCGGGTTGGCTGGTGGGGTTTGTTCCCGATCCTTCACACAGAGAGAGAGAGAGAGAGAGAGAGAGAGAAGTGGGGGGGAGACCTGCACAACAGCACTGTGCCAGGGTCGGCTTGGCTTGCGTGGCAATGAGAGGAATACTGAAGAGGCAACAATTACTACACTTTAGAAACGAGGGCTCTTAAAATGGCTCTTAATAGGGTTGTGGGCTTTTAGCTAGAATCTTTTGAAGGCAGAAACCCTCACTGGGGGTTTTAGGCTTGGTTGTGAAGTGTACATGCTAATGAAGGCAATAATATTTAGGATAATTAAAGGCTCCCAGGTGCTGGTTCCTATGTCTGCACCCTTCTGCATTGTTCCCTGTTGCAGTGAGAAATAAGATGATATGTCTGTTTGTTGGAATAACCTTGACCTCGCACAGTTCTGCTCGCGTACCAGTGAATAACACAGACGGGTTATTTGTGATGAAAAGATGGAATGACACAATAGTCCTCAGATTTGATGTGCTGCTTCTTAATAGACACTCTATAAAAGAAAAGGCCCTGGAGTGTTTCTCTCCATAGAGGATGGGAACGTAGATAGTGCCGACGTGTGTGTGTGTGTGTGTGTGTGTGTGTGTTCATCAGATGCACTTGTGCTGATCTTATCAGTAGGAGTGAATATGTCTCATCCTTCCTGGGTCTGTTTTTCCCCCCATCACTTACATTTGTACACTGTCTATGCTGAATACGGCAGCTTTCATAATGCATATTCTGTTCTCAAAGGATGTGCCAAGATTTATTTTGTCATGTGATAAATAGATGGTTCAATATTATTCACTTGAGGTAGTTAAAGTCAGTCATTACTGATGTAATGATCAATACTCTTCCCCTGAAAACATGTTGCTTTGTTCAAGTCTTCTCACTGCCTTTCTTTCTTAATCAGTGTTGGGCTGTTAACATGAATTGGTATTGGCATTTGTTAATCAAGTTTAATTTTGAAAGTTCACTACACATGAGTAACTATTTGTTAGATTTGGGTTATTGTCTTGATTACCTTGTATGGACTTCCTGTCCTGTGTGTGTTTGTGTGTGTGTGTGTGTGTGTGTGTGTGTGTGTGTGTGTGTGTGTGTGTGTGTGTGTTTGTGTGTGTGTGTCTGATGAGATGTGTGTGATGGCACGTGATCTTGTCCTCGTTCTATTGACAGCCGGCCGCAGGACGGCCCTGGCTGTGGATCAGCACCAACCACCTGGGCTCTGCTCTTAGGACACACACTGGACAGTGTCTCTCTGCTCTTAGGACACACACTGGACAGTGTCTCTCTGCTCTTAGGACACACACTGGGCAGTGTCTCTCTGCTCTTAGGAGACACACTGGGCAGTGTCTCTCTGCTCTTAGGAGACACACTGGGCAGTGTCTCTCTGCTCTTAGGACACACACTGGGCAGTGTCTCTCTGCTCTTAGGACACACACTGGGCAGTGTCTCTCTGCTCTTAGGACACACACTGGGCAGTGTCTCTCTGCTCTTAGGACACACACTGGGCAGTGTCTCTCTGCTCTTAGGACACACACTGGGCAGTGTCTCTCTGCTCTTAGGACACACACTGGGCAGTGTCTCTCTGCTCTTAGGACACACACTGGGCAGTGTCTCTCTGCTCTTAGGACACACACTGGGCAGTGTCTCTCTGCTCTGCTGGGCAGTGTCTCTCTGCTTAGGACACACACTGGGCAGTGTCTCTCTGCTCTTAGGACACACACTGGGCAGTGTCTCTCTGCTCTTAGGACACACACTGGGCAGTGTCTCTCTGCTCTTAGGACACACACTGGGCAGTGTCTCTCTGCTCTTAGGACACACACTGGGCAGTGTCTCTCTGCTCTTAGGACACACACTGGGCAGTGTCTCTCTGCTCTTAGGACACACACTGGGCAGTGTCTCTCTGCTCTTAGGACACACACTGGGCAGTGTCTCTCTGCTCTTAGGACACACACTGGGCAGTGTCTCTCTGCTCTTAGGACACACACTGGGCAGTGTCTCTCTGCTCTTAGGACACACACTGGGCAGTGTCTCTCTGCTCTTAGGACACACACTGGGCAGTGTCTCTCTGCTCTTAGGACACACACTGGGCAGTGTCTCTCTGCTCTTAGGACACACGCTGGACAGTGTCTCTCTGCTCTTAGGACACACGCTGGGCAGTGTGTCTCTGCTCTTAGGACACACACTGGGCAGTGTGTCTCTGCTCTTAGGACACACACTGGACAGTGTCTCTCTGCTCTTAGGAAACACGCTGGACAGTGTCTCTCTGCTCTTAGGACACACGCTGGGCAGTGTGTCTCTGCTCTTAGGACACACACTGGGCAGTGTGTCTCTGTTCTTAGGACACACACTGGGCAGTGTCTCTCTGCTCTTAGGACACACACTGGGCAGTGTGTCTCTGCTCTTAGGACACACACTGGGCAGTGTCTCTCTGCTCTTAGGAGACACACTGGGCAGTGTCTCTCTGCTCTTAGGACACGCACTGGGCAGTGTCTCTCTGCTCTTAGGAGACACAATGGGCAGTGTGTCTCTGTTCTTAGGACACACATCAGACAGCGTGTCTCAGACAGCGTGTCTCAGACACATGCTGGACAGTGTGTCACTGTTCTTAGGACACGCTGTGTCTCTGCTCTTAGTGTGGACAAACACCAGACATTGTGTCTCTGCTCTTAGAGTGGACACTAGTTGGACCACAGTCTTTCTCTTGCTGTAGTAAACTCCTGCTCCTGACTCTGCTGGTATGTAGGTGGGCATGCATAAAAAACAATATATACAGCGTGTTGTAGCTCAGGGACTGCACTTGGAGCTAAAGTACGTAGCTGCGTGTGTGGTAAAGACAAACGTGCACTTGCTAGACATGAAAGGACCATAACAACGCCCTGTAGACATCTACAGCTCCATGAATCTTTCAGGAAGAGCACACTTACCCAGCTCTGCGGCTCATTCCACAGTTAGACTGAACCTGCATAAATATGAGACTTATTCAAATGTACCAACAAATAACCTGAGACAGGGCAGCATTTCCATGGTTCATCCGAAGGGAAGACCCAAGAGCTTCTTTCTATGGCTTTAATGCTTCACAGCAAGACAATTAAGCTTTATAAGTTTCCACTGAACACCGCAAGCTTCATAAGGCCTGTCAGCTGTCCTGAGGCTCACTGTCTCCTGCACTGCGTCCTGCACCAGAGCCATGAACCACATGCATAAGGTGCCGGAGCTCCCCAGTGTAGCCAGTGTAGAGTCAGTGGATGTTGTCTGGGCAACACACACTGCCAGGTGCTGGTGATGCAGGCGTCTGAGGGTGTGAGATTCAGGTCTGGCTGAAGGATGAGCTGGTGCTAAATCAGAAGATATGAAACTGTACCTAGACAGGAGCTGGTATTGTGTGTGTCTGAGTGTACCACAGTCACAGTTTCATGCAAATAAACTGTGGCATGAGAAGTAATATAGGTTACACGCTGGTTGGTACCATTCAAAGGACACACAGGAGAACTATAGTTGTTCTGTATTTGCATCTCTAAGCAGATTGCATACAGCCTCTCTTTGTCTTTCTCTCTCTCTCCCCCCTCTGTCTCTCCCTTTGTTTTTCTCTCTCTCCCTTTGTCTCTCTCTCTCTCTCTCTCTCTTTGTCTTTCTCTGTCTCTCTCTTCCCCCCACTCTCTCCCTTTGTTTTTCTCTCTCTCTTTCCCTTTGTCTCTCTCTCTCTCTCCCCTTGTCTCTCTCTCTCCCTTTGTCTCTCTCTCTCTCTTTCTCCCTCCCTCCATTGCTCTGGTGGGCACAGGCAGCAGAGATAATGCCTTGAGTGCATTTGTAATGTAGTTTGTCTGAATGCCCTTGCAGTGTCATCCATCACTGACCACGAGCAGCAGAAACCAGTGCAGATAACAAGCATGATCACATCTTATATGTGTCTGCATATGTACCACAGCACCCAGCGCAAGTCACACAGCCTGCCTGCGTCAGACCAGAGCGTGACCGTGTCCTCCAAAGACCAACGTCCCAGTGAAAATTGAATACCAACTCTAACCATCTGTTCACACAGCGTTCGCGGGTTTAAAAATCTGTTGATGGTTTGCACACTCTATAAATATAATGATGTGTTTTTAAACACGCATGAAGTTTTGAGAGATGCTACACTGTCTACACCTCTGTGTGTAGTCTCACACCTCCCAGAGGAAGAGGCCAGACGTGGCAGCATGCAGAAGCACTGGCTGTTTTATTTGTCCATTGCTGCCTGTCAAGGATTGGTTTGTTGTGTAGGCGTGCGCACACACACACACACACACACACACACACACACACACACACACACACACACACACACACACACACACACACACACACACACACACACACACACGCACACACACACACACACACACGCACACACACACGCTCACACACACACACACACACACACACACACACACACACACACACACACACACACACACACACACACACACACACACACACACACACACACACGTACACACACACACACACACACACACACACACACACACACACGCACACACACATGCACACACACACATGCACACACACACACACGCACACACACACACACACACGCGCGTACACGCACACACACACGCACACACACACACATGCACACTCACAGTCTGACCTGAAAGTGTCGCATTTCTTCACTGGTCAGCCGAGCACACACTGACGTTGCTATGGGTGAGCTCTTCTGCTACAGGCGAGTTGTCCTCCTCCTCCCTGCTGCTGGTGCAATGGTGTGTGTCAGTCTGCCCACCTCTCAGCAACAGTTAGACATACACAGCGGTCTGGTGCAGAACCGTTTGAGAGCATGAGGGAGAGAGAGAGAGGGAGAGAGTGAGTAGGGGTGGGGTCATTGCAAAACAGGAGAGAGAGTGGGAGTAATTGCACAGGCCGAGTGGTCAGATGTGAATCACAAAGACTAAACGGACTGTTACTATGACAATCTTTTATAAACTGAGTGCACATAGGCTCAAATTGCACATGCACTAAATTAGACTGGGAGTCAAGAGGGGCAGGAATGCATCTGGACACTGGAGTGTGTCTGGACACTGGAGTTCATCTGGACACTGGAGTTCATCTGGACACTGGAGTGTGTCTGGACACTGGAGTGTGTCTGCCCTCAAGAGTGTGTCTGGACACTGGAGCACATCTGGACACAGAGTGTGTCTGAGCACAGGAGCACATCTGGACACAGAGTGTGTCTGAGCACAGGAGCACATCTGGACACAGAGCGTGTCTGGACACTGGAGTGTGTCTGGACACAGAGAACATTGGTCATTTTTATCATGTAGTTACAGACGTCTTTGGCTGTGGCAATGTGTGTACGTGCAGAGAGAGACTGGAGAACGTGCAGAGAGAGACTGGAGAACGTGCAGAGAGAGACTGGAGAACACGAGTGTTACTTCTGGATGATATTGAGACAGACAGAGATTAAAAGATGATGAATCCTCAGATATACCAGGGATTAACTCATGCTGCCTGTCTCTCTCTCTCACTCGCTCGCTCTCACACACACACACACACACACGCTCACAATCTCACATCCTGTACTGCCTCTGCAGATCCTTAGTGCTGGCAGACAACATCTCTTCTCTCTCAGCACACACACACACACACACACACATACACTTTCTGTGCATTTAATCATCTAAATAAAAAGCTGTTGTGTTGGCTGGTTCTTCTCCCTTTTAGCTCAGTTTCTACTGGAGATTTGTCTGTGTGCGCACAAGTCTATAGTTGTACATTACATCATCTAAAGCTGAGCAGTGCCTCAGTGGATTCCTTACTGTGTGTATGTGTGTGTGGGTTCTGCCAAAAAGTGCAGACCAGTGGTGGAGTAGCTGTAAGCTTATTACAGAGCTAATAAATCAGAGACCAGTGCTACAATTAAAGGCTCGAGTAGGCCAGTGTCATGAGCAGATTATAGCAATTGAGTTTTCAGAGTAGCGTGCATTTTATATACTTATATTTTAGATGAGCTGAACCAGAAAGTGCTATTGATCAGAGATTCAACTTGATTTAATTTAGGCCTCAGTTCTTGTTAGTCAGAGTCACGAAAGCCATATTACTTTGTAGAGCTAGTGTATCTGAGCTGACTTGCGTGAGGCCGACGTTGACCTTTCTGAAGAGCCTATGTTTTGTGAAGGGCCAGGGACGCCACCCAGACCAGACGCTGTCAAATAGCTTGGCCAGTTCTAACTCACCACTGGCCCAGTCTGAGTTTGTGCCATGTGCCATGTCCCCCAGTCTGATAGTGGTGCCCTGCTGTGGGGTTTTTGATGCGCGGCTTGATGCTGTAATGATCAGCTTCTGTTAATATACCCTTGCTTTGTCATTGACTCGATGTGTCACGATAGTACAGGTAGCTGTAGTTTTGTTTGTGTGTCACAATAGTACAGGTAGCTGTAGTTTTTGTTTGTGTCATGATAGTACAGTTAGCTATAGTTTTGTTTATGTGTCGAGTGTTGATTGTAGTCACTATAGTACAGGTAGCTGTAGTTTTGTGTGTGTGTGTCACTATAGTACAGGTAGCTGTAGTTTTGTGTGTGTGTGTCACTATAGTACAGGTAGCTGTAGTTTTGTGTGTGTGTGTCACTATAGTACAGGTAGCTGTAGTTTTGTTTGTGTGCCACAATAGTACAGCAGGTAGCTGTAGTTTTGTTTGTGTGTCACTATAGTACGGGTAGCTGTAGTTTTGTGTGTGTGTGTCACTATAGTACAGGTAGCTGTAGTTTTTTGTGTGTGTGTGTCACTATAGTACAGGTAGATGTAGTTTTGTTTGTGTGCCACAATAGTACAGCAGGTAGCTGTAGTTTTGTTTGTGTGTCACTATAGTACAGGTAGCTGTAGTTTTGTGTGTGTGTGTCACTATAGTACAGGTAGCTGTAGTTTTTGTTTTCACTCAATTTGAGGTTTTGTTTGTTGTTTTGACTTTGGATGCTACTGAATTTGAAACCCACATGTGAATGTGATAAATATCTGCTGGTAAATATGTTGTGCATATAAATAGACAACAGGCACTTTTACTCTGCCATTCCGGTTTCGTCCCCCTTCCACTTGTCCCATTCACTCAACTAATCCTGCTAATCACACACACACACACACACATACATGAGCCGCAGGCTGGGTGTGCTTGTTTATCAAATGAGTTATTGCTGTCCATTTCCATAAAGTGTTCTCTTAAAGTTAATTGTTTGCATTTTAGCGTGTGCTGAAAAGAGCCCTGTGGGTCTAACAGTTGAGAGATTAAACATGAGTTTCCTTTTTTATTATATTTTAAGATGCTTAGGCTCCCTGGTCAGTCTGTCAACTAGCTTAACGCTGTCAAACACATCGTTAAAGATGGAATGAAAGGGGCCATTTCATTTGAGTCTGGCCCAGAGGGAGGTCAGTGGGAGGCATCTCGCTCATCGGGGCTGTGGCAGGAGACAGACAGCCCTCTGACAGCACTGTGAGGCAACAGCAGAGACTACACCCCTACTGAACGTGAAAGCCTCCATGCGTTAGGTGTCACCTCCTGTTCTCTGTGTTCTCTCTCTTTCCCTGTTTGTGCACTTTTTCTTGTGTACAGTTCTTCTGTTCTCATCCTTTTAAGCCGATGTTTCATGGTCTCGTTCTTTCTTTATCTCCATCTCTTTCCCTCTTTCTCTCTCATTCTGCCAAAAAAGGCGTGTGTATTAAAAAAGGGGTTTCATAAATGTCCTAGAGTGTGTTCCATGCCCTAGAGTGTGTTCCATGTCCTAGAGTGTGTTCCATGTCCTAGAGTGTGTTTCATCTCCTAGAGTGTTCCATGTCCTAGAGTGTGTTCCATGTCCTAGAGTGTGTTTCATCTCCTAGAGTGTTCCATGTCCTAGAGTGTGTTTCATCTCCTAGAGTGTTCCATGTCCTAGAGTGTGTTCCATGTCCTAGAGTGTGTTCCATGCCCTAGAGAGTGTTCCATGTCCTAGAGTGTGTTCCATGCCCTAGAGAGTGTTCCATGTCCTAGAGTGTGTTCCATGCCCTAGAGTGTGTTCCATGTCCTAGAGAGTGTTCCATGTCCTAGAGTGTGTTCCATGTCCTAGAGAGTGTTCCATGTCCTAGAGTGTGTTCCATGTCCTAGAGAGTGTTCCATGTCCTAGAGTGTGTTCCATGTCCTAGAGTGTGTTCCATGTCCTAGAGAGTGTTCCATGTCCTAGAGTGTGTTCCATGCCCTAGAGTGTGTTCCATGCCCTAGAGTGTGTTCCATGTCCTAGAGAGTGTTCCATGTCCTAGAGTGTGTTCCATGTCCTAGAGAGTGTTCCATGTCCTAGAGTGTGTTCCATGCCCTAGAGAGTGTTCCATGTCCTAGAGTGTGTTCCATGCCCTAGAGAGTGTTCCATGCCCTAGAGTGTGTTCCATGTCCTAGAGAGTGTTCCATGTCCTAGAGTGTGTTCCATGTCCTAGAGAGTGTTCCATGTCCTAGAGTGTGTTCCATGTCCTAGAGAGTGTTCCATGTCCTAGAGAGAGAGAGGCAGCCTCTCATCTCCCAGCCCATGCTGACTCTCCACTCCTTCATCCCAGGCCGTCACTCCATCAGGGTCACTCCGTTCCTCTTCTTGGACTTGCAATTCGCCCCCCTCTCAAGTGCACAGTGGTTCGTTAACGCCGTTTCTCCAGAGGCCTCCTGCTGTGCTTCAAACAGGCAGGAAAGTGACATCAGCCCAGCGTTTGCGTTGCATATGAAGGACTGTTTTCCTTCAGACTGACTCCAGCAGCTCATCAGCTCTGGCTGTCCTCTTTGGCCACAGGCCGGGGGTCGTCCCTTCAGGTCGTGTTTCTCTGTTCTCCAGGGCCTCTGTGCCTAAGCGCCCTCACGCACCATGGTGATGGGCCCTATTAAACCTGCTCCAAACGATTTGGAGTCCCTGCATCAGGCGAGCTATCAGCTGCATTACGCCTGTATTTACCCACCCTTCCCCCGCCCTCTCCCAAACCACCAGGAATGAATAATTCAATAGCACCGAAATAATCGCACGCTTAGCGCAGGAAAGAGCTTTATCGTTTCCTAGCGTGATGCCGCCGGCAACGTGCTGCTCTGTTTCAGGCCTGCAGCTTTGCATGATTGGGAGTTTAGTTCAAATCCTCCATTATAAGAGTGGCAGTGATGTGAAGGTGACCAGGTGGAGGAGATATTTTATTTAGATCATCACCAATCTCCTTCTGTGATCAATGCAACCACCTCCTGTGATATTTGAATGAGATAACTGTTCTGGTTGGTGTTGTTAGCAGTAGTTGGAACAGTTAGCAGTCGTTGGAGCAGCTAGCATTGGTTGGAGCAGTTAGCAGTGGTTGGAGCAGCTAGCATTGGTTGGAGCAGCTTGCATTGGTTGGAGCACCTAGTATTGGTTGGAGCTGTTAGCAGTGGTTAGAGCAGCAAGCATTGGTTGGAGCAGTTAGCAGTGGTTGGAGCAGCTAACATTGGTTGGAGCAGTTAGCAGTGGTTGGAGCACCTAGCATTGGTTGGAGCAGTTAGCAGTGGTTGGAGCAGCTAACATTGGTTGGAGCAGTTAGCAGTGGTTGGAGCACCTAGCATTGGTTGGAGCAGTTAGCAGTGGTTGGAGCACCTAGTATTGGTTGGAGCAGTTAGCAGTGGTTGGAGCAGCTAGCATTGGTTGGAGCAGTTAGCAGTGGTTGGAGCAGCTAGCATTGGTTGGAGCGGTTAGCAGTGGTTGGAGCAGCTAGCATTGGTTGGAGCGGTTAGCAGTGGTTGGAGCAGCTAGCATTGGTTGGAGCAGTTAGCAGTGGTTGGAGCAGCTAGCATTGGTTGGAGCGGTTAGCAGTGGTTGGAGCAGCTAGCATTGGTTGGAGCGGTTAGCAGTGGTTGGAGCAGCTAGCATTGGTTGGAGCGGTTAGCAGTGGTTGGAGCAGCTAGCATTGGTTGGAGCAGTTAGCAGTGGTTGGAGCAGCAGGACTGCCCTCCTAGTTCTGCCCCCCTCAGCTCACTGTTGCCTTCCTCTGCTGGAAAATGAGCTTATTCACTTCTGGACTTGCTGCAGATGTGGGAGGCGTCTGTGTGTTTATCGTTTACGTGCCACTTTAACACACCCACGCACCTAGCCAGGGTGAATGGAGTGTGAATGAAGTGTGTGTAATTAGCATGACGCTCCACAGTCCTTCGGGGAGGGAACAGAGGTGACTGATGATGTCACCTCCGGTTCTCCATGAGCGACTGTTTTCTCCGTCTCCATGGAGAGCAGTGGTGGAACCGTTCGTTTATTATTATAATATTTAATTAATATTTGTTAATTGACTGTTTGGTTGGTAGTTGTTATGGAATATCAGATGTGGATGGATTAATTATACCATGATTTTAAAGTGTGCCACTGGATTTGTGTGTCAGTGTATTGTTTCAGACTTCCGCTGAAAAGCCACTCAGAAGTGTCCCTCAAATTTACTGCTTCTTTTTTCTTCCTCTTCCTCCTTTCTTCTTTGTCTCTAGCTCAGCATTGTTATTTCATGACTAATCCCCCACTACGTTCATACTGGTTGGTACCCTGCGTCTCACAGCACTGTCTCACTCTCCTACACCGGCCTCTATGTCCTGGTCAGTGTCCTCCTAACAGAACTATTATATATATTACTATATATAAACTGTGTAGACCTGAGGCCTCTATCGCTGTGGTCCGCATGGCGACCTGTGCGAGAGAAACATGACGGACAGCCGCTTCGCCCCACGCGCAGTGTTTAGCGGGACCGGGAGACGTCTGTAGTGGCGCCCACCGCTTTGAGGCGTCTGAGCCAGTCGTTTGAGTTTAGCGCAGCAGCTCGAAGTCTCCGCCTGCCTCACACTCCCAGGAGGGGCTAATGGGGTGGGTCGTAAAAACATGGCGGACAGGGTGTTCCTGTCTTTGGCCAGGAAGATAAGGACACAAAGAAATGGAAACTTTTCATAATAGCCCCATAATCTCCCCTGCACCGATGCCGCTGTACGAACCACGTCGTGTTGTTGCGCGGCGAATTAGCTTAATGGATGAAGCCATTTAAGTCCAAGGCAACAATTGAGCCATGCACATTTGTTTTCAAATCTAAATCTGAGATGAAGAAGAATGATGATTCAACTCACTGAGGTCATTATCTCTTATATTACCAGGTTGAGAAAATTAAAATTTGATTAGTGGAAGGGCTCGTTTTCACTCTGCCCATGGATAACCCAATGTGAAAAATGTGCCCCAGACTCCCATTTTCAGACTGGGCCTGTTTACTCTTTAACGAGAAGAATTAATTAACCTCATTGATATTCCATGCATACTGCAACTCCTGCTGCTTCCTGACACCCAGGCTCTATCTCGGTACGCTCTCCCGGTCCTAATCAGCAGATCTGAGACCAGTTTTGCAATTTCTCTTACAATGGCTGGCACCAAAAATTGAGTAGGAGGAGCTAATATGTAATTGCTGTCATTTGACAGTATATTTATGAGTCCAAAATGAGACACCTTCCAAACCTCAGGGTTATTAAATTAATCTTGCACAAATTCAGTCATCCTGTTCTCTAGACCATAAGAGAAACAGTCAGAAATGAGTTTTCAAAGAATGGCACTGGTTCTTCTTTTAGCAATGCACCGTGGGTAGGCGCCACGCCAAGATCAGCCACATACTGTTATCTCCTGAACTCCCCGTGTGACATATGCTCAATGTGTGAGAAATAGAGCCACGCGCATCCAGGAGACGCAGCGGTGACACTTTATGCCTGGCTAATGCCATCATGTCCTTTGGCGCGACTCTTTGGGAATGCTGATGCAAGGCTAAGCCAAGAGGGAGAGCGACGCCTTGACAAAAAGCCCAATACTCCACTGCACTACCTTCTAATGAAAATGTTCCTCTTATGAGTTTATCATCGATTCCTGCCCATAACCCCATTAGCTGAACTGAAAAAAAGGCTTATCATAAAATAGAATAATAATAAATGAAACAGGGAAGCGTGCCTCTTAAGCACAGGTGAGTGTTTTGATTATGTAAGAGGGATTTTGAGAGCGTCTGTGTCTGGCCCAGTGGCAGAGGGAAGGACAGGGTGTTCTGTGAAACTGTGGTGGCAGCTAAGAATGGACTTAGCTGTCATATGTGCTCATCGTTAATAAAGACAGGCCTTCATCTCCCACATACTGCCATTACAGGAAATAAACTGCTTTTTAGTTTCCTGGTGAAGCTGTTCTGGCCCAAGAAGGTGAGCAGGGAAAGTGTTGTTCTACGTGGACAAGGCATTCCACTCCTTCTGTATGCGCTTTATTTTTTACAAGGAGGGGGCGTCTTCTTTTCTTAAGACCGTTTTGAAAGGAAGGCACATCAAAGGATGTTAAAGTTATACTGACGTAAATGAACATGGCAGAGTACGTGGTTGAAGTCACCATGTGAATGGTGAACACTAGAATGGCAAATCTTTACTTTCATTTGGTGAGGAGCAAACTTTGTACTTCGTTACATATGGTGATTCTCTTGTGAATGGCATTGGTCTTCAGTTTATAACCACTACGCCAATACATTTGTATGTACAGTATAAACAAAATAGTACAACAGTATTTTATGTGTAGTAAGACTGACTGAAATAGGTACACTTTACTATCGTAACTGTGCAGACTCGCTTTCAAAAAATCCAATAAAAAGAATCCGTGTTATCTAAAGTGATAAGTCATTTTATTATTATATGATAAAAAGGGTTTGGGGACAGAAATTGCATCTGTTTTACCAGTCATATGTGATTCTATTTCTCTCTCTCTTTCCCTCTCTCTCTCCTTCTTTCTCTCTCTCTCTCTCTCTCTCTTTATGTTTGCCAGGATGATGAACTTCATATTGGTGGCTCTGATGGCAGAGATCAGTCTCAGATCCGGAAGTTTCTCTCCCAGAAGCACAAGAGGTTGCCATGGAAACCTGATGTAAGGACGCATTGTTCTCCACTTTGCATTCCACTTTGATTTTGACTTTGGCACTATCATAATCATGAATGGAAAATAACCCTCAAAGGGCATGATCTCTTCCTGCAGTCCAGTATTCAAAAATACAACACCGTGTCACTGTGGAACATATAGCAGGAAATCGTGTCGGCCAATCGTGTTGGCCTTGTGTTATGCACTTCCGAGCTGTGGGCTGAAACAGGAGAGAGAGAGTCAGCAGTGGTGGAGCTGGATTAGGTGGGCTGTGTCTCCTGGATCTGTCCTCTCGGCCTCGGACGCCCCTCCTGGATTGTCTGTTCTCCAGCGTCTCTGCCTGCTGTTGTTGCAGTGAGAGGTTTTTTTATTTTATTTTTTTGTTCGCTTCAGTTGCTGCGGGTTTATGTCGGGTTGGTTACTGATTGAAGAGGCAGACTTCATTTTCCCAGAGGCTCCTGGAAGTCTATTTGCCAATGAGAAATGTCATTTCAGACACGTAACATTGTGGTGAAATTACCTTTCTAATTATTTGTGTCTAGTTTTAGCTGTCTGTTTTAGAATAATGTGAGAAAAGCGTGTCTGGCAATCTGCTTTGAACTTAAAAAGCGTTTTGAAAGAGGCGGCCAGGAGGACTCCAGCAGTGACTCGCGTTCCTAGTGCGTCCTTCTCTCCGGGCTCTGAGGTCAGGGTTACACACGGCGGAAGGAGGAGAAGAGCTTCTCTCTTTTGAACAGACTAGTAGTAATGACACAAACCATGTGATGGTTTCAGCCTGATTTTCAGGATGTAATTCTCTCTGCATTACACAGCATTGTGGGAGAGGGAGGTCTGTTCAAGTTCCAGTGGATACACAGCATGCTATGAAATCTTACGCCAGGCTGATTTCTATACACAGCATGCCACGAAATCTTATGCCAGTTTGATTTCTATAGCATCTCGCAGACATGGCTTGTTACTCACTCACACACGTTTAACAGGCTGCAGATTCTCCATGTGGGGCAGCGATGTGGCGCCTCACCTCACTGACACTTTGTGCCTGTGCTGCATTGGACGTTGATATCTTTACAGCCCACTGCTAAACATGGGGCGGACAGTGTCTGTCATTCATTTACATATTCATTTGCATAATGTGCCAGGTAGGTCCATGATTGCACCAGGATGCGAACAATGGTCCCACGTATCTCTAGTGGCAATGTAGGTAATTGCACTGGTGTTGCATTAATTGGAATTGGACACTGTTCCTTAATACGGCATCCTGCTTCCTTCCTGTTTTGGGCCTTGTGCTGGCTCAGGTCTGCCAGTTCTCACTCATGAGACTCGTTTTCACCCTTCCTGTCTACCACCTCCTGCTTTTGTCCCTGAGACACCATCTCCCCTAGGACGGTTGGGAGGACATCGTGAAAGCCGCCATGACCAACGTCCCCAGGAGGTCGTGGGTGAGCAGATCAGCGGGTTTGTCCTGGTGTTATGGCAGCCTGCGGAGAGGCCGAGCCAGGGGCACTTGGACCACGCGGACGCCCCCAGCACGGCGGGACGTCGCAGAGCATTTATTAACACAAGGTCTTAACACCAACTCAGCTCTCCACCCAAGTGTCTCTCTCCATCAAGGCCACACGGCCTGCATGTTAAAGAGGCCCTGCTCCACCTTCCATGAGGTGCACTTGCCTTCGGTTTTGAGGGGGCAGTACCCTGCTGAGCGATGGTGGTGCCACCGCCCTCCACACGCCCTTCTGAGGAGCGCCAGCCCATTGGTTGATGTCACCAGCCACAACTCCATCTCTCCAGCCTGGAAGTAGTTGGGGAGAGGGCTGGTGGGGGACGCCTGCCGCGGAGGAGAGGCTGAAGGAAGGCTCCAGGGCTCCAGTGAGCAGGCCTTATCGGGAGCATTGAGCAGGATCTCTCATTTAAAAACGACCTTTCATCCCTTTCATATAGGAAATAGATAAAAGAGACGCCGTTAATGAGTTCTTTATTACTTCTTAATTAGTTCATTATGAAAGCACTGATAATGAGGAATTTTCAAGTGGTATGTTTTGTACATAATGATGGTTTGTATGATGGCTTAGATGGGAAGACCTGGATTCTGCTGCTTATCCATTCTGGAGCATCTCACAACCTATTTCCTCAGCTACCTGAAACCAGAAAAAGAAAGGATTTTCTTTCTTTTTTTCTTCAGTGTTCTCTTTCTTCCTTTACGCTACCTGCTCCTAAAAGACTATCCAGTCTATCGGTTATTCGCAGCCATTTCATACCATTATGCAATGAAGGTGAACATATGCTGCATCAAATCCATCTCTTTTCTGGGGGACTGATTGCGGGGGGCGGAGCCAAAAGGCCGCCTGCATAAGAGAGATGATCCCTGTTATCTGTAACATCCGCAACATCTCACCTTGCACTTCCTGGTGGAGCCTTGCTGATCTGGAGAGTGCTGGTTAAAAAGCAGCCGAGGTTCGTCCTTGGGGAGCAGACGTGTATTAGGCACCCGCAGATGTGCAGCAGTCTCGCGTGTCACGTCACACGCACCCCGTCACACGCATCCCGTCCCGCTGGGATTACCGCTGACGAATGGCGCGGACGCTTGTCGTTCCGAGGGGCGGCGTCTCATTTGTCTGTGTCACCTGGCAACCTGTTTTTAGAGAGCACAATTCCTTCATGGGACGTGGGCGGCAACGCAGGCGGCAGGTGGCTGCCGTGGTGATGTGGAAGGTGCTGGAATGCTTCAGACATACTGAGGATGTGTGAGACTGATCTTCTCATCCGCGCTGGAAGGCCAAGGTCACTTGTACTGTTTTTGAACATTGTATTGTTGAAGCCTCAGAAATGCACCAGGCTTGGTGAAGAGGATCTGCTGGTTGTTGTGATGTGCAGAATTCTCTATGGAGCTCTTCAGTTTTATACATGACTGTGGGTGTTTGTGTGTATGTATTGTGTCCTGTCTCACCATTCCTGTGGGTGTTTGTGTGTATGTACTGTGTCCTGTCTCACCTTTCCTGTGGGTGTTTGTGTGTATGTACTGTGTCCTGTCTCACCTTTCCTGTGGTTGTTTGTGTGTATGTACTGTTTCCTGTCTCACCTTTCCTGTGGGTGTTTGTGTGTATGTACTGTTTCCTGTCTCACCTTTCCTGTGGGTGGCCTCTCTCCTCACACTGGAGTCTTCTACCAGAGCCCTGGGAAGGGGAAGGTGTGGTGTCCACATCCAGCAGAACTAAGATCCTGTGTCCAGATACAGCAGAACTAAGATCCTGTGTCCAGATACAGCAGTGTGAATAGACGTGGAAGCTCCATGTAATGGAAACATCCATCGCACATTCAACATGAGAATCTGGAAACACACCAGGGACCGAAAGAAGAAGATTAACATCATGGTGATCCAAATGGTGGATGTAAGCTGGAGGACTCCAACAGATCCCAGGAATGATGACATCAGTCTCAGTTTAGAAGAGTGCAATCCTAGAAGTGTGTGTTTGTGTGTGTGTGTGTGTGTTCTCACTATGATCTCACTACAATGCATTATGATATTTGAATGCATTGCTTAACACATACACCCACACCCACACGGGCTATATATAGAGCCAGTACCTGGAGGGACTCTCTCAGCACTAGCCAATTTCCCAGTCTCTTGAGAAACGA